>CM067174.1:64730800-64790800 GCA_034093135.1 Erigeron breviscapus | reverse complement strand
AGAAACAAGAGATGTTCAGCGACTTTATGGAATTTGCTCTAGTCGCTGGAAAAAGATACTCCAAAAGGTGGAACCGTAAGTCGGTTACTGCCTTCAAGCCTCCTGTTGACAAATCTCAAGAGGAGTGTTGGAGATGTGGTAGGAAGGGACACTACCAAAAGGAGTGCAGAGTTGCTATTCCAACTCCTGCTGCTCCCAAACCTAACCCTTCTAAACCTGCTGATGAGTACAGGAACAAGTACTACCAGCTCAAGGCAAAAGTGGCCGAAATGGAAGAGGCCAAAACTCCAGCAAAAGGGCTGGTTGCTGAAGAGCATGACTGGGCTGAGTCAGATGATTCAGACAGTGAAGAGTATGTTGATGCCATGTGTCTCATGGCACTTGCTGATGGCGATGCGCTGACAAAGGACCAAGTCTCATCCAGTCAGTGGGTAAACGTCACCATCAAAAAGGTATGTGCTCACTCTGCAGCATCTGACGAGGAAAAATCAAAATCTTTGAATCCTTGTCATGTGATATTCAGTTCGTTGAATCTATACGAGCTGAACTCCAATCTAAACTTGACTCAGTCTGCTCTGAGTTAAGTGAAAAATCTGAAAAACTCAATGAGCTGAGGAATGTTCATGTTGAACTCCAATCTCATGAGTTGCTGGCACAAAGACTTCAACTTGAGAATGAAAAACTCAAGCTTGAGGTCACTAACTTAAAGAAGATTGTGACATCTTGGTCAAAAGCTTCTAGGTTTCAACACAAATGCTTAAATGAACAAGTCCCTGCCCAAGTTCAGGCAGTCATAGGTAGTGACTTTGAGGCCGCTGCCACACTCTCTGACTTGTTCGCTGATGATGTGAAACCTGAAATTACCATTCCTCCTTCAGCAGTTATGTCTCCTGAGGAGATGAAAAAGTGGTATTTCATTAAGGGTCTTAATGATTACCATACTGAAATGGACGCTGGTTCAACCTCTTCTTCTTCCAGCGACCCCTCCACTTCACCCTCTGCTGAAGTGAAATGGTGCAAGCTCTTCAGCAAGCACCAGTAATCCTTACCCTCATCTACCTATTGTTGGTATGATGCCAAATGAAGGAAGAGTTCAATACTCTTCTGGAGAATCTTTTGAGGGTGATATTTCCAGTGATGGGTTCAAACCTGTCGCTCCACAGCAGCTTACTATTAAGCCTGTAGAACCCTTCAAAAGAAGCAAGGTTGTTGTTCCTTATGACTATAGCACGCCTCAGCGAGCTAATCCTGTCAATCAGCAACCTCAACAAGTTGCTCCTCAACCCTCTTCTTCTTCATCCTCTCAGCAAGTTCTACCCATGATGACAGTAAAACTGATCAGCATGAGCGTTTGATGAAAAGACGCGTTAGGTTCAGTGATGCTAGATATCAGCAAGTAGGACCTTCACAGGTCAAACCTGCTGATAGACAGCACCATCAACAGGCAACTAAGTCTTTGCCTGTTCCTCCCAAAGTGAGGCCTATTACTCCTCAAAGAGGACGATGCCTAGGTCCATACTCCTCAGAGAGGATACTTACCACATCAGCAAGTAAGACCTACTCCTCAAAGAGGACACTTGCCTCATCAGCAAGTAAGGCTACACTCCTCAACAGAGTATCTACTTAGATCACAATGTGGCTTTGATACCACTGTTAGAATATGCGAACATAAATCATATAAATATTCACATAAGCGCAACGGAAGAATCGAATATGTAATCACATTAATTAACAAAGAGAGAATCGAAACGTGTACCTTATGCAAAGCTTCCAATAAAATAAATAATAATAAGATTATTATTATTATAGGGTTTAAAGTAAAACCCCTCTACGATCGCACACTAGACACCTCTTATATCGTATGCTAGTACCCCGATCACGATCAAACAACCCTTTGTTTAAACCCTTGAAACCGAAACCCTAAAACCCGAACCCCTTGGGGTTTTCTTTGCTTCGGCCGAATAGAACAAAAGAGGGAGAGAGAGAGATTTTTTTTAGTTAGGGTTTTACCTTGTGAAAACTTATATAAACCCCTAACTTTGATCTCCTATTTATAGGCTTAGGTTTAGGGTTACTAAACTTGATGGGCAAGTTTAGTTAGGGCCCAAAAAACCCCTTAGAATTTTCGGCCCACCCTTCCCTTAATCCTAGCCCAAACCCAACTATCAATTCTTTTAATCAATAAACATTATTTATTTTAACATTTAAAAATGTTTATTAATCATATCGTGATCAAATTAATCAATATATTACTTTAATATACTAATTAATAATATAGAGTTACCGTGTCATTTCGTGTGACCCCGTAGGCTTAAATTATTTCCGGACATGCGTTTATTATAACGTGATCATATACCAACAGCTCCCACTTGAGCATGTTATTTATAAAGGCAATAACATTGGTTAGCGTCTAGCAACACGCCAATGCTCCCGGAAAAATTTAAGGATAGTTTCTTAAAATATCATTTGAAATGATTTAGTCTTTAATATCCCTTTGTTTCAGATACCCTTGTTAATTATGAATATGGATCAATATCATTTCATAATTTAACGATTCTGTTTCTCATTTCTACAATTAATCAAGATTACCAAATTAGTCAAGACCACCTCTTGAGTTTATTTGGGTATGCGCATACAAACTGTTATTAATAGAATTCGAGCTTTTGTGTGTGTAAGTGTGTGTGTTAATGGTGGTTTCTAGAGAGAGAAAGTAGAGAGAGAGTAGAGAGATGTCAGGGAAAGATTGGATTGTATTATAGGTTTAAAGGTTACAATTAACATAATGGAGGGGGTTTATATACATATGAGCTATTTACACTATGCCCCCTTCCATTGTAACAAGTTTACAATATAAGTACAAATTAACATAATTGAGGGGGTTTATATACATATGAGCTATTTACACTATGCCCCCTTCCATTGTAACAACTTTACAATATAAGTACAAATTAACATAAGGTACACAAATCAACTACTACATTTATATTTCTAACAATCTCCCCCTTAGTAGTGATTTGTGAAAAATATCCAGTCTTTGTCTTTCTTTAAGCTCTTGTATTCGGTCTATCTTTGTTTGGATGCCAGAACCAATTTTCTCTTCGGGTCTATCATCAGGAACAACCATGTTGTCTGCAAAGTTTCTTGGAGGAATGTTCTGTGGACCTGGACGATGACCAGGCTCGTATTTGATCCAACAACCTCCTCTTCGATGTACGACGTACTTAGACTTCTGAACATTCTTTGCTTCTCTCATCATTCTAATGCTGTCTCTGTACTCGAGTCTTTGATTAATCTTGGAGATTGCTTTATCAAACACTACCTTTTTCTTTTCATCTTGCTCATCTTCTTGCAGGCACAACAACACATTCTTACAAAACTCCAAAGTTCCATCAGAATAAGAAGCAAGTTCATCCATGCGAATGAAAATCTTCTTCTTTCTACTATTCAAAAAGACAACACCGAAGGATGGTTCTTCTATGATATGACCAATACTTAGCTGTTCAATATCTACGGTGTATAGACTTTGATCTGGATACGGCACATTAATCTTCCTCTTCACAACTTCAAATCCTATTTGAAAATCTTCCAATGAAGCGTACTGAATACAGCTTGACATATATCTTTTAACAGCTTCAAAGGCAACAACATCTTCACGGTATCGCTGCATTGCATTCAAGAAATGATTGTAGAGGAAGATAATGTCATCAACGGGCAGCAGCTTGAATTGTGTTTCAGTAAATCTGTAGCTCTTGCCATTATCTCTTTTGACATGGAAACTTGGGATTGAGATAGTATTCCTTTTAACCAAAATAACTCTGACCAGCACCAAGATCTTGTGATTTCTTTGTTCTTCAAGGAGTTTGGGATTATATTGCTTGGTGAGTTTAAGAAGCTCTTTGTATTCTTCAACTTGTCTAGCTTCCTTAAACTTATACATCGAATCCAACTCTGGTCTTCTGGTCTTGGTAACTTTGGTAGCTCCACAAAATATCAGAAAAGCTCTTTCTTCCAAAAATCTAGACTTCTTTGGCTGCCTCCTTTGGCTTAACACCCAGCGCAACCATTCTTTCTTTATCCCTCAAGAAGTATCCCCGATTAATGAATCTCCTTTGTTCTTCAGTTAATTCTGTTGGAAAATAATCAGGGAGAACCTCCTCGGATACGATTGCTTCTTTCAACACTTGTTTATATGTTGATTTCTTGAAGTTCTGAGATGCAGCCTCAGGAGTCTTTCTCAATTCATCAAAGCTATTGAAGTCTTCAAAGTTATAGTGTTGAGGAGTAGTGAAACCCTGAGTAGAAGATTCTCCAACTTCTTTTCTGCTCGACGAACCTGTTTCAAAATAATCAAGATCTGGGAAGTCTTCAAATACAGGTTCCTCAACAGCTTCTACGTTTATTGGAGTTCCAACTATTTCTGGCTCATCCAAGGTTATATTGTCTTTTGCAGCCTCAATGTCTGCTTCTCCCTCAGTATATTCCAACACTTCATTTTCAATCACAAACCCTTCTTCTTCATTAACCTCAACATTTTCAAAATCTTCTTCACTTTCTACATCAGAATCATCACCAAAAACTTCAACTAATCTTCTTCTAATCTCATCATCTAAAGAATCGTTCTCAACATTCTCAACATTCACACCCTCTGCTCTTTCTTCCATCACCACATCTCCAACATTTCCTTCAACTCTTGCCGAAGTATTATCAATGTTCGTTTGACCTTCTCCTTGGTTCTCCCCCTCAGGGTGATCATCAGAATCAGGATCATCCCGACGAGAAGCAACCGAGGCCGGTCGGCAAGATTCTAATGCCAACAATCTTAATTCAAACTCAGCTAGTTTAGCATCATACTCAGCCTTTTGTCTTTGAACTTGTTCTTGTAAGGCTTTGACTCTTCTTTCAGTTGTAAGTTCCCTTTCTCTAACTTCCAAGGCATTCAACACTCCTCTTTCAGTAACAGTCAACAAATCACCTTCCGATCGTAAGATATTTAACAAAACTTCACATGCAGAATCTTTGGTTGGTAGATTTGTTGATGTTGATGGAATTTGAGTTGGTGTTGGTGTTCTTTGTGTTGGTGTTTGTTTGATGTGGAGGAACCAACCCGGGGGTTGTTTGCACATTTGAAATGTGACCTAAATTCAGCGAAGCTGATTCAGGATTTCCTGCGGATCCTTGGGTTATTCCCTCACCAGCAGTTTCGGATTCAGTGGCTTTGCAACCAGAATCGGGTTGTGTCCTAGACTGTGATAAATCACTGTCCGGGACTTGTTGTTGGGTAACACCACTAACAACACTGGGGGTTGTTTGCACATTTGAAATGTGACCTAAATTCAGCGAAGCTGATTCAGGATTTCCTGCGGATCCTTGGGTTATTCCCTCACCAGCAGTTTCGGATTCAGTGGCTTTGCAACCAGAATCGGGTTGTGTCCTAGACTGTGATAAATCACTGTCCGGGACTTGTTGTTGGGTAACACCACTAACAACACCGGGGTCACTGAGAATGCCCGTTAATACAGTCTTAGGTTGATCCTGAGGAACAGCAGTGTCACTACGGCGTTCATACTGTCCCCCAGTCTCGGTCTGAGGACTGTTACCTGCGGCTAAAGCTGGCGTGATGTTAGCTAAGGCAGGATTTCCAAGCTGTCCTTGAGGGTCACACAAAGTGGGTCCCTCTCCGCTTGTTCCGGCACCAGTACTCAACTGGGCTTGTGAATCAGTGTCCCTAGGAGATCTAGACTCTTGTGCATGAACTGAAGGCGAGAGGTGGGGCTGGTCCTCTCTAATTTCAACACTCTCATCCTCCAAATGAGGAGAGTGTGGTGAGCGTGGCTGATCCCCGTGCATTTGTGAGACTAACTCCTGTTGTGAGGAGTCAGAATGGCTGAGAGAGTTTGGTGCATACGAGAATGGGCAGTTCCCAATTTCTACCCTAGGGTAAACAACCCGGCTAGACACATTGGTTTGAACTAATGGAGGGCCAACGTTTTCTTTATGCCCTTGTCCTAACCCGGACCGCACATCCTCTCTGGTATTTTCAACTCCTCCCTCAAATCCGCCTTGTTCCTCCAGCACATCATCATCTCCAGTGCTAACATTCTCAGTTTCTAACTCAGATACAACATTATCCACAATTCTTGTTGCTTGTTCAACATCAAACTCCGCTGAGGCACCAGGTTGTTCATTCACATCTGCTGAAGTAGATTCAAGTCTTTGTCTTGCAGATTTAGACGACTTATGTTTTCTTTTTGATTTCTTCTTCTTTGAAGTCTGCTTTAGAACACTTCTAGCAGACATTTTAAGTCGTCTACCTGGTGGTGGAGTTGGTTCATCAGGTAGAGCAGATGCAAGTGGTGTTGGATTAAGAATCGGTGATGAACGAGGTGGTGTAAAAACTGGTGGATTCGGTGAAACAACGGATGGTATAGGTGTAGATTGCGAAGGTGAAGATTGCGAAAAATGAACGGTTGGTGTAGATTGTGTAGATTGTGAAGGTGATGTTTGTGAGGTAATGTTTGGTGTAGATTGTGAAACAGGTGATGAAATAGGTTCAGGTGAAGCAACATCTTGCTCAAACATAACTCTCTTTGACTTTCTTTTCCTCTGCTCAGAGGCCCCTTCATCACTAACCCCTCTTTTTCTTTTTGACGAACTAGGACCCTCACTTGGCGACCTATGCTCAGCTTGGGAAGGAGTCTGTCGGCTTTCAGACCCCATTGCTGAGACTAACCACTCGAGATAAGCCCTAAGGTGAGGACTCTGAGCAGGAACCAGATTTATCAGGAATGGTGGAATCGGAAAAGGTCTTACAGTTTCACAACTTGTACCTCTCAAGTTGGATTTATACATCGCAATCACACACTTGAAGCTGTTCTCCAATTTTGGAATTTCCTCTGCATTATCAAGAACATCTTCGATAATTAGTGTGAAGAATCTGATAAAGGGAATATATTTTCTGTCTTGTTTATCCTTTCCCTTGACAACTTGAATCATCTTTTTCCATATAATCGCCGCAAAGTCACACTGCACATTGTGAGTGACTGCATAATAGATTGCCAAAGAATCCTTTGTCATAAGATCAATTCCTTTCTGTGATGGCATCAAGCAAGTTGTTAAAATATTGTACATCGTATGCCAGAGAGTTGCTACATTACTCCTTCTAAAATCTCTCATCGTTGCCAACTCTCCTGCATAACCCAACGAATGAACTCCAGCCAACATTTCTTCAACTGATGGGAGTTCTTCGTATTCTTCAAGTACAGGAAATCCAATTGTTGTTCTAAACTCATCCAAAGTGAATCGACAATTAAACAGTTCATCTTCTGACTCTAGAGTAAATTTGAAGTAGTCTGCTGTGTTATGCCTTTTACTTCCTCGTACATATTCAATTGATTCCCACAGCTCAAAGACATACTTCTCAGGAACAATTGCCCCTCCAGTCAGAGCATTATTCAGTGGATGATAGCTAAGAATCTCTGGAATGATCGGGAATTTGCAAGCAAATGGAATGTGAAGTGCTTGATTGGCTTGCATTTTCATTGAATCTCCTTCTCTGAACATTGCCATCTTGGTACTTTATTATTTTTCTATTTAAGACAAACTGACCAAAGTTTTTGACCAGAAAATACAATTCAAACACAGAAAAATAACAAAATATACCAACTTTTAAGAAACACATTTATTACACAGACAATGTTTTGCATATATATTAAAAATGAGAGAACAAAGTAGTACACAAAGGCGTTCGATACCTTGCATCTCACTCAAATATATATACAAAACATGACAATATATAGGATCACATAAGTATTAAAAGATAAGAAAAACAGTGTTTGACAAGGACCAAAAATTGGTTTTGGCAAAATTTTGATTTGTATTGGAGTTGAAACATGTAAATTCAGAGCTCAAAGCTCTGCAAATGAGCAGTTCAGTCCAACTCCTTTGAAATGTATGAAATTTTTCACATTGTACTGTTTGCCGAGCAAAAAGCTCTGCAAACAGTTCATTTGAAAACTTAGGTTAAAAATTTTCACTTTGTACTGTTTGCCGAGCAAAATGCTCTGCAAACAGTTGGATTTAAAACTTTGTGAATTTTTTTTTTCATTTTGTACTGTTTGCCGAGCAAAATGCTCTGCAAACAGTTGATTTTAAAACTTTGAGAAAATTCTCATTTTGTACTGTTTGCCGAGCAAAAAGCTCTGCAAACAGTTGGATTTAAAACTTTGTGAATTTTTTTTTTCATTTTGTACTGTTTGCCGAGCAAAAAGCTCTGCAAACAGTTGAATTAAGAACTTGGAGAAAAAATTTCACATTGTACTGTTTGCCGAGCAAAAAGCTCTGCAAACAGTTCATTTGAAAACTTAGGTTAAAAATTTTCACTTTGTACTGTTTGCCGAGCAAAATGCTCTGCAAACAGTTGGTATGAAAACTAAGTGAAGAATTTTCATGCATTTGCCGAGCACAAGTTCTGCAAATGGATGGTTCAAGTCTTGACAAAATTTAAAATATTTGTACTGTTTGCCGAGCAAAATGCTCTGCAAACAGTTGTTCTATGACTTGGAACAAGTTTTGTACAAAATACACTGTTTGCCGAGTAAACTGCTCTGCAAACAGTTGTTTTTAAAACTTGTAAAACTTTTGGAATTCAAACAGGCATGTTTGCCGAGCACAAAGCTCTGCAAACAGTGTATATTAAAACTTAGATCCAGTTTGAAAAGCAAAAAGGCTTGAATGCCGAGCAAAATGCTCTGCATTATGTTGTTTTAAAGGACTTGGTGAAAATTTGCTTGATTTTGTAAAAACAAGTATTTGCCGAGCTAGAAGCTCTGCAAATGACACTTTTTGATCTAAAAACTTGTTTTGAGAAAATTATGAACATGTTAACCAGAATTAATGATGATTTGAAGGTTATTATGAACAAATAACCCATTTGCCGAGCAAATTGCTCTGCAAATGGTATATTTCATCAAGAACTCATCAGATTACCCAGCCCATCATCAAATCAAATCCAGAAACATTAAAACTCAAACAGATTAAGGCATAAAATCATATAATAAACAAGTATAATACCTAATTATGCACCTAAAACATCAAAAATACACAATCAAACTTCAAATAACTCATAATAAGCATGGCAGTTCATTTAGACATTTGATCAAACAGTTGAAGTACAAAAAGTTAAACAAGTAATCTTACCTCACAACTGTTGATATGATCGAAAGAAGTGATGAAATACAACAAAAAACTGATCACTAGACTGCACCCACTTTGATTATTATGAAAAAGATGAAGATTATTGATTGATTGATGTAAAGTTTTGATCGGTTTGAGAGAAAAACAAAAGTAAGCTGATTTGAATTTGAATAATGACAAAATGGACTACCCAAATTCTATTTATATCACAAATACGGGTCGCGGGTATGGGTATAACCCGCGTGTCAACCCGATTTCAAACTGGTCATGGGCTTAACATGGCAGTTGGGCTCATATTGGTTTTGGGCTGAAACCTTTTGGGTTTTTAAAAAAAATCAAACAGAAAAAAAATTGAAACAAAATTAAAAGTAAAAATAAAAATAAAATAAAAACACTTACTAAAACAAAAAAAAATTAACAAAAAAATATTTTTATCTTTTTAAAGATTTCTAATTTTATATTTGGTTTTTCATTTTAAAACAAACACACATAAAAAAAATAAACAAACAAAAAAAAATTGAAACAAAATTAAAAGTAAAAATAAAAATAAAATAAAAACACTTACTAAAACAAAAAAAAATTAACAAAAAATAAAAAAAATAATAAAAAAAATTCATATGCATTTGCACACTCCCCCTCAAGTTAAGCATATATCAAAATGGTAAATTTACAAACTCCCCCTTAAATCATGCATTCTACCCTTTTTCTCCCCCTCAAACATTGCATGTAATCACAAGTAAAACACATCAATGTTTGAAACAGAAAATGAACATAGAATACATGGCTTGAAATCAATTAAGTTTGTAAATCTAGCATTCCCAACTTGGTTTTAAGAAAATTGAACCTGTTTTCATCCAAAGGTTTGGTGAAAAGATCAGCAAGTTGGTAGTCTGTTGGGACAAAATAGAGTTCGATGTTACCTTTTTCGACATGATCTTTAAGAAAATGGTACCGAACATCTATGTGCTTGGTCTTTGTGTGCTGTACAGGATTGCAAGAAATAGCAATAGCACTCTTTGAGTCACAGTAAATGGGAATTCTGTTGAATTGAAATCCATAATCAGTCAACTGTGTCTTCATCCAAAGAACTTGTGAACAACAGCTTGCTGCAGCTACGTATTCAGCTTCTGCAGTAGATGTGGATACACAATTCTGTTTCTTTGAAGACCAACTGACCAATCTGTCCCCTAGAAACTGTACACTCCCAGAAGTACTCTTTCGATCAAGCTTACAACCTGCATGGTCAACATCCGAATATGCAATTAACTGAAACCCGGTATCCCTTGGATACCAGAGACCAAGGTTCACTGTGCCTTTCAGGTATCGGAAGATCCGTTTAACGACCTGGAAATGACTTTCCTTGGGATTGGCCTGGTACCTGGCACACATGCATGTGGCGAACATAATATCCGGGCGACTTGCAGTCAAATACATGAGTGACCCTATCATACTGCGATATTTCTTTTGATCAAAAGATTTTCCATTTAAGTCAGCATTAATCTTTGTTCGAGCTTCCATGGGTGTCCCAATTGTTTGACAATCCATCATATCAAACTTTTTCAACATGTCAAGAATGTACTTAGATTGACAGATAAAAGTACCATTTGACAACTGTTTTACTTGAAGACCAAGGAAAAAGTTTAATTCACCCATCATGCTCATTTCAAATTTCTTGATCATTAAAGCAGAGAAATACTTGCAGTATTTAGGATTAGTTGACCCGAAAATTATGTCGTCAACATAAATCTGGATTAGAATGATATCACTCCCTTGTCGTTTGATAAACAAGGTAGTGTCAATCGAACCTTTGCTAAAGCCAGATTTCACAAGATAAGAGGATAGAGCATCATACCATGCACGAGGCGCTTGTTTCAGACCATATAATGCCTTGTCTAACCTGTAAACGTAGTCTGGATGTTTGGAACTCACAAAACCTTCTGGTTGTTCAACGTACACTTCTTCTTTGAGAATTCCATTTAAGAAGGCAGTTTTAACATCCATCTGGTAGACTGTGAAGTTCTTGTAGGCAGCATAGGCAAGAAACATCCGAATAGCCTCAATTCGTGCAACTGGTGCGAATGTCTCATCGTAGTCAATTCCATCTTGTTGGCAATATCCCTTTGCAACCAATCATGCTTTGTTGCGTACAACAACTCCAGTTTCATCCTTTTTATTCTTGAAGATCCACTTGGTTTTAATTGGCTCCTTGTTCTTGTAAGGATTGGGAACCAATTTCCACACCTCAAGTCGTTCAAATTGATTCAGTTCCTCCTGCATAGCTTTCACCCAATCTGGACAACTTAGAGCTTCATTAACTGTCTTTGGTTCAACAATGCTCAGAAAATTCACAAACAGACATTCATTCGCGGAAGCAGATCTTGTCTGAACTCCAGTTGTTGGATTACCAATGACTTGTGAAATTGGATGAGCTCTTGTCCATTTGGTTGTATGAGGAATTGGATCAAGTGGATCACCAGATTCTTCAGAATCAACAAAATCAGGAGAATGTTGTTCTGTTAATTGTTCAAACGAGGTTGCAATAGGTTCAACAAAGTCGTCGTGATCATAATCCTCAGGATTGGTTGTAGGATTTGTCACTTGTGAGATATTATGAGGTTGAGTATGCAACTCTGACATATCAGTAGGTGGAGGAGAATCAGATGATGAAGTAGCATCTGATGATTGTGATGGTGAATACTCATTGGGATCCATTTCTTCTGAATTTGAACTGGTTGGTTCATTGTCATTTCCATCAGATTCAGGAACTTTCTTCGAAACATGGAAAAATTCTTCGAACAAGACGTCCAAATCTTGTGTTGTTGGAGTAGAGATTGATTTGACATTTGATGCAGTCTTAGTTGCGGAAGCTTGTGGACTTTGAAGTTCGGGTCTTGAACTGTGTTGTTCAAGAACCATTCCTGAGAGTTCATCAAATTTGACATTCATACTCTCTTCGATTCTCTTGGTTCTTCGGTTATATACATGATATGCAATGGATTCTCTTGAATAACCGATGAAATATGCCTCATCGCCTTTTGGTTCAAATTTGCCCAGATTATCTCGATCATTGAGAACATAACAAACACATCCAAAAATGTGCAAGAAGTTCACATTGGGCTTTCTATTGTTTATCACCTCATATGGAGTTTTATCAAACCTCTTGTTTATAATTGATCTATTTTGAGTGAAGCAGGCAGTAGCAACAGCTTCAGCCCAAAGATTCGGTGGCAACTTAGAATAAGCAAGCATTGTTCTAGCTGCTTCAACAAGAGTTCGATTTCGACGTTCAACTACTCCATTCTGTTGAGGTGTTCTGGCAGCGGAAAATTGGTGTGAAATACCATGGACTTGAAGAAAGAATCAATTGTTGAATTCTTGAATTCAGTGCCATTGTCTGAGCGAACAATTCTAACTGATGATTTGAGATTAACTTGGGTCTTCTTGATGAAAGCAATAATCACATGCGGAGTATCACTCTTTGCGTGAAGAAAGAATACCCAAGTGTAACGAGAATAATCATCTACAATCACTAGAATGTATCGCTTTCCATGGATACTTTGAACTTTCATTGGGCCACACAAATCCATATGAATAAGGTGCAAAGGACCTTCTGTACTTAAGTGCTTCTTTGGTTTGTGTGAAGCTTTCTTCATCTTTCCAATTGCACAAGCTGGACAAACATGTTCACTTTCATACTTGTAGTCCGGAAGACCTTCAACAAGTTGTTTATCCATGAGTGTATTAATCGTTTGAAAGTTAAGATGAGAAAGACGGCGATGCCATAACCAAGAGTTTTGTGCAGTTGCTTTTGAAAGTAAACAAATCTCTGAAGAATTGGATGGAATGTTGTTGAGATCAATTGTGAACAAATTATTGTCTCTTGTTCCAGTCAGAATATCCACACCATCTTCAGTCTGCACTTTGCATTCATATCTCCTGAATAATACTTGAAGATCATTGTCACAAAATTGTCCAACACTGAAAAGATTGTGTCCTAATCCTTCGACATAGGAAACTCTCTTTATAGTGACACCATTTTTAACAATGTCTCCGTAACCGAGAATAGGAGCAATATGATCATTTCCGAATCTGACGGTTCCCATAAACTTTTCAATAAAGTTCGAAAGAATGGACTTGTTTCCAGTCATATGACGTGAGCATCCCGAGTCAACATACCATACACAAATGAGATATTCCTGCAAGGACAAGGAATATGGTTTAGGTACCCATGTAGATTGGGTCCTTGCAGGTTAGATGGATAATCATGCAAGTACACATTAAAATTAAACAACAGGCAAAATGACACACAAAGAAACTATTTATTCAAATAACAAACAAACACACAGAATTGTTCAAAAGCACAAATACAAATTACAAGCACAGAAATGTAATTGGTTATACACAAGTTTTGATACAAGCGGGACTAGTCCTAGATGAATTAGCATTATCTAATGTATTTGATCTACGGACAATCCACACTTGTTTGACATGGGTAGTGTTTCCATCAAGTTTAACTTTTCTAGTAGCATGCAAGAATCTATCTTTTGGAATCCATTTACTGCTACTTTTCATGCACAAGTGACCTGAAACACGAACATTCTTAGAGTTAGAAACTAATTTAGCATTTATGTTCTGAACAGGTTGCTTCTTGATGGGTTCTGTGATCTTATTCACTTTCTTTATGTAATTAGGTGACAACCAACCATACTGGTCTTTGTATTTAGTCATGCCTGTAAAAGTATCTCTAACCCTCTGTAAAGTGCACTTAGGATTCTTCTGAGAATACCTAGGGAAACTAGAATACCTAACCTGCTGAGGTTGTTTGTTACCTAATGAGAAAGTTTCAATCTTAACAATCTTCGGACCACTGCTTGTTTTGACTTCTTTTTGTGACTGAGATTCAGATTTGACCTTGTACATCTTTGTTTGCCTAGAAGTCTTTTGAACTGTGGGACCATTCATTGAATTATGACTTGAATCCTTAACACTCTTTGGAGATTGATTGAACTTTGGTTTTGAAACTTTCTTTGGTAATGGTTTGGTCTTTGGTTTTGGATCAGTCTTGGGTGATGGGTTGGTCTTTGATTGTTGGGTGGTCTTTTGTCTTTGGAACTTATCGGATGAGGAAGGTTGTGAAGAGTGTGACTTTGGAATCTTCTTTAGATTAAAATCAAGTTTTTCCTCCTTTTGAACAAAAAGTTTTTCAAATTCAGGTTCAAAATCATGATTTTCTTCTAAAAATGTTGACATATCATCAGTTTCCAACTTCACACTTACTTCACTTTTCTTTATCGGACATGGACTTCGCTTGAGTGGAATTGATGCTTTTTCTTTTTCTTTTTGAAATTGAAGTGCTATTTTCTGAAATTGGAATTCAACTTTTAAATCATTAAGTTCCTTTAGCACATTTAATCTCTGATCTCTTTCTTTTTCAAACTTTTGTTTGAAAGCATCAATTTCATTCAAGTATGATTGAGTTCCCTCAGAAAACTTGGTAAAAGTCTCAATTTCAGAAGTAATCGGGAAGAAATAATCATCAATATCATGAACATCATCTAAATCACCATCAGTTTGAACAGAAACATGCACAACTTGACTCTCAGTTTGCACAGATGCATTCATGATTTCACAAATAGAACATGCATTTTGTGAAGTTTTCTCATTTTGACACACAGATTTGGTTGGTGGAGATGGAGTGGCCATAACTTCACAAACAGGACAATCGGGGTGATCACAATCATTTACATGATTTTTGGGTGGGTCAATGACATAGTGATTTTGAGCCTTCAAATTTTCTATCAAAGATTGCTTTTCCTCAAGAGACTTTTGCAGATTTTCAATTACCTTTTCCAAAACTTTTTGTGGTACATAAGGTCTCAAAGTTTCAGGTTTTGGAATAGGAATAGGATTTTCCAAAGGTTTTTCAGTAAAACACTCAAGAATTTCGGGTATGATAGCCTCATGATTGTCTTTGATTGTTTTATGTGTAGAGTTAGCGAAGAAATCATATGACTCATCCATTAACGCATAGTTAAAATAGACTTTTGCACCCTTTTCTAGAAAATCATCAGCCTCATAATCACTATTAGTCGGTCTCACAAATTGGTCTGTCATCCCACATCTCAAATAAGATTCGTTGTATAATGATGGGACTTCTTCTTGTGCTTCGAGCAAACATTTTGGATTGTTATAACCCAACCCTGATGTGAATATTGTTTCTGAATTTCTTGGCCTATTTAAAAAGACTTGTTGATATGAACGATTGATCTTATACAACTTTTCTTGATAAGACTTGATTTCAGCTTTCATTTCATCATTTTCTTTATCAAGTTTTTGTTTAAGAGAATCTTTTATACAACATTCATATTTTAGGTCAGAAATTTTGTTTTCAAATTCCGTCACATCAGGGATAGATTCTTTCATCTTGACATTTAAAGACTCAATGTCTTCAGCCAAAGCATTTGCTCGAAACATCTCATTGGTCTTTTCAACTTGAAGTTGTCTGACAGTCTTGCTCAGTTCAAGAACTTTGGTCTCAAGTTCTTGTTTCTCAAGATGCAGTTTGGAGTTTGGAGTAAAAGAGACTGCTGCTTTTTCAGATTTCAAATTTTCAACATCTTTTTGAAGTGAATCAATTTTAATTTGAAAATCTTTTTCTTTGTCCTCCAAATCTTTCTTTAATTTTAAATTCTTTTTACTCAACTCCCTGCAATCTTTCCTTGCTGTATCAGACATATCCATATAATGTTTTAACACTGATTTGGGAAAAGAGATTACCTCATCCTCGACTTCAGAAGAACTTTCATCATTTTCCTCCAACTCCTTTGACTTCTTGATCTTTGTCATGAAGCACACATTTGCTGCAAGTTCGTCTGTCTCCTCGTCAGAAAGATGTAACCACTTGTCATCCTCAGCGAGAAGAGCAATTCCGCTTTCCTCTTGTCTTGCCAGCAAAAGTTTGTACTTGTAGTACTCGGAGTTCTTTTGTCGAGGTTTAGTACAATTTATGGCAAAATGTCCAGTGATACCACAGTTGTAGCATTTCCTGTCTTCAGTTCTCTTATCTATGACCTTCTTCTCAAACTTCTTCTGATTGTCATACTTCTTCTCACCACCAGCAAAATCTTTCTTCTGATCATACTTAGGAGCATTCGCATTTTTAGCATACGAAGAGACTGATGAAGTCCTAAGCTGATTGTTTGTTGGTTTCTTCTTGAAGAATTTCTTCTTGAAAGTCTTAGTGAAATAAGCGAGTTCTTTGTACATCTCTTTTTGTTTCTCATCCAGATCAGAATCACTCATCTCACTCGAATCAGAATCAGTTTGAACTTCAACAAAACTGTGTCTTGACAATCTTGAAGTCTTCTTTTCAGCAACCAAGGCCAATGGATCTGAATGTACATTCTCTTCTTTCTTCTTCTGAATTCTCTGAACATCCTCAACATTAAGTTGTAGCTTTTCAAACAGAGTGTGAATGGTGAGTTTTCCAAAGTCTGATTGTTGGTTGACTTGGGTTCCATACACTTGCCATTCCTCTTCCAGATTTTTGATGAATTTGATGTTCAGTTCCATATTAGTTCTCTTCACATCATTCTTTCTCAGCTCATTGATGACATTGCAGAATCTGATGTATACCTCATTCAATGGTTCACCTTTTTGTTGTTTGAATGTTTCATACATGTTCAGAACAGTCGACAACCTTATGGTGTTTGATACATCAGATCCTTCCATCTGCTTCTCCACTTCATCCCATATGTCTTTTCCTGTTTCATAGGAATCAACATTGCAGTAAATGTCATCTGAAAGTGCTTGGTAAAGATAGGCAATTGCACTTTGATCAGCCTCAACTCTACTCTTCTGTTCTGCATTCCAACTCTCTTCAGGTAAAACTTCTCCATTAACTGGGTTCTTTGGAATTTCAGGACCATCTTTGTAAGATTTTCTCAGCAGTTTTCCATTCTTCTGCCTGTCTATCCAGTTCAGAAACCTTTTCTTCCATTGAGGATAAGATCCTCTAAACAAGACAGGTGGTCTTCCTTCAGAACCAAGTGCTAAAACTTCCCTTGAAGCCATTTCAAGCAATTAACAGACTTAGAAAAATTTGAGAATTTTCAATTTCAACTAAATGCAGAGCTTAATCCTCTGCAAATAGAACAAGTAAGAAATTTCAAAATTTCAAAAATTTTGATTTTTCAACCCACTCGAAGAATATTGATGAAAAATGGTTTTGAGAATTTTCAATTTCAACTAAATGCAGAGCTTAATACTCTGCAAATAGAACAAGTAAGAAATTTCAAAATTTCAAAAATTTTGATTTTTCAACCCACTCGAAGAATATTGATGAAAAATGGTTTTGAGAAATTTTCTTGAAAAATTTTGATTTGAGAATCTTAAAAACAACTAAGTGCCGAGCTTAATTCTCTGCAAATGGTGTAAGTGACCAAGTCGCAACCCAAGTACTTAGATCAACACACAAAAACAACTGAATGCCGAGCTTAAATCTCTGCAAACAGTACAACTTATAAAGTCACTTGGTCGAAGAATCAATTTCAACTATTTGCCGAGCAAATTTCTCTGCAAACAGCACAAATAGAACTTGTACTTAGTCACACCAACCAAAAACACTTGTTTGCCGAGCTTAAACCTCTGCAAACAATGCAAGTAGCACCAGTCTCAAATCAAGAATTCTCAAAAACAACTATTTGCCGAGCAAGGAGCTCTGCAAATAGAATAAGTAACCAGAACACTTAACCAAATTTCTTGAAATAACTATTTGCCGAGCAATAAGCTCTGCAAATAGAACAAGTGAAGTTCCAGTACTTAGCCAAATTTCTGAAACACGTATTTGCCGAGCAAGGAGCTCTGCAAATAGTACAAGTAAGAACACCACTTAGCCAACGACCTCTGCAAATACGAGTAACCACAACACGACAAAATAGTCGGTTAGGTTATCTTCTTCGTTTAGCCAAACCCTTATTTGCAGAGAAGACTGAAAATCTTCGATATCTTCTTCATTTTTGCGAATTAGAACTCGAATTTTATATCAAAATGTTCAGAAAATCAATGCGCACAAATCCTCAAACAAATTAGATACTAATTTCAACTGGAAATCAAACCCTCACGAACATGCGATTTGTAGAGCTCGATCAAAAACAACTCAAATGATGAAATTAGCTTCTGAAAATGATAGCGAAGGAAGATATACTGATATTAAATCGATCGGTGAACAAAATTCGAACAAAAACACACTTAATTTGCAGGAATCACTGAAACAGTGAGCTCTGCAAATGAACCTTTCAGAAAATCAACTCAAATTCTAAAATTAAGCACAAATTAAGCTTGTAATAAGCTTGTGGATCGTTCAGCAACTCTGATTGTGCTCTGATACCAATTGTTATTAATAGAATTCGAGCTTTTGTGTGTGTAAGTGTGTGTGTTAATGGTGGTTTCTAGAGAGAGAAAGTAGAGAGAGAGTAGAGAGATGTCAGGGAAAGATTGGATTGTATTATAGGTTTAAAGGTTACAATTAACATAATGGAGGGGGTTTATATACATATGAGCTATTTACACTATGCCCCCTTCCATTGTAACAAGTTTACAATATAAGTACAAATTAACATAAGGTACACAAACATCTTAATTAATCAATGAGGGCGCCAAATGGTATCATACTTCAGTTGCAAATTGAAGGAACAAATCCTATATTGACTACACGTGTTAGTCATGTCGTTTCACTACATTTCTGAAAATAGCCCTTTATTACTACCTTGTTCAGGACAGTTAGAACTATATCTAGAAAATGCAATCCACATATGCATAACCTGCTTGTATCTCAAGTCTAAGGATAAATAAAGCAACCATTTCACGAATTTCACTTAATGACGCCGATCCATAAAATGACAATTCGTTAAGTGGGGTAAGTCTGATATTCACCTCTTTGAATACCATGTGAGTTTGGCAGACCATCTCCAAATATTCCCTTAAATATTTCAACCAATCTCTCACATTTGTCTTAGTTTAACTATATTCCCATATAGTTAATCGACAATGGACGTTTAGAATATATCAAAAAATATTCATGGATTTAAACATGCAAATATAGGACACAATTATTATAAAATGAAACATTCATACCAAGTATCATAATTCATTTATTAAAATAACAATCGTTTAACATCCCATTATCCAAATACCAATCACAGATTTACATGATATAACTAGCAAAATCTAAGACCTATGCCCTCGGCATGCTTATTGAGCTTTCCTTTTGACAAAGCCTTTGTAAAAGGATCTGCTAAGTTACAATCTGTGTGAACTTTGAGTAAATTGATTTCACGTGATTCGATTCGCTCACGAACATAGTGATATCTTCTTTGGTAATGTCTGGCACCTTTCTGAACTCTAGGTTCATTGGCAATGATAATTGCTCCCGAATTATCACAGTACAGATCCATAGGTGAGTTATTTGAGGGCATCACGTCAAGCCCAGAAATAAACTTTCTGATCCAGACAGCTTCCATGGCTGCATCCGAAGCAGCTATATACTCAGACTCTGTAGCAGACATAGCAACTGTAGATTGTTTCTTGCTCTTCCAATCTACTGCACCTCCATTTAAAGTGAAGACATATCCTGACTGAGATTTTGTATCATCTTTATCAGTCTGAAATCCAGCATCACAGTATCCAGTTACTTTGAGCTCTGCATCAGGATTTCCTCCATACACCAAGAATAATTCTTTAGTAGCACGCATGTACTTCAGAATGTTCTTCACAGCAGTCCAATGATCCTCTCCAGGATTTTGCTGATAGCGGCTAACTATATTTTGCGTGAACGCAATATCAGGTCTAGTGCATCTTACCGCATACATGATAGATCCCACAGCCGAAGCATAAGGAATTCTTTTTCATACGCTCCACCTCTTCAGGTGTAGAAGCACCGTTCTTGCTAGATAAATTAAGTCCTTCTTGCATCGGCAAATTCCCGCGCTTAGATATCTCCATCTTGAATCTCTTCAAGATTTTATCTATATAAGCACTTTGACTTAATCCAATCAACCGTTTACTTCTATCTCTATAGATCTTGATTCCAAGAATAAATGCCGCTTCACCCAAGTCTTTCATAGCAAAACACTTTCCAAGATAAGATTTAACGTCTTTCAACATTGGAATGTGATTTCCTATTATCAATATGTCATCTACATACAAGACAAGGAAAGTAACATTACTCCCACTAGCTTTGCGATATACACATGGCTCATCAGGATTTTGAGCAAAACCAAACTTTTTGATCTCCTCGTCAAACCTTTTATTCCAACTCCTTGATGCTTGCTTCAATCCATAAATGGACCTTTGAAGTTTGCATACCTTGTCGGGATGTTTTGGATCGACAAAACCTTCTGGTTGTACCATATAGACTTCCTCATCTAGAAAACCATTTAAGAAAGCGGTTTTGACATCCATTTGCCATATCTCATAGTCATAGTATGCTGCTATGGCTAAGATGATCCTAATAGCTCTAATGTCCGCAACGGGAGAAAAGGTTTCCTCATAATCAACTCCGAAAAGTTGAGTATAACCTTTTGCCACAAGACGAGCTTTATAGGTGTGTACATTTCCATCCATGTCGGTCTTCTTCTTGAAGATCCATTTACACCCAACGGTTCTACCATTTGGTGGAAGATCAACCAAGCTCCAGACTTGATTATCTTTCATGGATTTCATTTCCACATTCGCAGCTTCAAGCCATTTTTCAGATTCCGGATCTAATAATGCAGCTTTGAAATTAGGAGGTTCATTTAAGTCTCCTACTACGTGTTCTTCAGACTCAATCATAAGATTTAATCTTTCACGAGCACGTATTGTCCTTGAGGACCTACGAAGTGGAATCGCTTCATCTTCAACTTGAAGTTCATCTTGAGATTCATCTCTTTGAACATTTTCCCCCCCAAGTTGATGATTGCTAGTATTTTCAGAAGTTGACACATCTTCTTGAGTCTCATCAAGTTCAACGATCCTCCCACTGTCTTCTTGAGATATGAGTTTCCTTTCAAGGAACTCAGCAAATCGAGATACCTTAACAGTGTTTTCGGTAGGAAAGTAGAAGTAGTAACCCATTGTTTCCTTTGGGTATCCTACGAAGATGCACTTAACAGATCTAGATTCAAGTTTGTCAGGCGTATCTCGTTTCACGAGTGCCTCACATCCCCAGACCTTTAAGTAAGACAACTTGGGAACACTCCCATGCCACAATTCATGCGGTGTCTTGTCAACCTTCTTGGTTGGAACCATATTGAGAATGCGAACAGCAGTCTCTAGGGCATAATCCCAAAACAAAAAAGGAAGAGTTGTATGATTCATCATTGATCAAACCATTTCTAACAAGGTTCGATTTCTCCTCTCCGATACACCATTATGTTGTGGAGTATATGGAGGAGTAAGCTGTTGAACTATTCCACAAGCTTTAAGATAATCTTTAAACTCTTGGCTTAAGTATTCACCACCTCGATCCGAACGAAGAATCTTGATGGTTCTACTGAGTTGATTCTCTACTTCACTTTTAAATTCCTTGAATGTTTCAAAGACTTCATGTTTATGTTTAAGCAAGTAAACATAACCATAACGACTGAAATCATCCGTAAAAGTGACGAAGTAGCTAGCACCTTTCCTTGACACATGTCTAAATGGGCCACATACATCCGTATGTATTAGTCCAAGTAGTTCTTTTTCCCTCTCCGGTTTATTTGGAAAAGGTTTTCTTGTCATTTTGCCGGAAACACAAGATACGCATTCGTCAAATGATTCATCATTTGTTTGTAAGATTCCATCTCTTTGAAGCCTTTCAATGCGTTTCTTGCCAACATGAGCAAGACGACAATGCCAAAGATAAGTCGAGTCCAAATTGGTCTTGACTCGTTTGCTAACATTATACATTGAATTATCCTTTGAATCACTACCATGCATATCAATTTCATAAATACCATCACAAGCAATAGCATTAAAATAATGAACATTATTTCGTGAAACTGAAATACCAATATCATTAAAAACATTAATGAATCCATTGTTTTTCAACAAAGAAACTGAAATGACACCTCTAGTAATAGACGGTGCATAATGACAATTGTCTAAAACAATGACTAAACCAGTAGGTAAAACTAAATGATAGTCGCCTATTTCTTCTACAGCTGCCGGTAGGCCATTTCCCACGAACAGTTGTAAAGATCCTGGTTTCAGTTTCCTTCTCTTTCTAAGCCCCTGTAAACAATTACAGATATGAGTACCACACCCGGTGTCGTAAACCCATGAATTACGCTTAGAAAAGAATATAATTCAATTGTGAAGATACCTGAAGTACTGGTCAAACCAGTTTGCTTCTTCTTCAACTCAGCTAGATACTTAGAACAATTCCGCTTCCAATGTCCCACTTCATTGCAGTGATAACATGTTTGGTCCTTAGCCGGATGTTCCTTTTTCGCTGGAGGGGTCTTCTTAGGTTTAGGAGTAGCAACTTGCTTTCCTTTACCTTGATTCTTGCCCTTTCCTTTTGGTTGTTTCCCTTTCTGGATCTTTCCCCTTTTGATCGTGAGAACTTGGGGTGTGGCAGACTTCTTTGGAAGCTTCTTTTCATACTCATTCGCCATGGCATGAAGTTCAGCAATTTTTGTTAGGTCGAGAATCGACCATGTATAATTTGTTCAGAAATAGCTTGAAGTTTAGTGAAGACATTACTTCAGAATTCTGAGATGCCTCAGAACTCCTTCACTGAAGCTTCACTTCAGTTCAGATCTACGTATCAGAATACCATTCAGAATGAAGTCAAAGACTGAAGTCTGAAGAAGAGAATCATCTCAGAAGCGAGCATCAGAGTGATTCTACCAGATCAAAGACTGAAGCATCTCAGTGATAAAGTACTTACAACACTTTACACTGATTACGAGGAAGACTTTTACTTTACACCTTTATCCAGTTAATAGAATTATCTATTAATAAAAGGTACAAAGTATAGGTTAGGAACCTAGTACTATAAGTCACATCAAGTGACTTATATACGCTTCCATGTGCAGCATGTAAGGAATTATGGTTTAATTCCTTAAATGCTCACAACCACATTTGTACGACATTGTCCATGTCATCATGAACTTTGTCTATAAATACAAAGTCTTCTCACATCTTGCAAATTGCTTGAACTATTGCATTGCAACTTGTGAGATATACTCTAAGCAAAACTTACGAGTATTTCCAAGTCATCTTGATCACTTGTATTTCGGGATTGTTTAGATAGTTACACTTGGGTGTTTATCTTTGTTCCGCAACAATCCTTGTATTTGTTTATACATCAATAAATCAAATACATTAGAAAACAACGTGTCTCAATGCTACATACTTGATTATATTTATATATATCTTTATATAGTTTCTGCCATTTATTCTTGCATTAATTCATATTGTCATTTGTTTCTTGTTATCCATATCTGGATCGTAAACTAAACTTGTCCATCAAGATTAGTTGTACTTGCCAGTCGGGTTTAGTCATTCGTCTTTATATTTGGGACTCACAGTTTTATCATGATGCATATTGTAATTGCGCATAAATTCCTCAAAATCCTTAGATAAAGACTTGAGAATCATGCCAATAGCAATAGGCTGAGGATAAGCATAATTCAACCTTTCCAATTGCTCAAAATACCTCTTCATCTTGAGTATATGAGGACTAACCGGTGTTCCTTGCTCGTGTCGCAAGTCATGAAGTGTGTCAACTAGGTCGAACAACTCCACTCCCGCTTGCTTTTCGTACAAAGACTTGAGCTCGTTAATCATATCACGAGGAAAATAATTTTCAAATTGCTTTTGAAGATCAGCATTCATGCTTCCCAACATCAAACAAGCAATCATATGCAGCAGTGTATGCAGCCAACTCTTCAGTTGTAGCATTAGCTCCCGGAACAACGGGTGTCTGCTCTTCAAGGATTTCAATTTTCTTTTCAGCTCTTATAACTATTCTTAGCTGACGAAACCAATCATTGAAGTTAGGTCCAGAAAGTTTTTCTCTTTCTAGCATCGACCTGAAAGCCGATTGGTGTATGTTTTGAAAAGGATTTGTTGTTGCCATCTACAAAACAGACAAAAGTTCAATTATCGGTATTTTCGATAATAATCCTTAAGAAATGTAATTTACCCTTGTTAAATTCATTTAACAATTAATTTCATTAAGGCTAGGATCCAATTGACATACAATCATTTCATCTGTTGATCAGCTAGAAATGACGGTACTCAAAAGGTAATCGATGATCAATAATTGCATTCATGCAATTCCTAGAGATATGGAACTTACAACAACACTTTAAAGGGGTATTAAGTGTTTTGTAAACATGTTTTGTCCCATCTTATGCCACGGGTCAAGGATCTCACCTCTTAACTCGTTTTAAGTCGCCAATTAAGAACATGTAAATAGTCCACCACCGGTCTCACGGTGGAGTGGTAATTTACCTTGAAGAGATACAATTCGCCTACGGTCTCACGTAGGAGCGAAAAGCACTGGCAAGTGTTCTTAGCAAAGTGGGTGGTAATGACTTAACTTTAAATGGGTAATGCATTTGATGTGAATCAAAAGTTTATGTATGAAGACTCATGCAAATCTTCATAACATAATGTTTAATAAAATCATTTCATCTGTTGATCAGCTAGAAATGACGGTACTCAAAAGGTAATCGACGATCAATAATTGCATTCATGCAATTCCTAGAGATATGGAACTTACAACAACACTTTAAAGGGGTATTAAGTGTTTTGTAAACATGTTTTGTCCCATCTTATGCCACGGGTCAAGGATCTCACCTCTTAACTCGTTTTAAGTCGCCGAATTAAGAACATGTAAATAGTCCACCACCGGTCTCACGGTGGAGTGGTAATTTACCTTGAAGAGATACAATTCGCCTACGGTCTCACGTAGGAGCGAAAAGCACTGGCAAGTGTTCTTAGCAAAGTGGGTGGTAATGACTTAACTTTAAATGGGTAATGCATTTGATGTGAATCAAAAGTTTATGTATGAAGACTCATGCAAATCTTCATAACATAATGTTTAATAAAATCATTTCATCTGTTGATCAGCTAGAAATGACGGTACTCAAAAGGTAATCGATGATCAATAATTGCATTCATGCAATTCCTAGAGATATGGAACTTACAACAACACTTTAAAGGGGTATTAAGTGTTTTGTAAACATGTTTTGTCCCATCTTATGCCACGGGTCAAGGATCTCACCTCTTAACTCGTTTTAAGTCGCCTAATTAAGAACATGTAAATAGTCCACCACCAGTCTCACGGTGGAGTGGTAATTTACCTTGAAGAGATACAATTCGCCTACGGTCTCACGTAGGAGCGAAAAGCACTGGCAAGTGTTCTTAGCAAAGTGGGTGGTAATGACTTAACTTTAAATGGGTAATGCATTTGATGTGAATCAAAAGTTTATGTATGAAGACTCATGCAAATCTTCATAACATAATGTTTAATAAAATCATTTCATCTGTTGATCAGCTAGAAATGACGGTACTCAAAAGGTAATCGACGATCAATAATTGCATTCATGCAATTCCTAGAGATATGGAACTTACAACAACACTTTAAAGGGGTATTAAGTGTTTTGTAAACATGTTTTGTCCCATCTTATGCCACGGGTCAAGGATCTCACCTCTTAACTCGTTTTAAGTCGCCAATTAAGAACATGTAAATAGTCCACCACCGGTCTCACGGTGGAGTGGTAATTTACCTTGAAGAGATACAATTCGCCTACGGTCTCACGTAGGAGCGAAAAGCACTGGCAAGTGTTCTTAGCAAAGTGGGTGGTAATGACTTAACTTTAAATGGGTAATGCATTTGATGTGAATCAAAAGTTTATGTATGAAGACTCATGCAAATCTTCATAACATAATGTTTAATAAAATCATTTTTATAGCCTTAGTAACACAAGAGAGCTCGGTAGCTCCATTTGAACGCACAAAGAAGCGCAAGGGCAAAGGTTTGCAAAGGACGCAATTAAAAACCCGCTCTTTTAGGAGGCTAGCGCACTCCGACTTATACCTCTCTTAGAGTTTGTTCAAATGGGTGAGCCGGTGTATCTCAAGGTTGTAAGACTCCAATTTTATTAAAGAAATCTCTATTTCGATAGTTCTTAGTCAAGTTTATTCTTTTCTCCAAAATAATTTTTGCATCACCTTTATAGCTCTTTATAAACACGCAAAAATTAATAAACTTACTAATTACCGAACTAATTTAATCATGTAACAAGTTAAGGTAGGCCACCTAAACATGGTCACTATGGTTCATGCATATGTTTAAAGCCGGCTCCCCCCTCCGAAGAAGAGGACCACATACATCAAGTTGCCTTGATTGTGTAAGCCTTTAAACAACTTAATTAACAAGTAATTCACATAAACATGCTGACTGGAAATTTCCAGCAGCTTCACGACCTGTTTAGCCCTGTTTCTGGTCCGATTCAGCTTTCGACCAAAACTACAAAGTTGTAGCCCTATGTGTCAAGCACCTACTGTCCAAAGCACAACTTCTAACTCATTACAGATTAAAAGATATGAATTTTTAGTGAACTGTCGCAAATCAGAAAAATCACACGAAAAAATTCACTTAGTCACACAATTATCTAATAATTAACCCTAATTATTGGATCATCATGCTTTGCTAAATATATCTCTATATATCAGTAATAATCACAAGTAATTTTGCATGAATTCTTGTGATTTTACTTTTATTTAACAACTTTAAAAAATTAAGATACACAAAACATGCAATTTATACAAATAAATCATGTCAATTCACAAACTCAAAACTTGCCATGAGGGTTTCAATCTCCATTGAATTAGGTTAATTTTAATTAAAAAAACTCTTATTTTTATTTAATTTAATCCGATTTTTAATTAAAAAAAATAAGAAAACAACTTTTAATTATTTAACAATTAATTAAAAATCAACCAACCCTTAACCCCCCTTCAAGTTTTGATCTTTGTAATTAATAGATCACATATGTGGCTTTGATACCACTGTTAGAATATGCGAACATAAATCATATAAATATTCACATAAGCGCAACGGAAGAATCGAATATGTAATCACATTAATTAACAAAGAGAGAATCGAATATGTAATCACATTAATTAACAAAGAGAGAATCGAAACGTGTACCTTATGCAAAGCTTCCAATAAAATAAATAATAATAAGATTATTATTATTATAGGGTTTAAAGTAAAACCCCTCTACGATCGCACACTAGACACCTCTTATATCGTATGCTAGTACCCCGATCACGATCAAACAACCCTTTGTTTAAACCCTTGAAACCGAAACCCTAAAACCCGAACCCCTTTGGGTTTTTCTTTGCTTCGGCCGAATAGAACAAAAGAGGGAGAGAGAGAGATTTTTTTTAGTTAGGGTTTTACCTTGTGAAAACTTATATAAAACCCCTAACTTTGATCTCCTATTTATAGGCTTAGGTTTAGGGTTACTAAACTTGATGGGCAAGTTTAGTTAGGGCCCAAAAAACCCCTTAGAATTTTCGGCCCACCCTTCCCTTAATCCTAGCCCAAACCCAACTATCAATAAACATTATTTATTTTAACATTTAAAAATGTTTATTAATCATATCGTGATCAAATTAATCAATATATTACTTTAATATACTAATTAATAATATAGAGTTACCGTGTCATTTCGTGTGACCCCGTAGGCTTAAATTATTTCCGGACATGCGTTTATTATAACGTGATCACATACCAACAGCTACCACTTGAGCTGTCACTCCTAAAAGTGCATCAGTCTCATCAGCAGGGTTCTTCTTTTCACCCTGCTGGTCAGCAAATGTGGAGTGTCAAGCAGGGATCTCAAAATCCCTCTACTTCTCAGCTACCTAAACAAGATGGTAAATCCTTCTTGGGTCCTGCTCCCAAGATGCCTCAGCTAGCACTTAAGCAAAAGCATAAGTCCAAGCAAAAGCACAAGGCATCTTCTTCTTCCTCAGATCCTCAAATTAACGAGCTTACTCAGCGAGTTAATGATCTTTCTTCTCAACTTAGGGAATTTCTCATTCAGAACCAAAAAGGCAGTACCTCTGGTAAAAAATGCTACTTATGTGACAGCAGAGGTACGTTGCCTCTGAATGTGATGATGACAATGCCAGGGATGCTCCTGAAGTTGTCATTCAACCCAATCCTCCTTCTTCAACTGCTACTTCTTCCTCCACTATGGTCAGCGAGAGTCCTCTCTCTGATGATCTAAACAGTGTAGGAGATGCAGTGACTCTCACTGATGATAACATTGCTGAATTTATCCCTGCTCAGCGTGTATCCATCCCACTTTCACAAAGGTTTATAACAAATGAAGCTGGTGGACCAGCCATCCTTGTTGAACTCAGTGAGAACAATGTTGTCAGCAACCTTGTCTTTCTTGACAGTGGTAGAAATATTACTCCTTTCTCTATTGGTCAAGAAACCTTTGATGTTGGTCCTCATCCCTCTATGCTTGCTGAAGGAACAAATTCTGAAGTTCCTTCTTCTACCTCTGCTGATGAACCCATCAGCGAGGACCACAATGAGTCCATCTAAATCCTTTTGTTGTATCCATGCAGGGCTCGCTAGGAAAAGGAGTGTGGTATTTGGACAATGGCTGTTCAAAACACATGACTGGCTCTAAGACCCTGCTGGATAACTATAGAGGCTGCTGGCCCTACTGTAGTGTTTGGTGATAACTCCACTGGACAAACTGAAGGTTATGGACTACTCTCTAATGGTCTCATTAAGTTCACTAAAGTTGCTTATGTAAATGGTTTGAAACACAACCTTATCAGCATAAGTCAACTATGTGATGCTGACTACAAAGTGATTCTTGATAAGCATCAAGGCACTGTTGTAAATGTTAACAAGGAAGTCGTCTTGGTTGCTCCAAGAAAACGAGATGTCTATCTTGTTGACTTCACTCCTGTCAAGACTGACAGTGAGACTTGTTTCTTTGCTAAGTCAGCAGCTGAACTAAATTGGTTGTGGCACAAGCGTATGTCGCATGTGAATTTCAAAACAATCAACTCTCTGGCCAAAAAGAACCTTGTTCGTGGCCTTCCTCATCTCTCCTTTGAAAAAGATAGACTCTGTGGTGCTTGTGAAAAGGGTAAAATCCATAGGTCTACCTTCAAAACAAAGCAAGCCAATTCTATCAAGGGTTGCTTTCATCTCCTTCACATTGATCTCTTTGGTCCAGTGAATGTCCAAAGTCTAAAGGGTAGCAGATACACTTTAGTAATCGTGGACGAATATTCACGATACACTTGGACTATCTTTCTCCATTCCAAGAGTGATGCTGCTGAAGAGATTATGATGAGCGTCCATTTTGTGATAAAAACCCCTATCAAAAGGCCTCATTTCTATGTCTTAAATGAGTTAATATTCCGGAACTATCGGTACTTAATGGATTCTAAGTTTACGCAGGTTCACGGAAGATGCGAGTGAGGGTAAATGGCATCAAGTGACTCAAGATGAAGGCCTATGAAGTTACAAGACACAAGGAGGTGATTCGGGAGCCGAACGAAGCAATACGAGCAGCAGCAGGAGCTGCCAGCGCCGCTGGCACCTTGCCAGCGCCGCTGGGAGCCCATCCGCTGGGCAGCCCAGATCAGCAACCGACCTTTTCACCTATTTAAGTCGAAGCAGCCCTCAAAACCCTAAGAGAGAGCCGATTCAGCAGCCCTAGCCGCCCATATTCAACCCTAGGTCGACTTTGCAGATTCCAAGGAGGTTTTGGAGCTTCTAACACCTTCCGATCTTCATCCTCAACCTAGATCTACTCTTTTACTTTACTTTCAGTTGGTAAACAATGTCTTTCATCTTTTCATACTTTGTTATTTCTTTAATAATGTCAGGCTAGTAGGCTGAATACTTGTTTGGATCGATGTGATCATGTAGACGTTTATCTATTTTACTTTATTTGTTAGATCTGTTAGAGTGTGTTTTACTGTTTATCGTAGATCCATGTTTTACTAGTTCTTCATATTAATATCGGTTCTATATCTGCATGTATTGATTTAATTCTGATGATCGGTCTATAATCATACACTAGGATTAATACATAAGGATGGAAAACACTAGTCGGTCTTTAACTAGATGTAAAAGGTGATTCACTTGTAACCGAGGGATCCAGAACCATAGTAATTAGGATGAATAGAACATGTATTGGAGTCAAGTCACTCACATATTACAAGATAGATTTGAAGATGACAAACAACTCAATAAATACTTAAGTCTTGGTTCTGGAGCTGAGTCAGCTTGGATTGTTCCAAACTGAGTCAGCCTGAACATCTTCACTAGAAGATGGTATCTCTCAAGCTGCATCAAAAGAAGAACAAGCACTTGGTCTAAATCAAAGATGAAGAACAAGGATAGAAGGCCAAGCTGATGGGTGGAAATCAGCTTGGATCTTATAGTCAGCTTGGAAGGTACATGTTCAGCCTGGAGTCTTGCAAGTGCTCCAGAGTTGTTATAACTTTGTATATATCATCAATCAACTGGATAAGCACCAGAAAGGACATTCTAGAAGTGCCAGTTGTTGATTGTAAACATTCTATGAGGTGTCCATTGTATTGTTGCTGCACGATCAACCTTGGTGAGCAAGTAGGGAACAAAAAGGACAATGTCACTGTCACCTAGTACTGATCAAACAGAAGCCATTAGATCAAGACGCGTGGAAAGAAATGGACGGCATCCAAGGCAGTGTTGATGCCTATATAAACCAGCCTTTGTGTCTCAAGAATGTGTGCATCCATAACATTAACTCTCACAACGATTAAAGCTATCAGTTTGGATCTGTGTTGTACTCAGCTTGGGCTAGTAGAGTTAATAGACAAAGTTGTAACTTGCTATTCAGCCAAGTAGTTAGATTTGTAGGCTAATCTGTTCCACAACTACTTGTAATTCTTTTTATTCTTCAATAAAAGAATTAGTTGAAAATCAGCTTGCACTTTGTTCTTGGACTACACTTTACTTTACTGTCTTTATATTCTGTTCATTTACTTACTGTTTCATTAATATAATTATCTCAAGCTGAATATGGACAAATACTTTAAGATAATTTATATTCCGCATTAAAAAGTATATTTAAGCTGATTAAGTTTAAAAGTTGTATTCACCCCCCTCTACAACTCTTTGAGACATTTTAAACCATCATGTTATCTCCTTTGGGACCTATCAGGTGGTATCAGAGCAGGGGTTTTGTAATACACTTAACTTGATCCCTCTCATTTAACTTTTATTTTGGTTTAAAATATGTCTCAACCTATGTACACTGATAATGGTTCTTCAACCAGACCACCCATGTTTGACAAGACTGATTTCAGTGGGTGGAAAGGAAGAATGTCCCTTTTTCTTGAATCTATTGATAATGACATGCCTGACATACTTGTTGATGGACCTTATGTTCCAAGGGATATAGTAATCACACCTAGGCCAGCTCCAACTGATGGACTGAGCCTGGTGCACCTGATGTCAGAGTTGTTATCAAACCCAGAGCAGATAGGGTGATGAAGATAAAAGAATGGTCAACTTGGATGTAAAGGCCAGGAACTTTATTGTCCAAGCTGTACCTAAGGACATCTATAGAGCCATTAGACATTGTCCAAGTGCTAAAAAGATGTGGGATACATTGACTGTTATGTATGAGGGTTGTGCAACTTCTATGGAGTCTACCAAGACTACCTTAACTAGAAGGTATGAAAGATTCTTTGCACATAAGAATGAATCCCTCACTGACACTCATACCAGATTTAATGCACTTGTAAATGACTTGATTGCTATTGACATACATAAAGATGATGATGTACTTAAAAGCAAATTTTTAGATTCATTACCTTTAAAATGGAATAACTATGTTGCTAGTGTCAAGTTGAGTCCTGTGTACAAAGAACTTGACTTACCAGGTCTCTATGGGTTGCTTCACAACCATGAATGCACTGAAGCTGAAAAGCTGATTGCCATGGGTGATGTTGTGGGAAGCTCTAGCTCTGCACTTGTTGCATCTTCAACTGAGCATCCCAGCCCACTGTGTGATGAACCTGTTCCAAGTCAGTTTGTGAGTGATATTGTTGAAACTAATAAACCTTGTGAATCTGAGACTGAATATTATTCTAGTGATGAAACTGAGAGTTTGGCTAGTGAGGTTGCCATGTTGGCTGAAAGATTGAGGAAGAAATTTTTTTCAAAATTTAAAGGAAAAAGAGTTTCTAAAAGTGACAAACCTAGAAAGTCTTTGGATCTGTCAAAAATCACTTGTTATAAATGTGGTAAAACTGGTCATATGGCAAATGATTGTAAATCAAAAACCACTCAACAAGCTGATAACTCTAAACTTAAAACTAGTGGAAAAGATGAAAAGTACTCTAAACTCAGGCTAAAATATAAGAAACTTAAAGCACAAGTTGCCAAGCTGAGTGAGAAGAGTCTTGTTGCAAAAGATTGGGCTGAGAGTGCAACCTCATCTGATGATGAAAGCTATGAAGATGCTCAATGCTTCATGGTCAAAGAGCAGTCAGCTAAGTGTCAAGAAATCAAGGAAAAGTGCTTGATGGCCAAAGATGCTACTGAAAAGATTCTTGAAGGCATGACCAAGCTGAGAGAAGAGAGTAATCAGCTTACTCAGTCAGCTCACTCTGCATCCACTATTCAAGAGGTATCTCCTTTTCTCTCTCTTTCTAATGAAGAAAAACTTGCTAAACTAAACAAACTTGGTGATGAGGTTCTTTTGCAAAGGCATTTCAATAAACAACATAAAATGGAAATTGTATCCTTAAGAAATGAAATTTCAGTACAAACTCAGTCAATTGAAAAACTTCAGTCTGAAATAAAAGCTTTACAAAGAGTAAATGTATCTCTTTTACAAGAAGCTAAACAAGCTGATGAAAAATATTTGAAAATCAAGCATATAACTGAGTCTTGGTGTACTGGTGCAAAAAGAGCAGCCAAGTGTGTTAATGAGCAAGTACCTCAACAAATTCAGGCCATATTTGATGGTGACTATGACAAAGCTATTGCCATAAGTGAAGTATGTGCAATGGAGCCTTGTTATTAGCCTATACCTCCTACAGTTATTCACACTAAAAGAATTCTAAAAAGACAGTCTGAAAATCCTGGTTTAGGTTTTGTTTATGGTGGAAATTTAGAACCCATGTTTAATGATGAGTCCACTCCTGTTAAGACTGAAGTCAGCCTGGAATCTTCCAAGCTGACTGATTCTCCATCTGAATCTAGTACTGAACCTAAGACCAAAGAGAACTCTTCTAAGCTGACTAATCAAAAGAGTCAGAAAGCTAAAAAGAATAAATCTGTCAAGAAGAGTCAGTCTGATCCAGTCAGCTCCAAGATAAAGCAAAAACACCCAGTCCAGACTCAGATCAACTTATATCTAAGCTGATCAAGTCCAGGCTGAGTGAGATTTCAAAAGAAGTTTCTTTCTTAAACAACCTTTCAAAAGTTGATCAAAAGAAACTTAGAGCTGAGTCAAAGAAAGCTGGAATTGGTAAAGGATATGTGAGACTGTCTGAATCCAAAGTTGTTGAAAATAAATTTCAAGAAAAATCTAAACAATAAAGTAAAATCTAATGATAAGAGTTCTTCTTCTACTCAAACTGAGTCTGGCACTTCAGTCAGCTCAAGTGAACCCATCCTTGGATGGGTTCCCAAAAGGAACTAACTCTTTTCATGATTGCAGGGCATTCACAATGCATTTATCTGGTACTTGGACAGTGGATGTTCCAAGCATATGACCGGATGTAAGTCCCTGCTATATGACTTTAGGAACAGACTTGGTCCTAATGTCACTTTTGGTGATGATTCTCAAGGAACTACAGAAGGATATGGTTCTCTTACAAATGGTCCTCTCACATTCAGAAGAGTCTCTTATGTCAGTGGGCTGAAGCACAATCTGATAAGTGTTAGCCAATTGTGTGATGCTGGTTATGAAGTGAGATTTCGAGCTGATAGAGGAATTGTTTGTGATTTGGAAGGAAATGTTGTTCTAATTGCTAAAAGAGATGAATCTCTTTACACCTTTGATATGAGCAAGCCTACAGTGTTGAAAGAAGTGTGTTTCTTGTCTAAAACTCAAGATGAGCTGAATTGGTTATGGCACAAGAGATTATCTGATATGAATTTCAAAGATTGCCTATGAATCAGTCCCAACCCTAGATGTTGCTAAATCTGTTTTAAATGATATTGCTTATTCAGGGAGGGTTGGTGGTTCGGTCAAAATTTCTCACTTTTCTGGTATTTACAAATATTTGATCTCAACTATTGTGAGATCATTGCAGACCAAAGTTGGTGGTTTTGATACACCAAATAAACTTGAAATGCAAATCTTTTATTGCATGGTCCACAATAGGCTGATTGATTTTGGTAAATTGATTTTTAATGATCTTGTAACCAAGATTTCTGCAAAATCTGAACATGTTTATTATGGCAGAATCTTGGGTTACATTATTGAAAAATTTTAAAAGGTGATTACCAAAGGGCAACAGGGGATTTTATAAAAATTTCACCCCTGGCCTCAAATATTTTTGGACCTATTGAGGTTCACCAGACACTAACCCCTGCTATGCAGGATTATTTAGATTTTTGTGTAAATAGGGAAATGGAGAACCTTGAGGATCAATCTGATTCTCAAGAGGGAGCTGAGGCTGACCACCCTTCGACGCAAGCTGATCAGTCTCAAGCTGATTCAGACTTAGCCATTCAGGGTGGTGATCAAGGTACAACTTCTAATATCCCTGAAACTCCTTCTCCATCTCACCGTTCTTCATTTTTCGAGGGTAGGGAAGTGGACCCACAAAATCCCTTCCTAGCCGATCCCTCACAAAAATCTCCAATTTTGCAAAATGAGCCAAACTCCCAAATCCCCAAAAAGAAAAGATCTCAGAAGAGAAAGAAAGCATCAGTTGAGGGGGAGCATGCTGCAAAAGCTGCTAAAGTCTCCTCATCTCAAAGGAGACTACCCCTTGAGGCTGAATCTGCAAGGGAACGTTCCCAAGCTGACTCAGCTTCACCTGTTGCTAAGCCAATTCGCCCATCTGCATCCTCTAAAAAGGGTGCAGGTAAGATAAAAGGGAAAACTGTTACTGTTGCATCCTCCCAAAAGGATGTAGGCATTGAAAGACATACCTCAGCCCAAGGTCAGACTGAGTCCATAATTATTTTGCCTTCATCACTCTCCAAACAGAGTGGTGAAATCACTAAAGGGACACCCCTGGACTCAACCCAAGTCCATAAAGAGTCGAGTTTTCCACAGTTACAAAATATTGAGCATGTGTACAAAAGATCTCCAAGAAAAAGTACACAAGCTGACTCTTCTCTTTTACACTCTGGGTCTGCACAGGCTGTCAATGCTTCACCTAGATCACAAGGTGGAGTACAGGCCTCAAAATTCTATCCCAATGAGGTTGTGGTGCAACAAAACATCACAGAAGAGGGACCATCCAATTCTACCCTTAACATTACACCAACTGCAGTCGTCTCTGCACTTGTGGAAACACAAGGGACTGTCTTTGGTCAAGAGGGCTTGATTTATCAAGACCTCAATACGTCTCTTGCAGGTGAGACAACTACCGATGGTCCTCACGATGTTGGTAGTCAAAGACTCATCACCACCACAAGGGGTGATCAGTCACTTGGTCAGTCTGGTACTCATCCATCCTCAAGGGATGTTCTGATGACTACCAATGCTGAAGCTGATCAATCAAATCAGTTTCCTGAAGCAGGCAATGTACAGCTTGAATTACAAGTTAATTCTCCTCAAGCTGATGCCAGACTGACAACTTCAGCTCCACCTCTTGAGACTCACTCTCATGAGGAAAATCGCCCAACAACTCCTTCAGCTCCACTACTTCTAAATTCACCTCATATACCGACCATTAGGGCCACCAGTGAGCCCTCTGAAAGGGTTCAAGCTGAAAAGCAAACTGCTGGTCCTCCCATTACGGCCAGATCCATACTAAAGGATGTGGCAGCCAAGCTCACTGAGATGAATACTGCCCACAAGGCTGACATCACACAGCTTGGTGAACGTATGGATGCTTTACAGGGTAAACAGGTATCATTGCAGGATCAGCTTCAAGACATTGTGACAACTCAGTGGATTTTGGCCACCCAACAAGAAGAAATAATGTCTGATATGAATGAAATAATGAAGATGGGTGCCAGGCTGAGTGGCACAATCAGGGGTTGGAGTCAAGGAATGGCTGAGGTAAATAAAGAAAATAGAAGGTATTTAGACCTCCTTGCCACTTCCCAAGATAGAATGAAGAAGTCAATGAGAACCAGATTCAAGGCCAATAGGCTCAGACTGAACAAGAAAAACAAAAGGGTTCTCAAAGACATCAAAGATATCAAGACTCAACTCGAAGAAGTTGTGAATGTGCCTACCAAAGTGGAGGAGTCTGAAGCTGAGCTGAGAAACAAAGTTGCAGCAATCAGCTCAACAGTTGATGAACTGAAGACTTCAAGCTCATCTCACACTACAAAATTGACTGAGCTAGACACTTACTTGAGAAATGATCTCACTCAGCTCATAAAGTCAATCAGCTCCACCACTTCTGCTCCCATTGATGATGATAAAAAGGGGGAGAAGGAAGAAGAATGGGGAGAAAGTAGATGAAAGAGATGTTGTTGCCACTATGGAAGATGATGCTGAGGTAAATACAGAAGAAGTTGAAGCTGCTGAGACTATAATGAATATTGGAGCTGATCAGTCTAAAACTCAAGCTGAAATTCAAATACAGACTGAGACAGCTTCAATACAAGAAGAACAAGTAGTTGTGGTTGATTCTAATGATGAAGAGGAAGAAGGAGCTGATGTAAAAGTTGTCTTAGCTCTTCAAGCTGATGCAGATCTTATAGAGTTTGAAGATGAATCCTCCTCAGATGACAGTGACAAGATTCCCATTGGGACTTATTTTACAGAAAGAAGAAAAGAGGCAGAATAAGGGAAGAGGAAGAGAAAACACAAAGGGCTCTCCAAGAACTTGAAAAAGAACACCTTGATGATTCTCCAAAGACAATTCAATCAGCTCAAGTAAAGAAGAAACCTGTAGTCATCTCCAGAAGACAATCACTGTCAGAAAAAGAAAAACTGGAGAGATTCAAGCTGACTAGGGCTATTCAAGAAGAGATTGTTGGGGTCAAGCTCACAAAGGCCAAAACAAGTAAATACCCCAGAATCCACTTGAGAAGAGAAGGTGATTCAGCTACAAGTGAAGTGTTGGAGATTTCTGAGCTGTTTACTCTTGGATATGCTGAATGTGTGGAGCTATATAATCTTCTAATGATAAACAAGCCAACCTTGCCCGAAGATCATTCTGAAGCTGATGAAGATGAGACTGTGCCTGGTCTCAAAAGAATAAAGAAGAAGAAAGTAACCATTGAAGACTTACTCAAAAGAAGACAATTTCACATGAAGATTCAAAAGTCTGGATATAAGAAAGATGAATGACTTATCAAGTAAATAGAGTTCATGTTATCTTTTTCACTCATTTTTGTAAGTATATATTGTCTAAGATGAAAAAGGTCAAAAGAACCCAAGGAAAAGATTGAAAAGGGTCAAATGTATAATGTTATCAACTTGATAACCCTCTCAATCTGTTTAAGTATTTCCAGTCTGATCAGAAAAAGCTGCAAAGGTTTTGTCATCATCAAATAGGGGGAGATTGTTGGAGTCAAGTCACTCATACACTACAAGATAGATTTGAAGATGACAAACAACTCAAGAAATACTTAAGTCCTTGGTTCTGGAGCTGAGTCAGCTTGGATGGTTCCAAGCTGAGTCAGCCTGAACATCTTCACTAGAAGATGGTATCTCTCAAGCTGCATCAAAAGAAGAACAAGCACTTGGTCTAAATCAAAGATGAAGAACAAGGATAGAAGGCCAAGCTGATGGGTGGAAATCAGCTTGGGTCTTGCAGTCAGCTTGGAAGGTACATGTTCAGCCTGGAGTCTTGCAAGTGCTCCAGAGTTGTTATAACTTTGTATATATCATCAATCAACTGGATAAGCACCAGAAAGGACATTCTAGAAGTGCCAGTTGTTGATTGTAAACATTCTATGAGGTGTCCATTGTATTGTTGCTGCACGATCAACCTTGGTGAGCAAGTAGGGAACAAAAAGGACAATGTCACTGTCACCTAGTACTGATCAAGCAGAAGCCATTAGATCAAGACGCGTGGAAGAAATGGACGGCATCTAAGGCAGTGTTGATGCCTATATAAACCAGCCTTTGTGTCTCAAGAATGTGTGCATCCATAACATTAACTCTCACAACGATTAAAGCTATCAGCTTGGATCTGTGTTGTACTCAGCTTGGGCTAGTAGAGTTAATAGACAAAGTTGTAACTTGCTATTCAGCCAAGTAGTTAGATTTGTAGGCTAATCTGTTCCACAACTACTTGTAATTCTTTTTATTCTTCAATAAAAGAATTAGTTGAAAATCAGCTTGTACTTTGTTCTTGGACTGCACTTTACTTTACTGTCTTTATATTCTGTTCATTTACTTACTGTTTCATTAATATAATTATCTCAAGCTGAATATGGACAAATACTTTAAGATAATTTATATTCCGCATTAAAAAGTATATCTAAGCTGATTAAGTTTAAAAGTTGTATTCACCCCCCCTCTACAACTCTTTGAGACATTTTAAACCATCCTGTTATCTCCTTTGGGACCTATCACATGATGTTTAACAATGTCAGACGCGATCCAGTGACTTGGAAACGAGCACTGTGGTCACCGGAGAGATTTACTATCTGGCCATGGCTTAAGAGCCGGGTAACTTAAAGATGAACTAGTAACACAAACTTTAGGTCATTAATGCTTAAACATTGAATCTAACGAGAATTTGTTTATAGAGTAGTGTGAGTCTAGGGACAACACTAGTTACTTAGGCAAAGTGAATCTAACGAGAATCTGAGCCGTGATTAAGTTTCCAACAGTCTAGCAAGTAGGTAAATGATATTTGGTCGTACCATGAGATCGGAGATGCCAAACAAGTATTTTAATTTAATTACTGTTATTTTCTTTTTCAAACTATTTTCAGACTAAGCCTCTCGTTGAATAAGCGGTTGCGGCTTCTATTTACTTTTCAGTATTTTAATTTAATTACTGTTATTTGCTTTTTCAAACTATTTTCAGACTAAGCCTCTCGTTGAATAAGCGGTTGCGGCTTCTATTTACTTTTCAGTATTTTAATTTAATTACTGTTATTTACTTTTTCAAACTATTTTCAGACTAAGCCTCTCGTTGAATAAGCGGTTGCGGCTTCTATTTACTTTTCAGTATTTTAATTTAATTACTGTTATTTGCTTTTTCAAACTATTTTCAGACTAAGCCTCTCGTTGAATAAGCGGTTGCGGCTTCTATTTACTTTTCAGTATTTTAATTTAATTACTGTTATTTACTTTTTCAAACTATTTTCAGACTAAGCCTCTCGTTGAATAAGCGGTTGCGGCTTCTATTTACTTTTCAGTATTTTAATTTAATTACTGTTATTTGCTTTTTCAAACTATTTTCAGACTAAGCCTCTCGTTGAATAAGCGGTTGCGGCTTCTATTTACTTTTCAGTATTTTAATTTAATTACTGTTATTTACTTTTTCAAACTATTTTCAGACTAAGCCTCTCGTTGAATAAGCGGTTGCGGCTTCTATTTACTTTTCAGTATTTTAATTTAATTACTGTTATTTGCTTTTTCAAACTATTTTCAGACTAAGCCTCTCGTTGAATAAGCGGTTGCGGCTTCTATTTACTTTTCAGTATTTTAATTTAATTACTGTTATTTACTTTTTCAAACTATTTTCAGACTAAGCCTCTCGTTGAATAAGCGGTTGCGGCTTCTATTTACTTTTCAGTATTTTAATTTAATTACTGTTATTTGCTTTTTCAAACTATTTTCAGACTAAGCCTCTCGTTGAATAAGCGGTTGCGGCTTCTATTTACTTTTCAGTATTTTAATTTAATTACTGTTATTTACTTTTTCAAACTATTTTCAGACTAAGCCTCTCGTTGAATAAGCGGTTGCGGCTTCTATTTACTTTTCAGTATTTTAATTTAATTACTGTTATTTGCTTTTTCAAACTATTTTCAGACTAAGCCTCTCGTTGAATAAGCGGTTGCGGCTTCTATTTACTTTTCAGTATTTTAATTTAATTACTGTTATTTACTTTTTCAAACTATTTTCAGACTAAGCCTCTCGTTGAATAAGCGGTTGCGGCTTCTATTTACTTTTCAGTATTTTAATTTAATTACTGTTATTTGCTTTTTCAAACTATTTTCAGACTAAGCCTCTCGTTGAATAAGCGGTTGCGGCTTCTATTTACTTTTCAGTATTTTAATTTAATTACTGTTATTTACTTTTTCAAACTATTTTCAGACTAAGCCTCTCGTTGAATAAGCGGTTGCGGCTTCTATTTACTTTTCAGTATTTTAATTTAATTACTGTTATTTGCTTTTTCAAACTATTTTCAGACTAAGCCTCTCGTTGAATAAGCGGTTGCGGCTTCTATTTACTTTTCAGTATTTTAATTTAATTACTGTTATTTGCTTTTTCAAACTATTTTCAGACTAAGCCTCTCGTTGAATAAGCGGTTGCGGCTTCTATTTACTTTTCAGTATTTAGGTTTAATTACTTTTAGTTTAGTTTAGGTCAAATTAGGGTTTAGTAGTATTTTCATTTCATTTTTAGTTTAAGTAGTTTAATTTTTCATTTCATTTTTATATTGGTGCGTTTGACGTTTTTCTTTGAGTTTTGCAGTTTTACTTAGGTAATCAAGCTGGAAGACAAATCGAAGGACAAGAACATTAGGGCATCATCACCCGATAGGATTAGGATACAACAGTTAGAAGCAGCCTCATCAAACCCACCAAAAACACCATCCCAACCGAATTCACCTAGATCCGAAATGGAAGACTTTGACCGACCGATGATGGAAAGGACGAGAGCCGTAGCACCTACACCGGGATCGGCTATTGTCCCACCAAACCTAGGAGATTCGTTTTCAGTCAAAGGCCACCACCTTAAGTTAATCCAAGACAACCAATATGACGGCCGAGCCAAATCCGACCCTCATAAGCATGTAAGCAAGTTCACAAGTTTGTGCAAAATGTTCAAATACGGAGGAGACGTCACCGATGACGATGTGAAGCTTAGCTTATTCCCGTCGTCTCTCACCGGAGAGGCACGTGCTTGGTTCGATGAGCTCGATGAAGGTACCATCACTACATGGAATCAACTTCGCGAACAGTTCGTCTCGCAATTCTTTCCCCCGAGTTTAGCTAGGAAAATGCTTCGAGACATCAAGGCTTTCAGGCAAGACGAGGGTGAATCACTAGTTGATGCATGGAAAAGGCTTAGGGAAATGATCAGAAACTGTCATGGGAATGGACTTAACAAGGACGAGATCATGGAGATTTTCTTCTATGGTTTAACCAAGAGTTCCCAAAAGGATTTAGACCTAGCCGGAGGTGGTAACTTTTTGTACAAGTCTACCAATGACGCGTACAAAATGATGGAGGATATGGTGCAAGCTAGCTTAGCTCGAGATATGGATGATAGAGATCGAGATAGGAGGACGAGAAGAACCGTGGCTAGCATTGAGAGCAGCTCCGACAATGAGGTAATTCATGAACTTAAAGCTTTATCTAACCGTTTTTCTACTTTTGAAGATAGGTTGGACATTATGGATAAAGACCTCAAGGTGATTGCACACGGGTGCAACAATTGCGGAGGAATGCACTATACCAAGGATTGTGAAGAGGAGGCTACCGAGCAAGTCAATTTTGTCCAGAACCAATACCGAGGAGGCTATCAACGAGGACTATTCCAAAGAAACCCCGGTAATTCTAACTTTAATTCTAGTTATGCTAGAAATAACAATGGTTCTTTTCAAAATAGGTGGCAAAGGAGTAATGGTCAACCCGAGCAACTAAAAGTGGAGAATGAAGTCAAGGAGGATCCGATTGTCAAGCTTACCAACATGATGGAGAGGTACATTGAGATGAATGACAAGAGGCACGACTCCTTAGCAAGCTATACAAAGTCGCTCAATGAGAAAATAAGCAATCTCAATCAAAAGGTTGACGAAGGAGCAAGAAATCAACAAGCCGCAATCAAGGACCTGGAGAGGAGGATAGATAGATGGATTGAGCAGAATGCAAGGAAGGAGAATAGCTCAAGTCCAAGGCAAATCATCCAAGGCGGTCCAAGCTCAAACCCTAGCTCGAGTCAAAAGTACCAACCACCAATCGGACGAAACAAGAATGTGAACGCCGTGTTCACCGAAGGTAATGACTCTACTGAGCTTTCTAATGATTTTTGTGAAGTGTCCAATCAGGTACAGGTCATACGGGAGCAAAACGGAGAAGAAACAAGCAAAAACGCAAATCTGGAATCTGCCAGGTACCACCAGCGCGCTGGCTACACAGCTCAGACAAGCCAGCGCCGCTGGAGAGCCCCAGCGCCGCTCATGGCCCAGGCCCAGCGCCGCTGGCAGCTCCGTCAGTCCAGATTCGCGCGAAACTTCGTTTTCAGCTGTTTTTCGAGGAGATGTCGAGACCCAATTCGCTTCAAAATGCAAAATCAAAGATGGGGACGACTCGGACAGTAAGGATGAAGTTCAAGATCCCGAGGCACCGGATGACGAGACACAGTTACCGCAAGCATCTGAAGATCCAGGAAGTTTTCTTATTCCTTGCACTGTTAATAATGAATATTTTTCTAGTGCATTAGCTGATTTAGGGTCAAGTATTAATGTTATGCCTACTGTAATTTATGAGAAACTTACCCTTTGTTTGCTAAAACCCGTTAACATGAGCATTCGGTTAGCCGATCAGACTTACCGACAACCCAAGGGGATTGTCGAACGAGTCCATGTCAGGTTAAGGATTAGAATTTTGGACTGAGTTTGTTGTGCTTGATTCGGTAAGTGAAGTAGTGACACCCCTAATTTTAGGCCGACCATTTCTGCATGTTGCGGATGCTATCATCCATGTTCTTAAACGTGAAATATCTTTGTCAAATGGTCAAAATAGGGTTAAAGTATCTGAATTAGAAGAAGAGGATGAATTGGTTAAGGGTGAATGTCTTAGGATGGAGGTAATAGATGATGAACAAAACCCTAGTGGACAATTAGAAATGGTAATAAGTGAGGAAACCATAGAAGCTAGACCTAAAAGGAAAATCTATTATGAAAGTTTCATGGAACTTAAAGAATTAAAGGAGAAAGTAGAAGAACAATTAAGAAATGGCAGAGAAGTAGCAAATAGGGTTAGGAGAATCCTAGGAAACATTAAGTGGGAAGAGCGTGTAGCCGACCTAGAAAGAGATAAGATGAATGAGATAATAGCTAGAGAACCAAATGGTAAGTTTTACGGTGACCCTAGCATTTTTTAGATTCCTTGCTACATTAGCTCTAACTGTTTTGAGGATACCTACATAGACCTTAGAGCCACATCTAATATCTTGCCCATAAGTATTTACAAGAATAATTTGAGAAAATATAGAAATGGAGTGAAATGGGAAGATTTAGAGATTAGGTTAGTAGGAGGAGCCAAGGTCTTAACTAAGGGCTTCATAAGAAACTTGGTAATTAGGATAGAGGGATTGGACATCCCCACTGATTTCTTTATAGTTGAAGAGGATTCAATTACTAGAGATCACGTGATCTTAGGTCAACCATTCTTGCTTTCGGTAGGTTCATCGGTTAATGTGAAAGCAAAGAAGATAACCTTGACCATGGGATTCAACCAAGTAGTTTTGACTAAGGAGGACATTAGTAAGACCAACCCCTTTGGGACTAGATGCAAAGCTAGGAGTTTTGCATGGGAACTTAAGAAAAGAAGAATCGAATCGCACCTAAAAGATACATCTGACCTTTACATTCGATTTCCAACGGGAACCGGCCCCCGGCCGACCCCGTATTCTTCCTCAACCTAGTTCCTAGGCCGAGTCCGGCTGAAGACTCGTTAAACTTAGCGCTTCTTGGGAGGCAACCCAAGCTGTATTTTTATTTTTATTTTTATTTTTAGGAATATGTGACTAATTGCAATCAAGTAAATTGTTTTGAATTTTATCATTTGTGACCTATTTTATGAGTATGTCTTTAGAATCACAGATGCAAGCTTTCAATGGATCAAGGAAACAAGTAACTTATTGCAATCGTATTTCGTTTTTATTTTTATGTTTTAGCTTGTTATTTCCATTTTGATATTTTGATTGAAGTGTGCAGGAGTATTTTGTCTTGTAGTCTGAAGGAAACCAGACACTTGGTCAAAAGCTAAGTGTGGGGGAGTTCAAACATCAAATCGTTGAAGAAAATCAGACATCGAAACACGTACAGGAGCCAAAAGCGCCGCTAGGAGACCTCCAGCGCCGCTGGGAAAGCCACCTGGGCTTCCCAGCGCCGCTGCCACTTCCAGCGCAGGTGCAGGTCCAGCGCCGCTCCAGCACCCAGCGCCGCCATATGTCCAGCCGCTCACCAGCTAGCCAGCGCCGCTCACAGCTCCAGTTGCACACCAGATCGCAAAAATCCAAAAAAATCAAAAAAAAAAAAATCAGAAAAACCCAAAAATCCAAAAAAATCAAAAAATCAGAAAATACCAAAAAGAAAAGAAGATTGAGAAGCATCAATGGATCGCCATCAAACGGAGTCGACTCAAGTCTTGAAGATTCAACATCATTCAAAGTCGCTCCGCAAATGCCATCTTCAACAACAATTCATGCAATTTAGACCCGAGAAGTTTCGTTAATCCTTTATTTTTTTGTGTTTTTCCTATTACCCTTTCTGTTATGATATGTCTAGTACAACGAGGACGTTGTACAATTTAAGTGTGGGGGGATGGAATAGGAAAAACCCGTGGTTTAATTGCTTGATAATTCATAAGTTTTCTACTACTTATTTCATGCAAAATTTCAAATTTTCTTGTGTCGGAAAATCATTTTGAGAATATAAGCTTTGCAAGTAGACAAAAGATGACGATAACTAAGCAATATTAGCTTTGGTAGATGAACGGTTAGTTAGGACTGTTAGCTTAACTATAGATTTGTGGTTGTTCATTCTTCCAACTGGATTAGAGCTTAGACTGAAACTGTATGCGATTATGTTTGCCATAGCACATTTAACTGGACTTTAATATGCCTAGCAATTAGAGCTTTCTAGTCATTAGTATAGGTGTATTAATTGGACTTAATTATACGTGCTTGTGTAGGAACTAGTTTAGACGTATGGTTCACCTTAATTCTTACACTATTGATTGTGAACTAGTTGCATGTGGAGTAAGTGTATGAGTCATCTGGGGTCTCTGATAATGTCTATTGCATGAATAATGTAGTAATCTTAAGAAAAGGCAATCAATAGATTAATTAAAAAGAGTTCAAAGAACTAATAACGAGTAAAATCTATACGCATCAAGTTATGTCGCTTTGCGCGTGGGGAACCACCAACCTGTCACCGCTGTCTTGATGTAAGGTATAAACTCTAACCATTAGTTGAGTTATGTCGCTCTGCGAGTGGGGAACCACCGACCTGTCACCGCTGTCTCAACTATTAAAGATGATAATATCGTATAACTGCTTTAGTGTTTAGCTAGTGAGCATGACTGTAGTGTGAGAGTATGTCTAAGTAGTGACTCACAAGTACACAAACGATGAAATGTAAATGCCTTGCTAGTAGCTAGTAGTTCTGATTGCTATACAAACCTTAATTAAGTGCTTAACTAGTCAGCAGAAAGAAGTAAGATTGAGCTGTAAAACATGTGGAATTATAGAACGGTTTTAGAGGTATTAACACAAATAAAAAGTTAGCTTTTAGTTTTGATTGACCAATTATCTTGCCTCTAGCTATAGCTTACTGATTTTGTCTAAAGCTTTCTCAAATCATTTTGCATGACTAATCTTTCAAATGTTTAATGAAGTAGAATAACTTGAACACTTAAGTTGTCCGCTCATCATTGTTTTATTTTCTTGGACTATTTGCTTGAGGACAAGCAAAGACTTAAGTGTGGGGGTATATGATGAGCGTCCATTTTGTGATAAAAACCCTATCAAAAGGCCTCATTTCTATGTCTTAAATGAGTTAATATTCCAGAACTATCGATACTTAATGGATTCTATGTTTACACAGGTTCACGGAAGATGCGAGTGAGGGTAAATGGCATCAAGTAACTCAAGATGAAGGCCTATGAAGTTACAAGACACAAGGAGGTGATTCGGGAGCCGAACGAAGCAATACGAGCAGCAGCAGGAGCTGCCAGCGCCGCTGGCACCTTGCCAGCGCCGCTGGCCCAAGCCCAGCGCCGCTGGGAGCCCATCCAGCGCCGCTGGGCGGCCCAGATCAGCAACCGACCTTTTCACCTATTTAAGTCGAAGCAACCCTCAAAACCCTAAGAGAGAGCCGATTCAGCAGCCCTAGCCGCCCATATTCAACCCTAGGTCGACTTTGCAGATTCCAAGGAGGTTTTGGAGCTTCTAACACCTTCCGATCTTCATCCTCAACCTAGATCTACTCTTTTACTTTACTTTCAGTTGGTAAACAATGTCTTTCATCTTTTCAGACTTTGTTATTCCTTTAATAATGTTAGGCTAGTAGGCTGAATACTTGTTTGGATCGATGTGATCATGTAAACGTTTATCTATTTTACTTTATTTGTTAGATCTGTTGGAGTGTGTTTTACTGTTTATCGTAGATCCATGTTTTACTAGTTCTTCATATTAATATCGGTTCTATATCTGCATGTATTGATTTAATTCTGATGATCGGTCTATAATCATACACTAGGATTAATACATAAGGATGGAAAACACTAGTCGGTCTTTAACTAGATGTAAAAGGTGATTCACTTGTAACCAAGGGATCCAGAACCATAGTAATTAGGATGAATAGAACATGATGCTTAACAATGTCAGACGCGATCCAGTGACTTGGAAACGAGCATTGTGGTCACCGGAGAGAATTACTATCTGGCCATGGCTTAAGAGCCGGGTAACTTAAAGATGAATTAGTAACACAAACTTTAGGTCATTAATGCTTAAACAATGAATCTAACGAGAATTTGTTTACAGAGTAGTGTGAGTCTAGGGACAACACTAGTTACTTAGGCAAAGTGAATCTAACGAGAATCTGAGCCGTGATTAAGTTTCCAACAGTCTAGCAAGTAGGTAAAATGATATTTGGTCGTACCATGAGATCGGAGATGCCAAACAAGTATTTTAATTTAATTACTGTTATTTGCTTTTTCAAACTATTTTCAGACTAAGCCTCTCGCTGAATAAGCAGTTGCGGCTTCTATTTACTTTTCAGTATTTTAATTAGTTTAATAGGAAATCGTGACAACCCCACAACCGCTAGAATTACACGTATTACTAGATTAGGTAAAGCAACGCGTCCCTGCGAACGATCATGTTCTTATCACTAAACTATACTACATCTGATCGGGTCCCCTGTCCGTTAAGGTGTGTGTGTTTTGAGATAATAACTTGTACAACATTTTTATAAATTTAAACACTAAAACGAAACCACCATCAATTATCAATTTCATTAAGAAAATGGAAAATCTCAACAGCATAAGGGTTAAAGAACTCAGAAGTGATCATGGCACTGAGTTCAGAAACCACACTCTTGAATCCTTTTGTGTTGATCAAGGGATCTCACAAAACTTCTCTTCTGTTAGAACTCCTGAGCAAAATGGTGTTGCTGAAAGAAGGAACAGAATACTCATTGAAGCAGCACGCACCATGCTCAGTGAATCATGTCTGCCTAGTAAATTCTGGGCAGAAGCTGTCAGCACTGCTTGTCATACTCAAAATAGGTGCCTCATTGTCAAAAGGCATGATAAGACAGCATATGAGGTTTTAAAAGGAAAGAAACCTCAAATAAGTTATTTCCATGTCTTTGGATGTCCTGCTTTCATCCTAAATAACAAGGATCACCTAGGAAAATTTGATCCTAAAGCTAATGATGGCTACTTTCTTGGTTATTCTTCCATCAGCAAGGCCTTTAGAGTATTCAATACTCGAACTCAAAAGGTGGATGAATCCATCCATGTTACATTCGATGAGAGTTCATCAGCCCTTCAGGACATTCTACCATCCTCTACTGAAGTCATTTTCAATGAGCTCGTTGATCCTCTTTTTGAGGAACCTGACTCATTTGTTGATACTTCTTGCTCGCTGCCTGAAACCAATCAGCAAACCACTCAGGACAAACCAGCTGATGCTGATCAGGAGCAAGTTGTTGCTCATATCTACTAGATTGAGCCAGTTGAGCCTATCTTAAGATCAATCCATGCTGCCTCAGCCAAACTAGATCACTGGCTGAGATCGAGCATGCTGATGACTCTGCTGAGGAAGAGTTTCATGATGCATCAGCAGATGCTGATGATATGGAGTCAGCTGATGACTCCACCATCAATGGTAACTCAAATCAGTCAAATGGCTCACCTGATCAAACACCAACTGAACCCATTCTCACTATTGACTTCTCTTCCTATAATGATCTCTCTGTTCTTCCCATCTCTTAGTCTTCCGCTGACACTCAACTAGGTTCATCAAGTGTTCCAGCACTTCGATGGACATCTAGTCATCCAGCTCACCAAGTTATTGGTGATCCACATCAGGGGATCATTACTAGATCAGCGACAAGGAACACATGTCTCTATGTTAACTTCTTGTCAATGATCACTCCCGAACACATAGGAGAAGCTATGGCTGATCCATCTTGGGTTGCTGCCATGCAGGAGGAACTCACTCAGTTTCAAAGACAGCATGTCTGGTTTCTTGTTCCTCTACCTCCTGGCAAAGAACCCATTGGAACCAAATGGGTTTATAGGAATAAAATGGACGAAGATGTGTAGTTATTTATTCTAAAAAGTGTCCTTTAAGGTCACTTAATATTTTATATACGTATATTATTTATTACGTAAGAAAGAGAATGTATTGACGGTTCATTTTGCAGAAGTGGGGACCCACAACCATACCCAATATATATCAATTCACCTTCACTTTTAGCCTTTTACGCTTTCTTTCATTCCTAATTCACTTTCACACTCTCTTTCTCTCAAAAAATTCCTAAATGCACACAAATGTTCATCTTCTTTTTCATCCTCTTCATTCTTATATCAATGGCTTCCACTTCTGAAACTGAAAGTCCTGAAACTCAAAACCAACCTCAAAATCAAGATCCTCAATCCACAAATGACCCTGAAATTTCTCCAGAGGATCTACCCTTACAAGAGGCTTTAAAGAATGTACCCTTATACATGCATTCACTGCTGTATTTGACCCAGAAACAATCACTCCATCAAACAAAGTCACATTCCAACCACAAAAGATAGCTATTAAATCAAATAACTATCTTGGCTCGCTTGAAGTGCCTTCGGGCATAAAAGGGTATCAGCCAATGCTTGATTTTATCAAGGCATGTTCAGTTAAGAATGCTTTTTACTTAGACCCAGAAGATATGTATGTCTATCTTCTGAGGGAATTTTGGTGGACATGTGACTACACGTGGGAACTGGTGCTATCTTCTGGAACTGTTATGAAGAAGAAATACACCATCAACATCACTCCCGACAGCATTCGTAAAATCCTTAATCTTCCCACTCAATCCCCTGAAAAACCATTTGTGGATCCAGCGACTGCTGAACAATGGAAGGAATGGTTGCCCTCTATTGGTTATGGATCAAATCTAGTACCTCCTCAACCGGTGCCCAGCAACCCAACCAAAAAGCACCTCCCTGGAGTGTGGAGATTATTTTGCACATGTCATTCAGTGCTTAGGGGGAAACTCTGGTTCTTATGATCAAGCAACAGCAGCCAACATGCAAATCATCCATGCGTTGGCAAATGGACGATTTATTGACTTTGCTTCAATCATCTTCGAGGACTTGAAGTCAAAGGCTCAAGCTAGCAACCGCTCTCACACTATCCTGTTTGCAAGATTTCTCTCGCTGATCTTCAAACATGAGCTGAAAGACTACAATCAGTTTGGTGCTACTATTACGGGCACCAAGAATTGGACCATCAGTGTACAAGAAACCAGCTTGTGACACTGCATTCTTTGACATCAAATATGCTACTCTCTCTAAGCATATAAAAGAGGTACTCACTCTCTCTTATCCCACTTTATACCCGAAAAACGGTGCTGGTGGATCAGCACCACAATCTAATGTGGTCGCTGGTTCCCTCACTGGAGATGCCAGATTGTCCTCTGGAGCTGGTTCGCTGGAAAACCCCCAGCAACCTCCAAAGCTCCCAAGCCGACTAAAAAGTCAAGGACAAAATCCAAAACTTCATCTGCTCCAACTTCACCTCCTGCTGATGTCCCAAAACAGAAGCAGCGAGTATCAAAGGGCTTAACCATTAAGGTTAGGGAGTCCTCACAGCCCAAGGACATTAGTGAACCAGCCAACCCATCAGCATCCTCAAAACAGGGTGCTGACGAGACAAAAGGGCCTCACAAGCAGCCACCTCAAATTTCTGTAGGAGAGGTTGGTGAAGATACAGGGTTACCCCAGCCCAATAGAGTTGAGTCAATCCACAAATACTTCCTTCTTCTTCTTCATTACCTTCGGAGTCGATGTCAGCACCTGTCAGGTCACAGGCAGTGCTAGAGACATCAAAGTCTATGGCTGATGAGGGTTTGGTGCAACAACACACTGAACCTGAGGCACCCCTTTCCCCTACCCCAAATTCTTTCTCTATCTCAGAAACTGATTTATCAGGGACTGAGACACATCTAGTTGTTGCCAGTGTTTCCACAACCACTATGTTCACTGACGATTGTGGAGCACTGGACGTATTATGTGATTATGAAGGAGGAGATGATGATGATGATGATGAAGTAGTGGCTGCTGGTAGTGAAGGTTTGATTGATACTGAAGTTGTTGCTAGTGCTGATGATGGTGAAAATGTTGTTACTGATAATGCAAGTATACAAGTTGAAAATGTTGAAGGAGAAAGGGAACTTGAAGTTGTTGGTGAAAGTGTTGACGGAGCTGAAAAAGAAGGAGAAAGAGATGTCACTGAAGGCTCTCTGAATGATGAGAATATTGAAAATATTGAGGTGGAGGATGTGGAAGATGGTAAATCCAATGATGATTATGAGTATGATTTGGGAGACGCAAATGTTGATGAATTTGATGTGGTGGCAGCCACTGAAGAACAACAAGCCAGTGATATGGAGATAGAAACTGAAACAGTAGATCAACTCCATACTGCTGATGAGTCACAAGGTGCTGGGAAACCAATCACAATGAAGAGGTTCCCCACAACTGTTCCCCCACCTGAACAATCCGTTATCCCTGTCATGATACCTCTCTTAGCTAGTGAAAGGCTAAAGAAAGTTGAATATGGACTAGTTGATCTTACTAAGGCCGCTAAACAGATGGTTAGCCTAAAAGACAAAGAAAATGATCGGCTAGTCAAATTATTCTGAGACACTTGCTGCAAACCAAAAACGTACATATCTTTTGGCTCAAAACAACATTCATCGTGATCAGCAGGTGCTTAAAGCTAAAACTACAACCATTCTGAAGGCTGTTAGTTCTTCCACCTATGCTGCCAGAAGAGCTGCTTCTGCTGGTACAACAACTGCTTCTGAAGTTAAAGCACTTTATAATCTTGTGCTCTCTTGCTGAGCGACTTGATACACAAGCAACAGCCATCTCCTCTCTTGAAAAGAAAATTGTTGAACTACCTAAGCCCTATGCTTCTTTCTCTGAACAAGATAGGCTTAGGCATACAAGAATGGAGAAGGAGATGGGCGATATCAAAGATCTCCTTCAGCAGCTCGTCACTCAAAATGCTGCTCGAAAGGCTGTGGTGGAAGTTGCTGGTGATGATGCAACTTCCAAGGGGGAGAAAAATGATGAAAAGATTGATGGACCCAAGGCCAATGAACCCTCCACTGCTATTGTGTTTGTGACTCCTGCTGGTGAAAAGGAGGTCACTGAAGCTGAAAAGGAAGTGACTCCAGCTAATATGGATGTCACAAATTAAGCTGAAAAAGAAAGTGAAGTGCCTCCAGCTGGTGAAATGGAGGTAGCTGAACAAGTGTTGAATGCTTTTCTTTCTTCTTTTTTTTCTTATGCCTCCAGCTGGTGAAATGGAGGTAGCTGAACAAGTGTTGAATGCTGGCACTTGGGAGGGCCATGCTATAAATGAAGAAGTCCCTGCTCCTGCTGAGGGGGAGCAACCACCTCAAGGTATACTTGCTATTGCTCAGGGGGAGCAAAATGTGGACTTAGATGATCCCAAGGTGGTTAAGGCAACATGGGAAGCTGGTTGCTGCTGAAGCTGCAACTGATAGGTCAAAGGAAATGCTCCCAATCTTTCACAAATGTTTCATCCATCAATCAGAGCAGCTTCCTATGACTCGCCCCACTGTCAAAAAGCTCACAGCATCCATGATCAAATCTTCTTCATCTCATCCAGCAAGTCAAGAAGGTCCTTCATCAGCTGCCCACCCCATTCTTGATGTTCTTACTCTGGCAGCTGATGGGAAAACACAAGAAGAAGCTTTGCTGAACTTGAAAGAAGGAAAAGACAAGGAAAATGAGCAAAAGGACTTCGAATATATCAGACAGCTGTATAAGAACAAAAAGAACTCGATGCTGAAGAACTTCTACTTCTACAATCTTCTGGCCATCTGGCAGTATACCAAAAGAAGCAAGCTGATGTTGAAGCAAGGCTACGAGAAAAGAAAGGCAAGCTTCGTAAGTACAGAAAAGTTCATTTACAACATGTGGAAAAGGACTCTGCCTCAGAAGATTGTCTCAGTTGTGAACCTGGCCAAGTCAGGTACTGTAATCAATCTAAAGATCGAAAGAGAAGATGGTCATATCTCACATTTGAGAGATGTTCAAAGACCAAATCTGGGGCTACTGAATGGTTTGAAGTGTATGCTGATCAAAGAGAAAAACCCCCAGCTACTCACCACTCAAGGATTGATTCATGGCTATTTCACCAAGGCCAGAGAGTTAGAAAGAACGCTGAGGACTGAGCTGCCAGTACTCAATAACTACTTTGGTGCCAGCTCAGCGAGTCATTCTCGAGCACAACCTTCAGCAGCAAAGAAGAAACCCAATCTGAAGAGGAAAAGGGATGACCAAATGGTTCATGTAGATCTCCCTCCTATCTCTGGAGATGCTACCTTGGACACAAGATTGCCCACAAGGTTTGTGTTTCAAGAAGGACTTGTAATTGAAAACCCATTTGGTATGTTCTACACAAACTTTCAAAATCAGCAACTCTTCTTCAGAGTAAGTGACATTGGAAAGGCATCAGTGGGATACTTGATGGCCATACGAAGAAGGTGTGCTGCAACAAACAACAGGCCTTCATGTATAATTGATCATGAGCTGTTGCTGCCTCACAGACAAGCTGACCCCTCACTGAGGTTGATCAAGAATGAAGATGTTTGGGAACAAGCAGCAAGACAATAGATGTTTTAATTTTAATGCTTGTATGTCAGCATGTAACACTTCTTTTGTTATATAAAACATCCTTTTCAACACTTGTAATTTTCTTTAAGTCTATTTACTCAGAAAGTCTTCTCAGCGAATAGGGGGAGATTGTTGAGTCAAGGATTCGCTGACCAGACTTGGTCGCTGAGAAGTTCATCAGCGAGCCATCAGCGAGTCCAGTGACTCTTTGCCAACAATGCATTCTTATCCAAATTGTAAGTCAAGGCGGGAAGAATTCAAACAAGAAGAAGACAAGAGTCACATGGTGGTTGTTCCAACTGTATTATACTTTGTATGGCAAAGTTGCAGTTTGATCCAAAAGAGAAGGGTTTCTCTCTCATACCCGATTTGGTAAAGAAGACAAAGGCTTCTGATGCAAGTACTTCAAGCCAATGGCATCTCGACAACCACCATCCTATCACTATCAAGACAAGGTTGTGTTGCCCTAATTCCTCCCCTATATAAGGCAACACAGCCGCATACCATTATTGTGTTTGTCACCAAAGTGTGTGTCACTTATTTTCTCTTGTAATTGTTTAAGTTTCTAGTTAGTCTAAACTTAACAATTGTATGTTCATTTACTTTCTTGTAAGACAAGTTGTAATATCAACCATGTATTCACTGTTTAATCAATGATACATATGATTAGACTTGCATAGATTCTTGTATTTGAACTCTACTCTTGTTCTTGTTCTTTACTTACTGTTCTTTACATTCTTGTTTTGATAATTAATATAAGTTAAGCAAATCGTGGACTGTCAAGTGGATCAGACACTACGTCTCTAATCTATTGAGCCTACAAGAAAGGTTAAGCCAACCTTTTTTAAAGTTGTCCAACTATAAAATTATATGTATTAATAACTAAAAGAAAAGGTTGGAGGTACACTTGACACTATTAAGAACCCTTTTTGGGCCTAAAACTCCCTCCTAATTACTCTAGCTCTCTCCTTTTTTCTAGAACTTTTTTCTTTTTTTTATTAAATAGATAATTATATTTAAAACTCTATCATAAATCTTTTTCTATCAAAACAAATCTTTTTAAATTTTAAAAATATATAATATCCTTAAAACTCTCCTAATAAATTATTATATATACAACCTAAATTTTTATTAATCATTCTCTTCATTTATTTTGGCCAAGGAAACGATAGAGTAAATTCGGCCGCCCTATGTCGAGGCGACGTCAATTCAACTGATTGTCGAAGTTGCCTCAATGACTCGATTATTAAGATACGAAGTAGTTGTCCTAACCAAAAGGAAGCAACAGGGTACTACGACTCCTGCCTTTTGTATTACTCCAACCAAACTATATTGCAACAAACTGGATTCAAATTTGGTCAGATTTTGTTTAATACTCAAAATACTAGTGATTTTAATCAGTTCAATGCGGATCTTAGATCATTACTAGCTGACTTGAGAAAGAAGGCTGCGGCTGGTGGTGCACTAAGAAAATTTGCCACTGCAAATGCTACAGGACCGGATTTTTCGACTATTTATGCGCTTGTTCAGTGTATTCCAAACTTGTCGGAAACGGAATGCAATGATTGCTTAGAGGGTTCAATCAATCAGATACCGAATTATATGAACGGGAAAGTTGGTGGTAGATTTCTTTTACCTAGGTGTAATTATAGGTATGAGACATATAGATTTTTTAATGAGTCTGCTGGTATAATCAGCCCATCAGCACCACCCGTTTTACAGCCATCTCCGCCTATTCAACTACCGCATCACCACCAGGTACAGCTGTATGTTCTTTGTAATTTTAACGTTTTGTTTGATGCCACAAAGGAAGGTAGAAACTTAATTGGGTTTATTTGACACAAAGTTTCACTTTTTTTTTCAATAATCATCCATTTTTTTTTTTTAACGTCCAACAAAGCCTATATCTAAGCACCCACACAGGGTGCCCCAATGGCAAAAGGACACCACAAGGCTGCCTAACCAGCTGTGCGGGGCCTAGATCTGCCAAGATGCACCAATTCCGGGGAAAACCCATTAATACACCCGCCATAAAGCACGACAGTGATTAATGGTAAAACCCGTGCTCCCTCGGTTTCGAACCTTGGTTTCCCAAGGCCCAAAGCTTCATAGGAAGACTCCCAATGCCACTGGGCTAAACACCCAACGGCTTCACTTCCATACCTAGTAAAAAATGACATTATATTTTTATTTTATTTTTTTTAGAAGCAAAACAAAATGACTAGTTAACTATTAAAAAGTAATTATGGCTTCACACTGATAAGACCGTACTGTCCTCAACCCTGTCCAATTGAAATTTCAATGCCACTTTTTAGTAGGGGAACCGGAACAATGCCAGAACGAGATCAATATTTACTGATTTAGAAAAAATTGTCAAGACTTCACAAAATGTTGATATAACTTGTGTCTTAAAAAAAAAAACAAATTGGATAATTGGGTGCCTTGGTGATCTGTATACCACTAGTTTTTGATAATACATAGCTTAAAAAAACAAACTGGATAATTGGGCGGCGTCCCCTATGCATTGTACAGAAAAAACAAGTTTCAGTTGAATTTTATGACTAGTTAATGTACTTTTATGAACATTTTATCTATTAGTTTAATTTAATACTTAGGGAGATTTACATATATAACCATCAAATATAATTCAGTTTTATACTCGTACCATTTAGCACGTCTAATTTTAATTTTAATAATTTATTTAATTCCAAATAGAGTATTAATCAGTTTACTTTGACTATATCTACAAAGAAAGTCTTTCCACTTACGTCTCTGTCAATGAATTTAATTATTCATTTGACAAACTCAAAAATATAAGATTGTGGCTAAATACACGCAGGTGGACAATTCACCTTTAAACTACGCATTTATTGTTGAATATTGAATTGATGACATTGATATTGAAATTGATATTAATTAATTTTTTGAGTGATCCTTTTTGAACATCATACTTTTCAAACATTTGTTTATTAATATTCTAATTATTTTGTTAACAACACGATGCCATTTTAGTAAAAAAAAAAAAAGAGTCCAATTAGTTAAATTATGAAGTCTTAATAACTTAAGATGAAAAAACAATATTTAATAATTTAAAAAGAACATGTCAAAAGTATTTAATTATACGAGTTCTAATAAGTAAACCTTTAAAACAACCAATCGATCTACTCCCGTTTAATATCCGCTTGATGCATTTTACAATTATTATATATGAAAGTTTAACATCACCTTTTCTTAAATACAATCTTAAAAGCTACCGTTAAAGTGTTTATATTTACCGTTAAAGTGTTTTATATTTAGCTAGTGTTTAGTATCTCCCAAAAAACTTTTTTTTCACTTTAGCTAATCTAAGGAGTGGTCGACACTATCACAACTATCTAAGTTATGTTATTTAGCCACCAGCCCACCAAGCCCTCTTCTTTAGATCGACTCTCCTCCGTATAGTAGCTATCTGCGCGCGCTATTAGTTTGTAGTGCTTATTTACCGTTAAAGTGTTTTATATTAGTGTTTATATGGCATAATGTAGACAAAGCAGGAAAAAAAAAAGAATATATATTTGTCATCGGTTAGCATTACATATGATCTAAATGTTTTTCATAATGGGTTAGTCGATGATCTACACTCTTGGTAATAACGATTGTAATTTCATAGATGAACTAAAGTTTACTTAGGCTGTGTTTGATAACACAGAATGATTTAGCGCTGAATGATTCTGAAACCTGAATGGTTCAACAACTCTGAATGGATTTGATTCTGAATGAAAATAGTATGTTTGATATCTGTTCTGAATGACTATTCTGAATGATAGAAAATTACCATTTTAACCTTTTCTTGTAGGCGCTGACTGTAATAACTTTGGTAAATGAGTTCTATAATTTTTTTTGTTCATATATACTACACACGCAAATAAAAAATATTTAAAAACATAAAAAGAACATGTCAAAAGTATTTAATTATACGAGTTCTAATAAGTAAACCTTTAAAACAACCAATCGATCTACTCCCGTTTAATATCCGCTTGATGCATTTTACAATTATTATATATGAAAGTTTAACATCACCTTTTCTTAAATACAATCTTAAAAGCTACCGTTAAAGTGTTTATATTTACCGTTAAAGTGTTTTATATTTAGCTAGTGTTTAGTATCTCCCAAAAAACTTTTTTTCACTTTAGCTAATCTAAGGAGTGGTCGACACTATCACAACTATCTAAGTTATGTTATTTAGCCACCAGCCCACCAAGCCCTCTTCTTTAGATCGACTCTCCTCCGTATGTAGCTATCTGCGCGCGCTATTAGTTTGTAGTGCTTATTTACCGTTAAAGTGTTTTATATTAGTGTTTATATGGCATAATGTAGACAAAGCAGGAAAAAAAAAAGAATATATATTTGTCATCGGTTAGCATTACATATGATCTAAATGTTTTTCATAATGGGTTAGTCGATGATCTACACTCTTGGTAATAACGATTGTAATTTCATATGAACTAATTTACCAAGGCTGTGTTTGATAACACAGAATGATTTAGCGCTGAATGATTCTGAAGCCTGAATGGTTCAACAACTCTGAATGGATTTGATTCTGAATGAAAATAGTATGTTTGATATCTGTTCTGAATGACTATTCTGAATGATAGAAAATTACCATTTTAACCTTTTCTTGTAGGCGCTGACTGTAATAACTTTGGTAAATGAGTTCTATAATTTTTTTTGTTCATATATACTACACACGCAAATAAAAAATATTTAAAAACATAAAACTATAAATATCTTATGCATAAATATTTTTTCCATTAATAGTAGTTGAATTTTGCAAAACATAAGAGTATAAAAGCCCTTTCAAAGTTGTCAAACATAATAACGAACAATATTTAATTTGAAGCACTTGAAAATAGTTGATTAGCAATTTCATCACGTAGATTGGCCATATATTCATTGCCTTGTGATCCCCATTCAACTCCATCCATGTCGTGTTCCTCGGCTCCCTCACGTTGTTCTTCCCTAGCAAAGATGGTACTCGAGTCACATTCCTCAAAAAGTTGATCTTGAATATTCCATTTCCTTATAAATTATGCATCCCAACATTTTTCCATGCTTGCATCGTCAGGTTATTACCACATTGTCCATTTTGTCTCGACTCATGTATACATGCTTCAAGAAAAGTTTTCTCTAGACCTTCTTGTTTCCAATTAACCCTACTTTTTTTTGGTCTCAAAGAATCCCCCGCTTGGTCATTTTGTTGTTTCAAACACTCTCGAACATTATCCATAAATATTCCTATATATGACCAAGAAGTTACTAGCAGCCATGAAACATATATAAACTCAAGAGATAGATATAAACTAGCAGTCATGAAAAAAATAAAACTCCTAAACAAACATATTTCTAAACAAGTATTGAATTATGCCAACATGTAGTCATATACAAATATATGGGTTCTTTGCTACTGATCTTACACAACAGACATGAAATAAAAAAAATATAATCCCATTCATCAACAATCAATAAAAATAAATAATCTGATGGAAATTTATAAATAATAGTAATTGACAGTCCACTAATTTGCACACTTATATTTGTTTAAACTAAACAAGAAAGTAAAGAACAGAAGTAAAGAACACAAACAAGAACAAGTTCAATTGTTATAAAACTATGCAAGTCTAATCATATGTATCATTGATTTAAACGATGAATACATGGTCGATAATACAACTTGTCTTACAAGAATACAAATGAACTGTGTAATTGCTAAGTCTAGAAAGAAGGAAACTTAAACAATTACAAATAAAGTGAAATACTTTGTGGTGACAAACACAATTAAAAGAAGCGGCTGTGTTCCTTTATATAGAAGAGGAATTAGGGCAACACAGCCTTACAATGATAGTGATGTGATGGTGGTTGTCGACCTTCCATTGGCTCTAAGTACTTGATCCAGGAGCCTTTGTCTTCTATACCAAAACGGGTATGAAAAGGGAAACCCTTGTTTTGGTCCCAACTGTACCTTTGCCATATAAGGTAACATTCAGTTGGCTGAACCACCATGTGACTTCTTGTCTTCTTGTTGGTTTGAAATCTTCCCGCCTTGACATACAACTTGGGAAATTAAACCGCCCGCTGACAAGAGTCATTGACTCGCTGATGACTCGCTGACGACCCACGTCAGCGACCAAGTCTGGTCAGCGAATCCTTGACTCAACAATCTCCCCCTATTCGCTGAGAAGACTTGCTGAGTGAAGACAGAAAAATATAGAAAGATGAAAAGATGTCTTATATACATATCTTTGAACATACAAGCGA
>CM067174.1:64670196-64710178 GCA_034093135.1 Erigeron breviscapus | reverse complement strand
TTTACCCAATAGCTTCGCATAGACCTTATGTTATTGATTTCCTTTATGGAACTTATGTAATGACTATGTTATGATTGCTTTATATTGGGCAATCTTATGGATTTCTTTTATTACTGATTTGATGCTATTAGTAACACCACCAATGTTTCTCAACTGTTTTTCTTTAGTTGAGTATTTTAATAAATCGTTTCCGCATGATTTAACGCCGTTAGGCAAAAGTTTTTGGAAATCCATATTTTTACGAAACGGGTGTTACAATTGATGTTTGTTGGATGCTTTAGAGCAAAATGAAGTTATGTTATTAACTTAGTATAATATTGTGGCAACCCTAAAAGAACCCGATCAACTCTTTTATGGTCACCCAATATTATAACAAGTTAATGACATCGTGGATTGCGCACGTGTGGCTTAAAGTATAATAAGGAACCGATATGCTTAATGGAAGTTGATTAGGTGGAGGGTTAGCCGTTGGTACACCCTGTATACATACCCGGTCAATAACTAGAGAGCATATCGAATTCGGATTATACTTTAAATCACTCGTGTTAGTGACTTATTTTAGTTGCTTGTAATGAGATGTGTTTAATTCGAGTAATTGGTTTTGACGATGGAAAATTGTTGTGAACTTAGCATCGAGAACATGATAGATAACGATTACTTGAGAACTTTGATATGTTGTCCTTGGCATAGTGTTATGAAACATGTATGATATGTTGGTATGATAACATGATATATGATAGTTACTTGATAACATTTATATGTTGGCCTTAGTGTAAAGACATTGAACGTGTGTAGTGTGCCGGCGTTAAAACACTAACTACTATGCGGCTAACCTGAGATAAATTGTGAAGCAAACCCCCGGGTCATAAACTTTAGAACTATTACTATGATTGGATTTGGTAGTGAAATGACATGTTGTTTCGTATGATTGAGTAACATATATATTATGCATGTGTGATGTGTATGTATGTATGACCCGTAGTGGTCAAGTTGATGTTAGTTCATCTTGGTTCTGAAGTTAGTTCACCTTGGTTATGATGTTAGTTCATCTTGGTTGTGTGCAGGATATGAGATATTGGTAATGCATGCGTAAAATGTATTAATAGATGGACGATTGTATGAATGAAGTTAACAAGTTAGTTTTATTGTATGATGTATTGACATGATTACTTGAATTAACGATAAACAACTGTAGTGAACTTGACATGATAAAATGATAAGTAACAATCCCATAGGATTCTAGCACTCTTACCTTAGCTTAATGATATGAAATGAGTATGTTATGTCGGTATGAGAGCATTAACTACTTGTGTGATTAATATGTGAGCATGGTGAGGCTAACTTTCGGGTCAACGCGTTACTTACCTTGTAGAAAATGGTGGGACCAAGAAGATTCGATACTGTGAGTCCCAAATATAAAGACGAATGACTAAACCCGACTGGCAAGTACAACTAATCTTGATGGACAAGTTTAGTTTACGATCCAGATATGGATAACAAGAAACAAATGACAATATGAATTAATGCAAGAACAAATGGCAGAAACTATATAAAGATATATATAAATATAATCAAGTATGTAGCATTGAGACACGTTGTTTTCTTTTCAATGTATTTGATTTATTGATATATAAACAAATACAAGGATTGTTGCGGAACAAAGATAAACACCCAAGTGTAAATATCTAAACAATCCCGAAATACAAGTGATCAAGATGACTTGGAAATACTCGTAAGTTTTGCTTAGAGTATATCTCACAAGTTGCAATGCAATAGTTTCTAGCTGTTTGCAAGTTGTGAGAAGACTTTGTATTTATAGACAAAGTTCATGATGACATGGACAATGTCGTACAAATGTGGTTGTGAGCATTTAAGGAATTAAACCATAATTCCTTACATGCTGCACAAGGAAGCGTATATAAGTCACTTGATGTGACTTATAGTACTAGGTTCCTAACCTATACTTTGTACCTTTTATTAGTAGATAATTCTATTAACTGGATAAAGGTGTAAAGTAAAAGTCTTCCTCGTAATCAGTGTAAAGTGTTGTAAGTACTTTATCACTGAGATGCTTCAGTCTTCGATCTGGTAGAATCACTCTGATGCTCGCTTCTGAGATGATTCTCTCTTCAGACTTCAGTCTTTGACTTCATTCTGAATGGTATTCTGATACGTAGATCTGAACTGAAGTGAAGCTTTAGTGAAGGAGTTCTGAATTCTGAGGCATCTCAGAATTCTGAAGTAAAGCCTTCACTAAACTTCAAGCTATTTCTGAACAAATTATACATGGTCGATTCTCGACCTAACACTAGCCATAGCGATGAGCCGGATTTGGCAACCGTGATTGCCCAAGCAGTGGCAAACGCCATACCTACTATCGTAGCCCAAGTCACGTCAAGTCTCCAAAGAAGCAATGAAACCCGTGAAGCTAGAGTAAATATAGCACTACTAGAAACAGGGCTATCCTTGACCCGCTTTTTATGACCCACGCTAATAGATGACGCGCAAAGTGAGAAGTCATAAAATAAGGGTCATTACGAGTAAATCGATGACGCGTTTTCAGAAGCGTCATAACATATCGGTCATAATCTGTTAAAATTTAAGTTTCCAGTTTTTTTCCCACCCCTGACCTTTTAACTTTTCATTATATCCCGCCCAAAATTTTCCCCAAAATCAAAATAATTGTATATCCCTCTTTCTTTTACCCCTTACTCTCGTTCCCCTTTCTCTCTTTCTGCTTCTCATTCTCTCCACCTCTTTCTCTCATTCTCATTCGATCTCTTCATAATCTCCGATCTCTATCTTAATCAAATTTCACACACACACAACTTCAAAACTTAAAAACTTCAAATCGAAATCAAATGGCGAGCAACGATCCAGAGCACAGAGAAGAAGAAGAAACCGCACCAGCAGAAGACGAAGATACCGGAGCACAAATCGCTCCGATCGTTAAGCTGGAAGAAGTTGCTGTTACTACTGGTGAAGAAGATGAAGATGCTATTCTCGATCTGTATGTTTTTTTCCTTGATCTATAGATCTCACTTACTTTTTTCATTATTTTTATTATATATACTATATATATATATATATAATATATATATGTATAATATATATATATATATATATATATAAAATAAGTGTGCCTGTATCTATATGTGTATATATATATATTAAAATAAGTGTGTATGTATTTATGTATATATGCTTGTATATATGTTTGTGTGTGTATATCAGTGTGTGATTGTGTATTTAAGTGTATGTATATATATCGGTTTTGATTATGTTATTTGTATAATTGTGTGTGTATGTATTGTGTTTAATATGTATCGGTTTTGCATCAGATTTGTGATTTGTTTAGGGAGTTTGGTTATGATGAGTTTTTAGAGAAAAGGATTCGAGATAGTGATGATTCGTATTATCCAGACAGGGAAGGACCATATAAGAAGAAAAACAAGTATGAATGTATGAACTGCAACAAAGTGTTTAGCTCTTTTCAAGGGCTTGGAGGACATAGGCCCTGCCACAAAAAGAACAATGCTTTTGGTTCGGGTGGAAACAGTTCAGATGTCGAATTTGCCCGTAGTCAAAAGGCCAAGTATGAAAAGAAAATCAAGCCAAAAAAGAACAAAGGACATGAGTGCCCGATCTGTTTTAGGATGTTTAAATCAGGGCAAGCTTTAGGGGGTCACAAAAGGTCTCATTTCCTCAATGGCACTGCAGATAGGATGGATTATATGGCACCAATCGGATATGAGGAACCAGTATATAATGATATGATCGATCTTAATCTTCCAGCTCCAGAAGAGGATTAGGCTCAGAAACCCTGCAGTTCGGGCTGGTTTTTGCTTGTTTATCAAAGGACATTGGTGAGGTGAGAGTTCAATCTTTCATCTTACTCTTTAGACTGTTTTTTTCTTTTATAACTTTTGCACATTTTCTCCAATTCATTCCCAAAAGAGCATTTTAAGTTGAATTCCCAGTTTTGTTTTATAAGTTGTTTCAAGATACTGTGATGCTTCTTATTCATCCAACTCTTGAATTTATGCCTAATTTTTCAAGGAAGTTTAAAGTTAACTTCTCATTTATGTTTTAGTTGTTTCAACATCTTATCATGCTTCTTCACTGTTGCTATACTTTTGATATTTCCCCATTTCATCATAATCTTGACTTTATGCCTTAACTGCAAGAAAATGCTAAGTTGACCTTTTAAGAGCTCGACTCTGCTCATCACGGAATTGAGTATCATTGACATTAACACATTCAAGAGTCTGCCCTTGACGGGGTTGGATATCGTTGATATTGGGAGGTGCTTGTTCCTTTTAGAATTTGATGGCATATGTTTTAGTGGGAGGTACTATGAATAATGGGGATTTGCTTTTTGAAAGTTCACTATGATTCCATGATTTTTATTTTTTATGTACATCCTAATATCATATGTCTTTATATGGTGGTTTTATATCTGCTAGACTATGTGTGTTTGTGGTAGGCAGCCAAAGAAAGGCCTTTCTTGAAGTTGCTTTGGAACATTGAAACCAAATGGGGACCTACAAATATGCTTTTACTTCCAGAACTAGAAAAATGGTCGGTTACAATGTTAAAAACTTTGGTCATTTGTTTAAATGCCCTCTAAAATAGAGGATTAGTATGCAGTTTAACTAGTTGATCCGTCTTAGCTCGGAGTACATTCTGAGTTTAGAATTGTAAATGAGTTTGTATTTGAATTAAACGCGTTGTTTTGATATATATGAAATGCGTTATTTTGATATTTGTGTTTTTAATTTTGTATTATCAGGTTTTTAATTCTCATTTAATAGAAAATTAGGAACTGAAAAAAATTATTTTTTAAAAAAAAAAAATTAGGTTATGACGCGCAAAAACGCACGTCATAAAAAAGGGTCATAAATGCGTGTCATAAGTGCGCGTCATAAGTGCGCGTCATAGACGGATGACGCCCAAATGCGGGTCATGAAAATTTATGACCCCCTCCTTCCTTGACGCGCATTTGCGCGTCATCTGAGCCATTTATGACGCGCATTGCGGGTCATAAATAGCTGTTTTTCTAGTAGTGGAGGAGATGTTAAGTAAAGCCTCATCAAAAAGGAAAGAAGTTGGAGAATCTAGTGAGGCAAGGAAGGCGGGTAGGTTTGACCCCAACGGTCATAATAAAGGTAGAGTCAGGGGCGGGTGCGAGTGACCGGCAAGGAAAACTTACTTGGGACCTCACCCCTTATGTAAAGGTGTAATCTTCACCACTCTCCCACTAACCAATGTGGGATTTGCTTTAATTATAATCGGCGCGGGCACGTAGCTAGGAATTGTAGAGCACCGAAAGCGGCACCATTGAATGTAACACCTCTTCAAATCATTTATCCCCAAGCCAACCACCCTCGGAGCCAACAGGGTGTTTGTTTTGTGTGTGGTAGCCCCGACCACTATAGAAATGCTTGTCCAAGATGGATCGAACCACAAGCCCAAGTAGCGACTTCTCATAATCAACTTCAAGTTGCCATTCCTACCCAAGACCACGACGAACCAAGCCGTCAGGTGCAACCTCGAGGACGAACCTTGGCGGGAGATGCTAATGAAGCCCGCAACGACCCGGAAGCGGCGATAGGTACTTTCCTTTCTCTTCGACCACTACAACTCAATGTTATTCGATTCTAGGACCGGTTATAGTCTTACTTTCTCTTACTAGACTTCCTTCTTTAGCAAACATCCGTAGGCTTAGATCTGGATCTCGATCCTTTAAATGGTTTGTGATGTGCTAGATAGGTCTAGTTGAATTACCTGGTAATGATAGTTGACTTTAAATGATATTAAGCTCTTCATTAGCCCTATGCTCCTGGAAATTTGGAACTTTGAAAATTTTTGCAAGTATGGATTGGATGACAGTGATAAATACGGTTAGTGGTAGTGGTAAAGAGTTAACTAAAAACGTCTTTGTGTAACGGTAAGGTTCTTAGGGTCCCATGTAAGTCTTCAAACTCAAGCATCCTTAGAGCTACCGTCTCAAGAATCTGAAAACTAACGTCGTCTCTGTTAATCTTGAGTCTCCCGAGGCTTTTCCGGACGACTTACCGGGCTTGTCCCATCTCGATAACTTAAATTTCGTATATGCTTAACTTCCTAACATCGCGCGCGTAGTCAAAACCCTTATAGACTTCTGAGACGTGAATAAGCGTGTAGTGAAAGGGGGAGAGAAAAAACAAATGGGAATGGACTTCGCCATGAAGTCGCCGACGACAAGAAGTGATCACGATACGACGAAACCGGTAAAATCTGACAACTTGGCACATTAGTATGTAGAAGAAATGGTGTAGGTGCACAAGATTCGATTTCTATCATTTCAGATAAAGAAAGTCGCTTAACTCCAATTCAGGGAGCCATCCAATGAGCAACGAGTACTCAAACCGACTTGAGACTTGATCACAAGTGAAGAAAATGTGCTTATGACCATGGCGGAAATCTTGTGCCATGACGGTTGTTACGCGAGTATTCGAATGTCACTAACCGAAGCATTAGGTAGTAGAGGTGTTACTCTCCACTGGATGAGCCAAGAATCGAAGAAAACCAAAGTAGCGGGCCAGGAATAGTAATTGGAATGACAAGAACAACTTCTCAAGCTAAGAGAATAGTCCAACTAGCTCGCATGCTACGAAAGAAGTATGCCGATGTGAGGCGGAGACCGTTAGAGTTTAAAGTGGGTGATTTTGTACTTTTGAAAGTATCACCGTGGAAAGGCGTCATCCGATTCGTGAAGCGAGGCAAACTCGGGCCGAGGTGTATTGGTCCTTTCAAGATCCTCGAAAGGGTTGGAAAAGTTGCTTATCGATTGGAATTACCACAAGAGCTTAGCGGTGTACATGATGTGTTTCATATTTGCAACCTACGCAAGTGTTTGTCGGACCCTACGCATCATGTGCCCATGGACGAGATTAGAGTGGATTTGAAGCTTAATTTTGTTGAAAAGCCGGTAGAGATATTGGACCGTCAAGTCAAGAAGCTCAAGAATAAGCGCTACACGATTGTTAAGGTTAGATGGAATGCTAGACGTGGAGCCGAGTTCACTTGGAAGCGAGAGGATCATATGAAGACTAAGTATCCGCATTTATTTAGTAATTAATGATTTGTTGAATTTCGGGACGAAATTCTTTTGACGGGGGAATAATGTAACATCCGTGAGTTTTGACCCGTTGACTTTATGTGTAATTTGGCTAACAATTTGAGTTAATGAAATGTTTGGGTCGTTTTGTGACTAAATGACAATGTGGTATGTTAGTCGGGTCGATAATATGTTTTAATCGGTGTTTAAATGCCTAACGTTTTGTAATTTGGCTTGAGAAGGAAACGGGTCGGCCCGTGGGTCATCCACGACCCACCAGCCCCTTTATGATCCATTCTCCCCCTTTATCTCATTCATTACCACATTTCCTTTTTCTTCTTCTCTTTTTTCTCTAAGTGTAAAAGCAAGACCAACCCATCTCATACACTCATTTCTCTAGCATCATTTGGTGTTTTGAATTTAGTTTAACTCGAGAATCATCATCGTCTCCATCTCTTTATCATCATATCGAAGAATCAAAGGTCAAAGTTTACCCATTTTACCCATTTTGCCATAAATTGGGTTCTAACTCGGAAAGGAAGTTTTGGTAAGTCTAATTCATCCCATTTACTTCTATTTATGTTAGTTTACTCGTTTCTAGTCATATCGTATATTTACAGGTTCTAAATCGACTTAAAATGAGTTTTGGGTCAATTTAGGGTTTGACTAGGGTTTGATTGATTTAGAAGTGATTTTGATGTTTTGGGTCGGATTTGTGGATTGGGTTATGTTTGTTTATGTCCAAATATGTGGATTTAGGCTTGAAATTGGGTCCTAGATCATCCATGGTCGATTATGGGGTCAAAAATGGGGTTTTGGGTTGTTTTGGATCATTTTTGGCTAAGTTTCTGCAGCAGATTTGGCTGACTGCGGCGCAGTGGGAGGTGCCAGACCCCACTGCGGCGCAGTGAAAAGCTGTTGAACCAGTGACTCTTTGTCAACTTCAAACGCTTATAACTTTTGATCCGTAAGTCCAATTGAGTCATATAACCTATCGTTGGAATCGTGAGAGAGTCTACTTTCTCATGGTAAAGTCCTTTTTGTCTGAATCCTTGTCCATTTTTAAAAATGTTGGGTCAAAGTGTCCTAGTTCATACGCGGTAGGGTCGTTTAAGCGTCTAAGGGTTGTGACTCAACTTTAATCGTGCTTAACCCACTTGTGTAGGGTTATAGAGTTGGTGTTGATGACACTATGATATATATATTGATAGGTTGTGGGCACGTGGCGGCCGTTGGACATTTATAGCTCGATATTAACTTGTCGTTTTGCTTGGAAATCAAGGTGAGTTTCGTAGCTCCCTACTCAATAGAGATTCGGGCTGAAAAGTGTACATATACGTGTTTGTTTGATTGTTTGGTTGGTTTGATTGACTGTTTACGTGTTTTCTGATTGATTGTTGATTGATGGATAGTGTTGATTGATTGGGTAATGGTTTACGTATGTGTTTGTGATATTGTAGTATTAGAATAGAAGTACGTACATGGAAGTCGATGATTGATTGATTGGTTTAGTTGTTGGATTGATGAGACGGTTTATTACGTTTGGTTGACTTGGTTTATGTTTGTTAAGTATTTCATTAATATTAGGATAGACGTACATACACGGAAGTCGGTTATGCCTTCATTGGGTTTTAGATGTGGTGGGAAGGCTGCGGGTGACCCTATATATAAGCATCTGGGACTCGAAGAATGGATAACCCTCTTAAGTGTATGTACGTATAGTTTAATTTAATTTGATGTTTGATGATTGATGGACTTGTGATGAATGGATGTTGATTGATGCATATGTAGTGTACAAATCCCACTGAAAGAGGATATGACATATGTAGTGTATAAATCCCACTGAAGAGGATATGACATATGTAGTGTATAAATCCCACTGATAGAGGATATGACATATGTATATTGAAATGCGGCCTTGTCCATCTGTTGACAAGTGAGCCCCGTTGAAATGCGGCCTTGTCCCTCTGTTGACAAGTGAGCCCCGTTGAAATGCGGCCTTGTCCATCTGTTGACAAGTGAGCCCCGTTGAAATGCGGCCTTGTCCCTCTGTTGTCAAGTGAGCCCCGTTGGAATGCGGCCTTGTCCATCGTTGTCAAGTGAGCATCGTTGAAATGCGGCCTTGACCATCTGTTGACAAGTGAGCATTGTTGAGGTGCGGCCTTGTCCTTCTGTTGACAAGTGAGCATCGTTGTATAGATGGTTTGATAGTCATACATAAAGCTTGCATGCTGATTTGATTTATGCATTTGACACTTATATTTGGTTGATCTTATTTGTGCACGTTTATTACACGCTTACTTATTTGTGAAATCTTTATTGTTGACGTTATTGTGTTACATAGAGGCTCACTGTAAGTCATGTTTCGCCTCTACTCGTATATTGTGATTATTGACGATGGTTCTTTCTGGACCATTGCTACGAACTCACCAACCTTGTGTTGACTATGCTTAGTACACTTTTCAGGTAACCAGGTTAATCCAGGGCATGGAGTTTGATTGTTAGCTTGCTGTTGAACCCGAACTTGGACTTATATGGATCAAGGATCCATTTGCCTTCTTTTGCATTGTACTTAGAACCGTTAGCCATCTTTTGATGTTATGTTGTAATCTTTGATGATGACATGCTCTTTATGTATTTTGATACTTGTTTATCTTACTGTATGGATTCACTGAATCCTATGATTGCATATAGTTCATGTTCTACATTAATTCCACCTTGTGCTATATGATTTCCGTGATATTCTGAGCCTTGGCTTGGGGTGTTACATGATTAACTAGTAATGATAGTGTTGCATTAGTTCATGAAGGATACTTCAGTTACTTCCTCGAGATTGAAGTCGGGTCCTCCCTATTAATTCTATTTGCATTCTACACTAAGAGGAGCGAATTGAAGCCGACGATGGAGTAATTGAAAGATGTTGATGTTGTTCTATGTTTTTATCAAAACATGAGTTTATGTGGAAAATGGTTTTATCTCTGTTGACGCTTAATAAAGTATTATAGAAAGGTCATTTCCTTGACAACGATTCTTAAGTTTATTCTATCAATGAAATGTTATTTTCTCACCTGTGTGACTGAATTTGCCTTTCCTTTCTAGTGTTGATATCGTTCATATGTTATGACGCATTTCTTGAGGATCTCTTTGATCTTCTTTCTGACCGTGATGTCAAGTTCTCTATTGAGCTTTGACTGGTCTGTTGCAAAAGCACCATATCGTTTGGCTCCTACTGAAATGAAAGAGCTAATGTCTCAGCTTCAAGAGCTACTTGACAAAGGTTTCATACAACCTAGTTCCTGCCTTGGGGAGCTCCGGTTCTCTTTGTCAAAAAGAAAGATGGTTCTATGCGCATGTGCATAGACTACCGTGAGCTGAATAAGCGAACGGTTAAGAATAAGTATCCTCTCCCGCGCATTGATGATCTCTTTGATCAGCTCCATGGTGCTTCTTACTTCTCTAAGATTGATTTACGTTCCGGCTATCATCAATTAAAGGTCGAAAAGGAAGATGTGGCCAAGACAGCTTTTCGTACACGATATGGGCACTATGAGTTTCTTGTCATGCCGTTTGGGTTGACAAATGCTCCTGCCGCTTTTATGGATTTAATGAATCGCGTATGTCGCCCATTCTTAGATCATTTTGTGATTGTCTTTATTGATGATATTCTGATTTACTCTAAGTCTAAAGAAGAACACCGTGAGCATTTAAGAGCCGTTCTTGAGGTTCTTAGGGAGAAGAAGTTATATGCAAAGTTCTCCAAGTGTGAATTCTGGCTTCGAGAAGTTCAATTTCTCGGGCATGTTATCTCTTCTGAAGGTATTAAAGTTGATCCCGCAAAAATTGAAGCTGTCTCTAAATGGGAACAGCCAAAGACACCTACGGAAATTAAGAGTTTTCTTGGTTTAGCGGGCTACTATCGAAGGTTCATTCAAGATATTCAGTTCACCCCGGTACTACAAAGATGTATGCAGATTTGAAGCCTATATATTGGTGGCCGAATATTAAGGGAGAAGTGGCACATTTTGTTCAAAGATGCTTGACTTGTGCTCGAGTAAAAGCTGATCACAAAAAGCCATATGGATTGTTGCATCAATTGGAGATTCCAGAATGGAAATGGGATCATATTACTATGGATTTTGTGACTAAGTTGCCTAGAACTTCAAAGGGAAATGATATGGTATGGGTTATTGTGGATAGGTTGACGAAGAGTGCTCATTTCTTAGCAACACGACAAGATGTACCATTGACCAAGATGGCGAAGATGTACATAGATGAAATTGTCTCAAAGCATGGTGTTCCTTTATCTATTGTTTCGGATAGAGACACGAGATATGTATCTAGTTTTTGGAAAAGTCTTCAACGAGGGTTAGGTACTAGAGTAAATTTGAGCACGGCCTATCATCCCCAAACTGATGGGCAAAGTGAAAGAACGATTCAAACATTGGAGGATATGTTGAGGGCTTGTGTATTAGAATATGGTGGAGCATGGGATGATCACTTGAAGTTGATTGAATTTTCTTACAATAATAGCTATCATGCAAGTATTGGAATGCCACCGTTTGAAATGCTTTATGGTAGAAGGTGTAGGACTCCAAGTTGTTGGATGGAGCCCGGCGAAAAGCAAATTACAGGTCCCGAAATTATAGAAATCACAGCTGAAAAAGTTAATATTGCAAAGGAAGCACTTCGTGTAGCTAGAGAACGACAGAAAACTTATGCCGACAAGAAAAGAAGGCCGGTTGAGTTTGAAGTTGGTGATATGGTGATGCTAAAAGTTTCCCCATGGAAAGGAGTTATTCGTTTTGGAAAGAAAGGAAAGTTAAGTCCACGATTTATTGGACCATTTAAGGTTCTGAAGCGTATCAAAGATGTGGCGTATCAGTTGGAATTGCCTCCAGAATTGGATGGAATTCATAACACATTTCATGTTTAAGTGATTCCGAGGACGGAATCCTCTTAAGGGGAGGTAATTGTAACATCCTAAACTTTTCGTTTAACGGCTGACTTGAGTTGTTAAGTCAACATTTTGCTTCCGTCAAATCTTTAGAAGATTTATATGCATATGTGTACTTAATGTGTAACATTGGTGAAATTTGACTAGATTTGACTTGCAAATTTAATGTAAATGATTTTCGTTAATATATGTGAATAGTACCGTATACATGAATAGTAACCGTATTTGTGAATAGTACCGTATATGTGAATAGTACCGTATACATGAATAGTAACCGTATATGTGAATAGTACCGTATATGTGAATAGTAACCTTAATCATGAGTAGTAACGGTAAATAGTAAAGGTAAAAAGTAAATTGTAAATGGTAAAGGTAAAAAGCATATTCCAAAGCATATGCCAAGGCATATTCTAAAATTATGATTAAGAGTTAGTACGGGAATTCAAGGATTGAAAGGAATATTAATTGCCTTATGGAAATGACAAATAAAGTTAAAATGATAATTTAATATCTAAGTAAATCAAGTGAGTATCATTTAGTTTTGCTTAGATTTTGTCATTTCAAGGAAAACGTGTATATGTAACTAATTAAACAAGTCGACCGCAGAAAAACGCTGCTAACTTGTTTTGGCCATAACTTTTGAACCGTAACTCCGTTTTTGACGATTCAAATCGCCACGTTTTCGTAAAAGAGTCTATTTTACAATAGAAAAATAATCTACAGTAGGTCGAGTTCGACCAGCACTGTAGCAGATCGACCAAGGTCAAATTCGACCTTACTATGGCCTATAAATACCAAATGATCTTTTCTTTCATTCCTTTGGTTTTGGGATCAAAAGTAAAAACACACATACATAATATTCATCAAGTATTCAGTGTTTATAAACAAGAAAAGATAAGTCTGTGTGTTTAACCACTTAATCATGTTAGTTTTGCAATAATCTAACACTTGTGTATTCTTGTGTTTAACATTTGTGAAATTTATACTTTTTGCAATAATCAAACACTGGTGTATTCTTGTGTTTAACATTTGTGAAATTTATATTTTTTTGCAATAATCAAACACTTGTGTACTCTTGTGTTTAACGTTTGTGAAATTGTAATTATGATTATGGGTAACATTTCATGCCATTGATCTTATCGTTGTACAAGTTCTTAAGCACCTATTTATGAAATAGGTCAACTTCGACCATTTTTGTAATCTGGTGTTGAATTTTTGTATAACTACGATTTTTGGGTAACATGGAATGTTGGTACTGAACTTAGCAGATATTATCTATACTTGTTGTTGGGATCTTGTAACTTGTTCGGTAATATCGTTGGTGAATTGTTGTGCATCTTGCAAGGTAAGATACACTACTTTGACACGCTGAGGGTTCAACAAAAGATGGTTTTCATATAATAACTTTTCATTTGATATCTTGATCGTTTATGGGTAAACGGGATACAAGGGAGGTGATATGGACTATGTAAATGACCTTTGAGGCCTGAAATGCAGTCCCAATGATATGAAATGATAAGTATTGTTATGATATGCTTTGAGATGTTATGGAAAATGATATGTTATAATAAATGATATGAGATGTAATGATGTGCTATGTAATGATATACGATATGTAATGAATTATGATGATGTAGGTAATGTAACAATGTATGACTATGAGATATTATGATATGATATGTAATAATATGATATGGGATAATAGATGATATGAATGATATGTGATATGAGATGATACATGATATGCAATAATATATATAGCGTATGAAATGAAAGATGGTATACAGTGACTTACGATATGTGATGAGCTATTATATGGAATAATAGATGATATTTATATGTGCATGTGTAGATGTGAAATGTGATGATTACATGGCTTGTTCATCTAGTTCACTAGACTTTGTAAGTTGCCATGACACGTGCACGTTTAAGGGCCCAAACGTTAAGATGAAATTATATGATGAATGTTTAGGTAATGTAAATACCTAAACTATATGAGATGTAAATCGAGCTCGTAAATGATGTGAAAGTGTTAAGCTTAACCCGTACTTGCCCTTGCCCGGTGGGTGCGTATATGTAGTTGCTTGGGTGGCTCCTTGCAACATAATTACGTGGTTTGAGTATCTCCGGGTGAAGTGATTACCCACCAATGTCTTTGAACATACGGACTACTCCGGGATTGGCTTGCCATTCCTTAACGACATTGATGTACAGCCGTAAGGTTTGTCCATCTAGTCGGGTGTGATTTATGTCACACTTAATGAGATGTATATGTTATATGATATGCGTGACTTATGTCACATTTGCAAAGATGATATGTGAAAGGATATGTAAAGATGACTAGGCACATTTAGGATGACCCATCCTAATATGATGATGTTGATGCTATGATATGTATGTGAGATGATATGATTGATGTGTTATGTGCCTTAACGATTCTAATGACTTTTCGATAATGTTTTAATCGGACAAATGTTTTATGAATGATGTGTTATCTTACTTAGCTAATTCGTTAGCTAACACTTGCTCTTTTAAAATGTGTTGTTCCCTCAGGTCCAACATTAGTGAGCAGGTAGATGTGAGAAGATGTGAGGCATGGGTAGATGATCTTGAAGCTCGCTATAGTTTACCCTTAGTGGCTGCTCGCTTTAGACATTTGCTTAATGTTTAGATAATGATGTCTTACAATGATAATGTGGTCGGTTGTTTAATGTTGGGCAACCGATGGATTTCCATTTAGACTAGTTTCAATGATATGACCAGTAACACCATTTAACGTATAAACCAAACAGATTTTGCTGGTTTGGACTTTTAAAGTTTATTCCGCTTTCTTTGACGCCGTTAGGCGAAAGTTTTTGGAAATCCTTGTTTTTAAACGATGGGTGTTACAAGTTGGTATCTAAGCAATCATAAGTCTTTGCTAATCTTCCTTATTGCTTCTACCCAAGTCTCACCAAGCTAATCTTCGCCTAGCTCAAACTTGATTATCCTGAAGGCACAACATTTTCAAAGAACAAGTGTTAGCTAATAAAATTAGCTAAGTAAGATAACATAGATTTGAAAACGTTTGCCAATTACATATATTAACAAAATCTGCATTTTAAGTTAATATCACATACATACATAACATCATAAGATACACATTAGGTTCATCATGTCCTAAAGTGTGCCTATACTTTCTTTCTTCATCTTTCTTTCTTTATTTCTTTGCCAAGACGTAGGCTAAGTGACTTATGCCACTCACATAGGGACGTGGGGTTGTGTGTAGGCGGTCATAGACCATACATGGAGTCCTCACACCCGACATGATGGGTAAACCATAAGGTGGTCCATCGGCGTCGTTAAGGAAAGACAAAGTCAATCCAACTGAATAAACCGTTTATGCCTTTACGCATTGGTGGTTAGTTACTCCACCCGGAATACTCAAATGTAACTATGCCACAAGGAGCAACTCAAGTGACCACGTACGCACCAGCCCCGAGGAGCTAGCACGGGTTAAGCTTAACACAAGACTTTACATAATGCTCGAGACTTTAATCTTTTAATTAGTTTAGGCTACACTTTCACCTAAGCTAATCACATATCATCTTTTACTTTAGGGCCCTTAACGTGCACGTGAACATGACAATCCTAATCAAGGACTAGTGACTAGGTGATCAAGCCACACATGCAATCATATATCATATCATTTCATCATTGCATACATATATAATCATTTCATCATTTCATGCATATATACTTACCACATACCATTGCAACCTGCATATGAATGTTAATCATTCATAAATGGTAAGTAATATATCCCTTTGCAACCTCCCATAGTCACCCATGAACATAAAATGTACATACATATTCAATTGGAAGGTTTAACTTATGAAAACGTGTTTTGTTGTACCATCAGGTGACAAAAGATGTTATCTTACCTCGGTACAGCTTACCAACCAGTTATAAGTATCTTACAGTGCTTGCTAAGTGCTCCCGACTACCTATAATGAGTACAAGATCGATCTATAAGCTTAACGAAACTCAAGTACAAGACTGGACCTATCTGTGCACCGCACAGATATTCTGTGCGCCGCACAGAATGTTTTGGTCCCCTGTGCGCCGCATGGATAACTTGTGCACCGCACAAAACATCCAATTCGAAACAGAAACTTTGCAATTTTCTGAACAGATCACCCGTGCGCCGCATATCGGGATTTTCAAAATCAAAATCTGAAACACCACGATGTGCGCCGCACACCCTATTTGTGCGCCGCACAAACCATGTCGACCAGAACCCTAACTTTAATCTTTGATCAAACGAATTCCATACGAACCCATACCCCAAATCCGACCTGGGGACTTAAAATTAACCCTTTTAATTGCACTTTCATCAACTTTAATCATCCTATTAATCCTTTAATCTTTGCTAACATAAATCAATCATTAAAACACCCGATTAACACGATTTCGGTAAACGTTTGATCACATAACCCAACCCAAACCCCATGGCCTGGATTGAAAACTCAACTAAGACTCATAAGATCAGATTTCAAAGATAATATTACCTATATTACCTGTAGATGACTTAGGGGATTCAAGATCTAATCAAAACTTGATCGAAATGGCACAAAACGATTGAATCTTGAGGGAAACTTGTCTTGGGATTGAGGGAATCGGCTGAGGGGTTTCACACACACAAGAGCAGGTGTTTTGTGACAATTAGGGTTGCCTAATTGCCCCTTAACCCCTGGCCATCAACTCTAAAACTTACACTTAAGACCCCTCAACTCTAAAACTTTACTTTCTTAGCTTAACTTTCCACCGGGAGTCTTAACATACTAACAAGCACTTTATAACTTAACTTTACTTTCGTTAATCATCATATTTGTCATTTCATATTAAACGCCTAAGCATTTAATCACATAATCCCATATAGGGCACATAAACATAACGGACCTAACGTTAACTAACAGAAAGTCAAATAGTCAAACATAAAACGTTTGGGATGTTACAATTACTAACAATAAAATATGTTTAAATATTTTCTTTAAAATTTATTTGCTTATCTTATACTAGGAATAGACCCGTCCGATGGACGGGCTGAATTTAGTATTTTGTATATATCGTTACCTAAACAATTAAAGTTTATATTTTACCTGATTGTACATTTTATGTTATGTGACAACTCGTAATTAATTTACACCGGGTTAGTCCTAATCTCGATTAGACAGTCATTTGACGTGGAAATTATCAGACTTTTGGACTTTTGACTTAGTCAAAGTAGACGTATCTTGTTGACGTAGACTATTAGCTATCTAGATGAATGCCGAGTCTTTAAAATAACTTTAAATTAATATTTAAAGGTTATGTCTTGAACAAAATAATTAGACTGTCTAGACTTAATATTATAAAGTTCACTTTGACGAAACTTTATTGACTTGTCTAAATTAAAATGAGACGAGGAAAAATACCTTTACTTTACATCTTAACCTTTTAGTCAAACGGTATTTAATCGTAAGCATTTTACCAAATTAGGGGTAAGGTATATATCTAATATTTGGCCACATGGGCCGAATTGAAATTGAAAGGCAGGGAGGGAAACACCAAACCCCCCTCTCTCTCTCTGTTTCCTTTTGATCATCACACACACACACCACACAAAACACACATATCACCAACACTCTCAAGAATCAAACTCTCTCAATCTCATAGCATAATCAAATCTGATTTTGGGAAAAAGAAGAAATCATTTAACAAGTATTCAAGGCATCATCATCATCTTCAACATCTTAAATTATCTTCAAGAACATCAATTTTTGGTAAGTCTAAAATCATCCCTTTCGCCCCTATTTATGTTTACTTACTCTTTTCTAGTCATTTCGAGTTCTTACAAGGCCTAAAACAACTTAAAACGGAATTAGGGTTTAAAATAGGGTTTTGGTTTGATTTGATCATTTCGGAAGATTCAATGATGTTATGGACAAAATTATGGGCGGGATTATGTGTATTTATGGTTTATAATGTTTAGTCATGCTTCATAATGGGTTACAAACTCTTGCAAATCGTTTTGGGTTGGTTTGGGTCGAATTTGGAGTGTTTTGGGTTGGTTTTCTGCACTTGGAACTGCTGGTGTTGGCTGCAGAATGAGGCCACTGCGGCGCAGTGGCATGGCCCACTGCGGCGCAGTGGCCATTCTCGGCCCTTTTGTTCATTTAGCCCACTGCGGCGCAGTGAGCATAGTTCTGGCTCACTGCGGCGCAGTGGCCATTCTCGGCCCTTTTGTTCATTTAGCCCACTGCGGCGCAGTGAGCATAGTTCTGGCTCACTGCGGCGCAGTGGTAACTTGCTGGAACTTTTGACTTTCCATTCAAATTTAGTAATAAAAGACGAACTTGAGTCAAATAATATTGAACATTGAATCACATTCTCGGTCAAGGCATTCTAGGGTCTAAAGCTAAGTAGTTGTACGTAGGATACTTGTCGTCATGAGATTTGATCCTCACCATTCGTGCTCATATCCTAGGTTTTGGATAGACGTGGAGACTAGACTGCTCTTATTCTCAGACTGCTCATACTTTTAGCTCTGTGATCGCTAAGGTGAGTTTATGGCGCCCTTTTTCCTTTACTTTGGGCCTGAAAAGCATGTACTGTATACACGACTACTTTATAAATGATTTGTCTTTGTCTATGCCATGAGATTTGGTAAATTAAATCATTTGTCTTATGTCTTGCCATGTTGACGGCTGTCTGAAAATGTGTATACATGTCTTATGAAATATTGAACTAAATGACTTTGACTTGCCATGTTGTCGGCTGACTGAACTGTTCTTTGTGTTTGACGAACTAAAATGATCCCCCCCCCTTTCATGTAGTTATCACCATTATGAAATCCTAATGGTTGTCTTGTCAGATTTTGTTCCTGACTGTCTTGTTCTGGTCCGCACCCCATTATAGACGGGAGACCTGTGCGAGGTATACTGGTCCGCACCCCATTATAGACGGGAGACCTGTGCGAGGTATACTGGTCCGCACCCCACTTTAGACGGGAAATCCTGTGCGAGGGAAATTTGTCTTATTGTCGGACTTTGGTCTGGACTGTCTTGTCTTAAATAACTACATCAAATGACGATTGATCTTTTAGTCAAACACACTGTAAACTCACCAACTATTTCGATAGTTGATCCTCTCAAATTTCATGCTTTTCAGGTGACCATCAGTAAGTCTTGGAATCGTGTTTGGCATTATAGGGCCAAACTTTTGACTTTGGACGTACAATTAGCATCAGACATTGAGGACTTTCATGTTTTTGGCTTTAATTGTATTTGGCTGTCCAATTTATCGAACTTGTATTAAGTGGGCCCATTTCCAACTGTGGATAGTTTATATCCGAGTTTTGGGGTCCACGTCTGAACGATTATGCTTGTAATAAACTTGTATTGGCATTAATGGATGTAATCTCTATTTACCTTCTGATTAGTATGCAATTTTTGTTAACCCTGTATTTCCGCTACAACGGGGTGTGACATTATTATAGTTTTAATAATTGCCTATTGGATAAAGATTTTTGTATGATTATACAGAATAACTTAAAATTTAAAAGATCTTTCACGAATCTTGTAGAAAATGGTGGGATATCAAAACAGATACGAGTATATTTTAATATTTTGTATAATTAATAAAAATGATGGGCCCCAATGAATTTTGTTGAATAAAACAACAAGATGCGAGGTGTTTTTCATCCGACTTTTTTTTTTTTAATATGAAATTTTACTATAGAGACTTTACAATTAATTTTATGTATGTAATATAAGATTTTTTTAGTAGAAATCATTAAATAAATGTTTGGATATCCACATTTCACAATTGTATACAATTTATTTTATTAATGGATTTGATCAATTTGTTATTGTTGAATGACAATAAGTAATGATAACAGAGAAGACATGTAGCCTCCATTTGCAGTGACTTGTCTCCTGTGATTGATTGATGTATAGTGATGTACGAAAAGACTATATAATACTATATCTATTGATATTTAGTGTAATGATTATTAAAGTCTTTTAATAAATATTTAAAATAAAAGTACGACAAACTGATAGTATTAATCAGTTGGAATTGTGTATCATATTAACTTATTGAAGCTGATTATATTAATAAGTTTGGAGTAGTTTCCAATTTTCATTTTATTTATGATTACTCTGATTTTGTTTATGTGATTGTAATGAAAAGATCTGGGTATCAAACTTCTTTACAAATAGCCATAGCATCAAGGTATCTCTGCATCATATACCTAGCACCACCTGTAAAAGTAGAAGGCAACAAAATAGCTTTACCAGAGGTCGATGCATCATTATCTCCATTTTCTACCGCAAGATTCAAACTTTTGAAAGTATTACATCGGAGTTTCTTTTGTTGAGTCTTTATGTAAGATAGCCTATGAGATTCTATCATTGTGTAACTATCAACCAAAAACTGATGAAACAATTTTCTAGAGTTACAAATCAAAGAAAAGATTTTTTGTCTTTGTTGCACACGATAAGCAAAGAATTCTCTCATTGAAAGTGTTTTTCGACTTCTTTCTTTCTCACCAGGAATATCTCTATGTTTGATATCAAGTCTAAATCCGTCTTCTCCATATGGAAAAAGAAGAGGATATTGTAATGGAAGATAAGAAGGGTGTTGTTGCATGTTTCTCGGTGACAAAAGCATTCTAGATGTGTTACATATATTTGTACATATTCAAGTCTTGTAATTTATCTTGTAATTACCGTTTGTCAATAATATTACCTTGGCATATTTTGTTGATCATATTGGGATCCATTTATGTTTATGTGTTTGTTTATTATTTGTATTTTGCAGGTTTTAGACATAACATGTAAAGAGTTATTAAGTTAATATTGTTTCTGCGTTTAACAGCAGTTGAAATATTAACTTAATGTACTTCCAAAGGGAAGTTAAGTTAACTGTGTTTCTGCGTATTTACAGCAGGAGAAACAGTAACTTAGTTAATACTTTCAATAGGTAATATAGACAATGTTGTTTCTGTGTATCTACAGACAGTAGAAACATTGTCGTTAGCTAATGTTGGTTCTGCGTATATTTACAGCAGTTTAAACATTGGCTGAGTTAATATCGGTTCTGCGTCTTGACAGTAGTAAAGATATTAACTCTGAGTGTAATGTCGGTTCTGCGTCTTGACAGCAGTAAAGACATTAACTCAATATATCCTAAGTGTTATTTGAGGGTTCTTAGGAACAAGCAAAAGCATGCTTGTTCAAATTAAGAACACTCAAATGAATTTGAGAGTTTATGAGAACAAGCAAAAGTTTGCTTGTTCATAAGAACTCTCAAATGGTTTGAGAGTTTCTGTGGAAACAAGCAAAAGTATGCTTGACCACAAGAACTCTCAAACAGTTTGTGTGTTCAGGGAAACACGCAAACAGGCCAAAACCCTAATGGGCTTGGGCTTAAGGAAACACGCAAACCCATAGGGTTTTGCGTGTTCCTGAAACACGCAAATGGGCATTTGCGTGTTCCAGTCCTTGCCTATATATATGGGTGTGTGTTCATGTGTGTTCCAACAAGAGTGTAGTGAGAGAAACGAGCAAAACCTAGAGAGAGAAAACCAAGAACACGCACGGTTGATCTTGTGGGTACTCGAATCACGCACGAACCGCAAACACACACCCGGTTTGGACGGCTTGTAGACTTAGGTTACCACGTTGGTTGGTAAGGTTTGTCCGGAGAGCCGTTTCACTATAGTAACCAAATACGGGTGTTTATATTCACGCAAAAAGATATATATATATATATATATATATATATATATATATATATATATAATATATATATATATATATATATATATATATATATATATGATATATATATATATAGTGATATATATATATATATCATAAAAGGTAGATATAGAAACCGTGGGTTATCTCGAGGAATTCCGCACCTCGACATATCCTTAAGTCAATCTCGGTTCGGTAAGACCCGGGGACTTACAACTGGTATCAGAGCCGCAGGTTATTATCAACCTTGGTTCGAGATTGATCACGGTTTGGGTATCCCGTTTTTGCGTGTTCTTAGGTGGAGAAGTGTTTTCGGGCGCGTTTTGGAATAAAGGTACTAAGACACAAGATATACAGGTCACACAGGATGAGCAGGGCTTTCAGCAGCCCAAGAAGAGAAGAAGAAGGGCTAAGAAGGCCCAAGTTGCATCGGGCGTTCAGATTCCTAAGCCCAAGTTCCAGTATGTCCCTAAGAGACCAGAGAGGCCTGCCAACTCAAAAGGCAAGGCACTGATGACAGACCTAGACAATTCAGCATCTACAGATTCATCCCAGCCAGTCAGGGGAACACCAGATATACATTCAGATGATGTCCGCATACCATCTGCCCCCACTATATCTCAGCAGGACCCAGATCCAGACATAGCATTATCTACAGATCCAGCAGATATAGAGGAGGTTGAGTCAGATACAGGAGAGACTGCCCAGTTCATGAAGGGTGCTATTTAGACTAGCTTTGTTTACATTCTTGTTAATTAGATTGCTAGTCATAGTTTCATTTGATAGATTCATGTGTTCTTGATATAGTTGGGTGATCTGAGCCTGTCCAGTCACCTAGCTGGTTCATTTCCTGCATCATGGGTCTCCTTTATTTACTATGAGGGGGCCCGTGAGGGCATTTTTTTCGGGCGCGTTTTGGAATAAAGGTTCAAACTTGACGCCAAAATAAGACATATCTCATTCCTAAGATCATTTTCTCAAGATTTCATTGATCAAGGAACAATATCAGGTTCGGGATCTAAGAAATTGTGAGAAAATTGGTTTGCGTGTTCTTGGTACTGTACCATTTTTGCGTGTTCGTTAAACAAGGCAATTTGTGTGTTTCTTGGTTTGCTTGTTCTTTTGAGAGTTCTTGAGGCTTTGAGAGTTCTTGTGGATTTGAGAGTTCTTGAGGTTTTGAGAGTTCTTGAGGTTTTGCGTGTTCCTACCTCTTGCGTATTTCATTTGCGCGTTTCCTATTTGCGTGTTCTTGTGTGCGTGTTCCTGTACTTTGCGTGTTTTCATTTTGAACATAATACACAATGGCCGCAAACTATCTTAACCAATTAATACTTATGGACCATGAGACTGGTAAGGGTAATTCACCACCCAAGCTAATGATCATTGACCAATACTTTTCTTGGAAAGGTCGATTTGAATCCTTTATGCAATTCACAGACATTAGAATGTGGACTTGTATGACTGAAGGATATAGTGCCCCAACATATGAGGACAGTGGTGTTAACAAAGTTTATGCTTACCAAGATATGACTAAATCTAATAAAAAATTGTATGAGGCAGAGAAAAAGGCACTATCATGTTTAAAAATGTCATTGCCACAAGAAATATTACATTTATTTAACGGATTCAATACATCAAAAGAACTTTGGTTAGCATTAAAAAATCATTGTGAAGGGGATGAAACACTTAAAAAGAATCGTAGAGACCTTCTAAAGCATCAGTATAATGTATTTAATGGGTTAAGGAGTGAAAACTTAGATCAACTAATTACAAGGTATTATCACTTGTTAGCAGAATTGCAAGCATTTGATGTAACCTATTCTGAGGAAGAAAAAGTCGAGAAATTTTTGAGTTCCTTGCCGGAAAAGTGGAGCAATTATATTACCACTTTGCAGGTAAAAGCAGATTTCTCTGATATGTCTTTGACTCAGATAGTTGCTAAGTTTAGGGGACAAGAAATGAAACTAAAAAGGAGGGAAGCATGATATAATAATGCTCAGATTCCCGAGCTTTATTACGGTAGGCCTACGATCAATGTAAGTCCAGGTTCCCCTGAAGGAAGCACAAGGGCATTCCTGAGTGAAGATGTTGACTTACAAAAGATCTCGTTTGACTCTGAGGGGAACATATGTCAAGTCAGAGCGACAATGTAGGCAATCGTGGATATCCTACCTCCAGTGCTAGTTCCACCGTTCCTATAAGTGTCAAATGTGCGGAAAGTCACTTATCCGTTCTTGCGTCATTTGTGACATCATATGAACAGTTTATCCAAGGAAAGGTTCAAGATCCTAGTCTTATAGATGAAGACTACGAACAGATTGATCCTTTGGACTTAGAAGAGATGGATCTGCAATGGCAAATGGCTATGCTAACTCTTCGAGCTAAACGGTTCCTATCAAGAACAGGGCGAAAGGTCGTGGGTTCCAAGCTTGGCTTTGATAAGTCAAAGATAAAGTGTTACAATTGTGAGGGATTTGGACACTTTGCTAGGGAATGCCAGAGACCTAAAAAGGATGATAGGTCTATTGTGACTCGTCAGAATTTTAACCAAGGTGGATCAGTAACTCCTTCTAGTGCTTCACAACGAAGATTTTATCAAGGATCAAGTTCGAATGCTAATAACTCTTCTCAACAAAACAGTTATCAAGGTTCCAAAGTTGAAAGTCCAACCTCTAATAACCAAAATGGGTCAAGAGCTTTGGTGGTTCAACAACAGGAAGGTTCATATGACTGGGGCTCAATTGTTGAAGAAACTAACAATGCCTACCTGGTTGAGATTAGTTCAGATATGTCATCAGATTCAGAATCAGAGATGTCAGAAAGTGATGACATTAGATCATTCAAAAACCCTGAAAAATCATTAGTTGTGAGCAGTTCAAACAAAGTCAAAGATCAAAAAGCCTACAGAATATCACAGTACTTATTATGATCGATTTGCTGGAAGAAGTGGTGATGATTTCAGATCAATATCTCAGAGTTACAATGCTAGTGAGTCATCTAATGCTTTTCGTAAGAAACAACATCAAGATGATTCAAATCAATTGAACAAGATTTTGGGTAAAGGAGGATGGGGAGAATTTGCATATCGGGATGATTTGGGAAGAATCCGGACAAAGAAGGTCTGGGTTCTTGACGAAGAAAACTAATTTCCCTTTATTCGTGCGGAGGACACAGTTAAGGAGGACCATGTATTTTCGGTGATCGGTGACTGAGTCCTAGGCACATTTACTTTAGATAACATAGTGGGTTATCGTACTTATATGGTATTTTCCTCATTTTAAATCATTGTGCAAGTCCTATGTATGTTATTTATAATGTGTTTATAAAGGAACATATTTGGGAAAAACGAGTATATATAAAGTGTTGCTTTATCTTATGCTTGTTAATAAATCATGTGTGATAGCATTATAATTTACATAATGGTTGCTATCCTATGATGAATATGCAAAGTTGATTTATTTACGTTTGTTACACTAAGGCCTTTGATCGATTGCATTTTGAGTTGCTAGTCCAGTTGACTGGAATGAGTAACCCTTAGTTACCATCTCTCAAGAATCATCTTTTATTCAGAAAATGCAACACAAAAATATAATAATGGTTTAAGGGGAAGTCGTTACTACAAGTGAAATGAAGAAGATATGTGGCATTTAAGTTTACTCATTTGCTACATCCGATCGTCTTGTAAGTAATTAGTTCTTCTAAAGCCTTCCCAGTGTACCAAAGTAGTTTAAGGGGGAGTCGTTACTGCAAGAGAAATGAAGACAACATGTGGCATTTAAGTTTACTCATTTGCTACATCCGATCTACTTTGTAAGTAATTATTCCTTCTAAGGCATCTTAAGTATACTAAAGCAGTTTAAGGGGGAGTCGTTACCGCAAGAGACATGAAGAAATCATATGGCATTTAAGTTTACTCATTTGCTATGTCCGATCTTTTTGTAAGTAATTACTCTTTCTAAAACTCTCTCTTATATATACCGGATTAAGCATAACTATTTTAAGATGGGTTAGAGTAACTTTGATCATAAAATTACTGTGATTGATTTTCTAACTTTATGCTTCGTAAGGTATATCGCAAGGACAGTATTAAGCATGACTATTACAAGATTTGTTAGAGTAATTTTGATTCTAAAATTACTGTGATCGATTTTGTACTTTATGCTCCGTAAGGTTCTTGCTAATAATAAAAAGGTTCTATTGCACGAGACGGTGTTATTTAGGGTATCTAGTTTCCAGGGGGAGTTAGCTGTGTTCTGTGTGAACACTGAATGCATGTGTATCGTGATAAGGGTATAGTGTAAATAAAGACAAATTTGAGTGTGTTTGGTACACCTCGAATTAGGTCTTGTATGTGAATTGCTCGAAAGATTAAGTGAAATACTTAAAGTTTCGATCAAAATGGGTCAAACGGAGTCACTAAGTTGACGTATTTGACAGATATTTTGATTTGCAATTTATCTCAAATAATTGAGTCAAAGATACTTAATGTGTGAGCTAACTGGATAAAGGCTTTGAGTCTAATCTTAATTGGGAGACTCAGCCATTGTTTATCAGTTACATATCGATTTAAGTATTCTCAAGTTCAATTATTTTCAATTGAGATGGATACATGTGTTGTATAGATCTCATGAGTTTGCTGATGTGGTCGCAGAATTATTTATCTTAAATGGATGTGTGTCAACCGTTAAGATAAAGGATCTCCAAAGTGTATGAAAATTGGGTCTATCCAGTCCGGAATGGAGAAAACTCAAGCTTAAAATGGAAGCAGAATATACTTACACATCAACAACTCAGCTAAATTCAAACGGAGACAAAGATATAGATGGAGAGATTGTTTATCGTGTTATTCAATCTTGTATCTTTATTTTTGTTGTATTTGAATTTATAAAACAACATTGATTGTGTCCAATGTCTGTTAATGTCAAATACTTAGCAATGGTACTTTGTTATTCATTAATTAGTGACATATCGGGTCTAAACTTAATGATTGTACATTGTGAGTTGTTTGAGTTGTGACATTTCTCGAGAATTTCTTTAATGAGAAAAATATGATAAATTATAATACAAAAAGTGTTTGTATTTGGCTTTATCGTGTTCTCTAAAGAATTCTTTTCGTTAATCATATCAGGTTCACATGAATCGATAAATAATTTAATATGCAAAATGTACCAAGTGAACTCATATGCATAATTTAACAAATTGGGTTAAGTATGCATATTGTAGTCAAGTGGGTCTAATATACGTGTTTTACTTTGGGTTTGATATGCGCATTTTGCCAAATGGGCTGGATTTGCGTGTTGTAACCAAGTAAACTTGTATCTGCGTGTTCTACTGACTTGACCTACATGCGTGTTTCTTTGTGGGTTTTGGGTTTGCGCGTTGTGTGGGTATATAAAGGGACAAAAACACAGATTTATTGCAAATTTAAAGTAATTTGCGTGTTCTTGTAAAAACCCTCCATATTTTGCGTGTTCTCTGTACCCCCACTGTTCACGTTTTCGATTCATAAATCTTGATTAGTTAGTGTTTTAGACACAAGAAGCACTTATCTATACACATTTCGAACAAAGGTAAACGATTAACAATGTTTCTGGATCCAAATCTCACGTTTTATGGCCAAATATTTAGGTTTTTTATTTCGGATATAAAATCTCTAAATGGGACTTTTAACACTGTTTGGATGAAGAAATGGAACCTAAAAACTAATAAATCGGTCTAATAGGATGCTATTCGTACCATGTTTAGGAGTTTTAGGGTTCAAAATTGACTGGATGAATTTTGGGGTGTTGTTCTGTATATGCGTGTTCTTCGAACTCAGATGCACATCTTCAAGATTTCCAGTTTTTGCGTGTTTGTGATGACGTCATCACAAACAAACACGCAAATGACTGATATGCGTGTTTCATGAGTAAAATGCACCATATGCGTGTTTTGTCATCATATGCGTGTTGTTACTTAATATGCGTGTTTCATGACTTGTAAAATTTTTAAATTTAAAAATTTAAAAATAAGTAAAATATGAAACAAAACACGTACTATCTAGTTGATGTGTAAAATCGAGTTTAAAATTTATAAACAAGAATTACCCTAAAACTGACTACTACACACTAGCGGGCAGTGGACCCGTTCGTATATAGTATAGCTAAAAGATAAGTCCGAATTCGTTCACGGGGATTGGTTTTGAAATAATTGTTTACTAAAATGGTTTTAGAATAAGGATGGAACCGTAGCCGAATTGCTACCTCACTTTGACAATTTGAATTTAAAGAAATTTAAACGACAAGACAATTTAAAAGTAAAGAAAGTTCAGACAATATAAATAAAGATCATCCACTTCGAATCCACTTAACTTCAGCTATGATTGCACACGTTAAAGATCAAATTCTTTAGAGTTGACAAGATAATCGTGAAAGGATAAAAATACTCGCGTGGTACCACCAACCGCTCACAAATAACCCAAACACCTAAATTGCTAGTTAAATTACCCAAGCCGGTACCACCAATGCCTAGAAAATCTCCCCAACAATTAGTTTGCTTGATTATCCAATTACCAATTATGCCTATGTGAATGAAAACGTGGTACCACCAACCGTTTCTAAACACGTTTACCAATTAATTCCTATTATAGATTTGACATTCACCGTCATACCATGAACCGGTGACAAACGACCATAGACAATCGAATTGCAACGATAAACATATTCACCTAGTACCACTAACGATGAACACATAAACCATCAACATCAAAAGAATAAATCACAAGGAATGAATTGATAAAGATCACGACACAACGATAATTGAATCAACTCTTGAATTAAAATATTGCAATCATATCATTCGTCAAGTTTCATCAAAGTGGATGATTAGAAATCTAGCCAATCATACTAAATTGAATTGCAATAAAGAAATTGAAAGAAAACATATTGTACCAATGATTGTTGAATGTAAATTGCAAGACAGAAAATTAGATACGATCTAGATGGATGTTCTTGAATCTTCAATGAATCAAATGATGAAATCTGCGATGATCCGTCAAAGACTCGTGGTAGAACAGCTCCTAGAAAGAAAACTTGGATGATTGGGAAAATAGGTTTTTTTTTCTTTTTATACCTCCCAAAATCTGATGCAAAGAGGCTGTAACCCTGATTTCCCCGTGCAGTCACTGCGGCGCAGTGGGCATGGTGCGCTCCCACTGCGGCGCAGTGGAAAGTCCCTGGAATTCTTGTTCTCTAGTGACTGCGGCGCAGTGGGGCTAGTGCACTCCCACTGCGGCGCAGTGTAAATCTCTGGAAAAGCATATCTTTTCTCGACCTTTGACTGCGGTGCAGTGGGGCACGTCCCTCCCACTGCGGCGCAGTGTAAACCACTGGAAAGCTTTGGCCTTGGCACCCTTTGACTGCGGCGCAGTGGGGTTGCATTCTTCCCACTGCGGCGCAGTGTAAACTTGCTGAAATCTTTGTTCTTCTTTATTATCGGCTCTCGAACACTCGATCAACATCTTGGCCTAAAAATCGTCAGAAACTGCACCAATTGGACGCACAACCTGCTAAGAACCTGAAAGCACTAACAAACACCATAAACGCGCCAAATGCATACAAAATCGACTCAAAACACATACGAAAAAGGCCAATAATGATGTGGGCGATCTATATAAATTGGTCACATCAAATCCCCCCACACTTGAGCGTTGCTTGCCCTCAAGCAAATCTGGAAATTAAGCAAAAAGCATTCCTTGGCACGAAGCTACATAAACACATTACAAATTTCCAAAAAGAAGCCAAACCAAGTATGTCGATGACAAGGACTTTGGTGAAGCAGTTTTAATCTTAAATGAAAATCCGAAATGTTTGACAATATCTGAACAATCCACAAGCCTCAATAACACGACTAAGCAAAAGTGAAACAAATGAGCCTATCAAAATCATCCTACTCCAACGAACTTACTATTGGGGTTGAATATATATGAATAATTCACCGACATGGCGTGAGCACCAAGTACATCATCAAAATATGGCATATAAGTCGGTTGTAAAGTTAGGCTAAGGGTATTTACAATGGGATTTGGGAAATTTAGGTAAGTGTTAACAGGAAATAACAAAAGTATAAGTTATGTACAAAATAGTCTAATCAAACCCTTACCATTGATTGTCACCAACCCATAAGATGCTATCCCACGAACACCTCAAAAGTAACAAGCAAAACCCGACACCATTGTGGTGTATCAACTTCAAACAACTTAGGAACAACCAAATCTTCCATTCTATTCACGAACCAAATGATACAACAATTCTTTTGACATATAAAAATGAGAAGTACCCACTAGTAGCCCAAGTTCTTTTCTTTTTTTTTTTCTTATTTCATTTTTTCTCTTTTTTTTTTCTGTTTTTCACTTCACTTTTTTATTCTTATTTTGAACCATTTTTACTCTACTAGTAGGCACCCTCTTACAATGATAAACAATGTCTATAACAATATACTTCCTTTGAACAATCCAATACATTCCCCAAAAACTTGACCAATCGAAGTATTCCCAAAGACCAAGAATATTCCAACCGATAACCCATTGAAGCTCTCCCAAACCGTCCAAACAAACCAATGACAATCAATGGCCCCCCAAAATTAGACTATCGGTATGGTGAGGTAAAGTTTACATATTTAAGTGGATTTATACAAAGGAAAAGGCTAAGTTCAAAAAGGGTGTCTAAATGTATCTTGCACTAAAGATGAGTGCAACAAAGGTCTACAAAGAAAGGAAAATCACTGACCAGAGTAGCCAGCTACACAAAACATGTATGTACATGTATAAAAGTATGTATACTAAAGGTAAAAATATACATAAGCAAGGGGTGAATAGAAAGAAAATACGGGTCAAACCTAATATGCCAATTCGTCATCCAATGTACTTATATCACAAAAGTAATCTCACTGCGGTCTCGTAACGATCACCAGGCCAAGTTCTAGCTCAACACATCACCGGCACACTCATATCAAAGAAAGTAACCCGGAAATGGAATAAATTAACCTCAAATTCGCACATCTTAGTTCAGAGTTCGAATTGGAACCCTTACTCCCGAATAAATCCAAGAGCCTAAGAGAGGGACAAATTACAAGGCAATCAAACCAAAACCGTAAACACCTAGCACATCTATAAATGAATGATGGATCTCACAACTTTTAGGTGTTTGGGAATTTTGAGTATGCAAGTAATGTTATCAATCCACAAGGATTAGCCCAATAACCGTTCAGAACACATTTCGCCGATTAATTTTGTACCAAGGAAAAATTTTGTAGTAAAATTGCTCATTAAGTTATTATGAATTAAGTGACAAAAGCAATTTACCACAAGGACAAGCTCAACACAAGTTTCAAATCATACCATCTTCCGTCATCCTACCAAATCAAAACAACCATTCTCAAACATGCACATCATAGTTCAGAGTTCAAGATAGAACCCTTACTCCTGGATAAAATCCAAAAGCCTACGAGAGGGACACATTCACAAGAACGGTTAAATCTCAATGGCAAAACAACAAAAGAGATATATCCGGTTGCTTAAACCTATTTGCCACCCCCCACACTTAAGATGGACAATGCCCTCAATGTCCAACACTCGGTCAAAACAAAGGTAAATAGGGGTAAGCACAATAGACAGAAAGAATGAGAACACATATCGGATCATGGACACATTCCGTTTCAAAACAAGTAAGTCGACCCCGCACCACAAATTGCTCTTCCTAAAAAGGAAGTCCAATTTGCTTAACGGGAGAAACAAACTAGTTCCAAAACGGAAGGTGTGAGAACTGTGTGTGAAACAATGTCAATAAAGATGCCAATCAAAAATGTTGCGCTGAACTTACTGCCAGCATATGCACATGACATCATAGTGAGCTACTAACACGATCACACAATCAAACAAATCCAACAGGTCCTCCCCCACACTTGGGTTCCACTAGGTATTGCCATCAATCGGATCAAACCTGCTCAATTACAAGAACCCATCCAAAATATCCATACAAAATGCAAACTAAAAGAGTATCATGCAGAAAATAAAAGAAACAAAGGAAATTACAAATGTTTCATCACCCCGTAGGGTGGATACCAGACAATGATAAATAAAGTAATGTCATAAGAATACCAAAATAACCAATCATCATATGATTCCATCCCACGGTACCGGATGGGAATCATCATCCTGTCACTCCTGATGTCCATGGTAGCCATAGGGTAGTCAGGTTTGCCAAAAATACTTGTCACCCAATCTTGCTCTTCCTCCTGAGCTGAACCTGAACCACCAGCACCTCCCCCTGACTGACCAGCATCAAATCCTGAATGAGCACCTGCATCCAAACCTGCAAAAGATGAAGAATCACCGCCAACATGTCCACCCTGGAAGACCCCAAACTGCACTGGACCTCGAGGAGAACCTCCTAAATCATGAGGTGGTGGTGACATGTTCCCTGGGGCAGTTGTACGAGAGAAAAAGGACTGACCCCCCTGACGATAATCGGGGACATAAATAGGCGGTGGAGAGAACGGAGGAATCGGGTCAGGTCGAACAAACTCCCGACCGTGATACTGAGCATCCCACATCGGCTGATAATAATCAAGGCTATAGTTAGTGTGGGCCTGTTGTGATCCAATCCAGGTGAAATCCTGGTCCACCCTCCTCTGGTACGCATCAAACTCTCGCTGACTGTTCTGCTGAGACTCATAGATATTCTGAATAGTGTTCCCCAAGAGTGTAAGATCAAACGAAGGAGGGATGGGAATGTTACGTCCAGTCCTCCTCGGGGGCTCCTGTGGAGCATCAGCCATCTCAACATCAGCCTCCTCATCCTCCTCCTGTACAGGAGGTGGTCCTTCAACCTCACCCTCATCATCTAACAACTGCTCCTGCTCATTGTCTTTCTTTTTCTTCAAAATCTTTGCCCTCCAAAGCTCCTGATACGTAAAATCCTCCTGATGTACTGGTAATGAGAGATAGGTCTGGCAATCATCAGAAGTAAAGACCCCCATCCTCTTATAGATCACCGTGATGAAATGTCCCAAAACCAGAGTCGAATCAGAATGATTACACATTCGGTCTAAAAGCACAAGAGGAGGCAAAGCAAACCTGGATGGAGCTCCCTCAGAAAATAACTTAAGTAACCAAAGATCATTCTTGTACGCCTTCTCCCAATGAGTAGACCTCTGTACCAGGAAAGTCACAATCATCCGGTGGAGCAACCTCAAACGTACATTCTTAATCTTTGACACACCACTTGTGTATGTCCATGTCTCTCCCCCCATGATCCTGGTGTAATACTGCACGATAGACTCTCCATCACCCAAATCGGCTTGTGTTCTATACCCCTTCTTCAAATATCCCTAAACTCAGCACTCTGCAACTCCTCCCTCGTATACATCCCACAGTAGTAACCAAATTCAGCAATTGACAACCTCCTCTGCACTCCCCACAGTAAAACGAGACTACCCTCTCTTCAAAAATGTCTTTGACTTTTCCAAATTCCTTCTTCAGTTTCAAGGTTGAATAGAACTCTAAGCATAACTCACGGTAGGCGGCTTCACGGTTAGCGAATACCCGCCGCCAAATATCACAACTCACGTCATGCCCTCTTGACTCACCTCCAACTCTCATACTCATAGAAAACCACCGTCGAATGTCCTCCTATACTCCAAATACCTGAGCTTGAAAAGGAGTTAAATGTCTTGCGGGAAGGACCGCATGCTTAGAAAGCTTATACAACTTGTTCTTGTATATGTTCTTCTGGGGCTGCCTAATTCCCTCAAATGATAGCCAAGCATGTCGCTCGTTCAGTTCTTCAATAAATGTGAGCGGCACCTCCATTTGTCTCTTTGAAGTCTTAGTCGGGACGTCAACGGCCTCACTAGATTGCCCCTCAACCATTTTCCTTTTTCCCGCGGCCTTATCATCAGCTCCCTGCATTCACAAACATGAAAACGTCCAATTGTGAGTATTAAGAATGCAAAGTTGGGAACCATATTAAACAAGTTGAAAATCTTGGCAGGGAAGTACCCCCACTGCGGCGCAGTGGGCAAAGACAGGGCAGACTCCTCACTGCGGCGCAGTGAGGCACAAATACTGGGCAAGTATATTAGGGTTCATCATGACATGGCACAAAAAGGGGGTACTCAAACAAGCACATTTAGGGAATAATCAAACAATAATCTCCACCTAAATCGACATTTACATCCCCCACACTTGTTCATAACAAATCCCAAATTTTTCAAAACCCTAATTTCAAAATTAAAATCAAAAATGGATGAACAAGATGCAAGATTTAACACCCAATTAGCTTCTATTGCTCACAAACATCAAAACCCCTAATTTAATTCGAAAGATTAAGCTAGCATAAACCCTAGAAATTAAAAATTCAAAATAAAAAGGAAAATACAAAGAACCTTAAAAGAAAAACTTACACTTCTTCCCATTATGCAAGGTTATGAAGATGAAAATCTGGAAGATTGATTAAAGATGGAAGAAAAATGGAAGATCTTGAAGGAGGTTAATGGGTATTTTGGTTTTTTGGGGAGAGAAAAGAAGAAGAAAGAGTAAAGGTGTAAAAGTGTAGAAAACCTACATTACCTGGCCCCAATCTTGACTTACCCGACCCCCCACTGCGGCGCAGTGGAGAGTATGCTCTCCCACTGCGGCGCAGTGGGATGTAAATCACAAGTGGTCAGAAGATTGACAATGCGGCGCAGTCAGCAAATACCACCCCCACTGCGGCGCAGTGGAAAGTTGCTGGAAAATTTTCCTTCAAAAGATTATGTCAAATCTCAAAACAAACCGCATCAAATCGAGAACATACCTGCACTTACCAACTAAAACACGATTAAAATTAACTAATTCAAGAAAAATGAAATACGATAAAATAAACACGGGTTGCCTCCCGAGAAGCGCTTAAGTTATTAACGAGTCTTTAGCTTGACTCGACCAACCTTCAAGTATCAAATTCAAACACGGGGATCACATCAAATATCCCCTCAACCTGCTCTTCTTCCAAATATAGCTTAAGTCGATGACCATTGACAATGAATGATCCTTCACCATTTCGCTTAAACAACTCAACATAACCCGACGGGTACACATGCTTAATCACAAATGGTCCAATCCATCTAGAAGTGAGTTTAGGTTGCTTAATCTTAAATTTGGACAAGAACAACAACACTTTAGCCCCAACCTTAAACTCCTTTCTACGAATCCTCTTATCATGCCAAATCTTGGTTCTCTCCTTATAAAGCCTCGAATTCTCATAAGCACCTAACCTAAGCTCATCAAGCTCATGAAGTTGCAACATTCTAAGTTCACGTGCTTCCATCAAATCCAAATTCAAATTCCTTAAAGCCCAATACGCCTTATGCTCTATCTCAATAGGAAGATGGCAAGTTTTGCCATAGAGCAACCGGTATGGCGTGGTGCCAATCGGCGTCTTATAAGCCGTCCTAAACGCCCACAAGGCGTCATCCAACTTCTTTGACCAAACCTTGGGGTTATCTCCAACAGTTTTCTCCAAAATCCTCTTCAAGGCCCTATTTGTGTTTTCCACTTGACCACTGGTCTGTGATGGTACGAGGTAGAAAAATAGTGGACAACACCATACCTCTTCATCACTTTGGCTAACTGATGGTTTGCAAAATGGGTTCCACGGTCACTAATCAAAGCTCTAGGGCAACCAAAATGACAGAACAACTGTTTCAAGAAATCAATGACTACACGCGCGTCATTCGTGGGCAAAGCCTTGGCTTCGGCCCATTTAGACACGTAGTCAACGGCGACAAGAATGTACTGAAACTTATTAGACGGTGGGAATGGTCCCATAAAGTCTATACCCCAGACATCAAAAACCTCACATACCTGAATGCTCTGTTGAGGCATCTCATCCCGTTTAGTGATGTTCCCCTGTCGCTGACAGATGTCACAAGTCTCAACCAAAGTCTGGGCCTCCTTGAAAATTGTTAGCCAATAGAAACCTGCATCAAAAACTTTCTTACCCGTCACTGAAGGACCATAATGACCCCCAGTTGGCCCGTAGTGACACGCATCTAAAATCTCTCTAGTCTCACTTCCAGCAACACATCTCCTAATCATACCATCTGCACAAACACGAAACAAGTATGGATGGTCCCAAAAATAATACTTAACATCCGATATGAGCTTCTTCTTCTGCTGGTACGTGAAATCATTAGGTATCTCACCTGCAACCAAATAATTAGCTATATCTGCAAACCAAGGAGCTTCATCAGAGTTAGATAAACATTAAAGACTCATCGGGGAAGTGATCATTGATCTCCCCATCACGAAGTTCCTCCCGGTGAGGATCTTCCAAACGACTCAAATGGTCGGCAGCCAAATTTTCAGCCCCTTTCTTATCCTTATCTCAATGTCAAATTCTTGCAACAAAAGAATCCAACGGATAAGCCTGGGTTTAGCATCCTGTTTCGAGAACAGGTACTTAAGGGCTGAATGGTCAGTGAAACTATGGTCTTACTCAAAACAAGATATGATCTAAACTTATCAAATGCAAAGACCACTGCAAGCAACTCTTTTTCTGTAGTGGTGTAATTTTGCTGGGCGGGGTTCAAAGTTTTACTAGCAAAGTAAATGGGCTTGAAATGTTTCTCAACCCTTTGCCCTAGCACGGCTCCCACAGCATAATCACTTGCATCACACATCAACTCGAAAGGCAATTCCCAATCTGGAGCTACCATGATAGGAGAATCAGTCAACTTCTCCTTCAATACCTGAAAAGCACTCAAACAAGCATCATCAAAAACAAAAGGAACGTCCTTTTCCAACAAGTGGGTCATAGGACGAGTAATCTTAGAGAAATCCTTAATAAATCGACGATAAAAACCTGCATGTCCAAGAAAACTCCTTACCCCTTTCACATTGGAAGGCGGGGGTAATTTGGCAATTACATCTATCTTAGCCCGATCAACCTCAATCCCGGCCTTGGACACTTTATGCCCTAACACAATACCCTCAATCACCATAAAATGGCACTTTTCCCAATTCAAAACAAGGTGTGCCCTCTCACACCGTTCCAACATCCTATCCAAATTAATCAAGCAAGAATGAAAAGAATCCCCAAAAACTGAAAAATCATCCATGAAAACTTCCATGGAAGTTTCAAGCATGTCCTGGAAAATAGCAATCATGCACCTTTGAAAGGTGCCAGGGGCATTACACAACCAAACGGCATACGCCGATAAGCAAAAGTGCCAAATGGACAAAAGTAGTCTTTCTCTTGGTCCTTGGGATCAATGGATATTTGAAAGTACCCGGAAAACCCATCCAAGAAACAAAAATATTCATTACCTGCAAGACGTTCCAACATTTGATCAATAAAAGGAAGGGGAAAGTGATCTTTACGGGTGGCATCATTAAGCTTACGGTAGTCTATACAAACCCGCCAACCCGTAATAGTCCTAGTGGCCAAAAGCTCCTTATTATCATTCTCAATGACTGTCATGCCCCCCTTTTTGGGCACACAGTGGACAGGACTTACCCAAGGACTATCAGCAATAGGAAAAATGATTCCTGCATCAAGAAGCTTAATCACCTCTTTCTTAACAACCTCCTTCATATTAGGATTTAGCCGCCTTTGTCTCTGGACAACGGGCTTAACATCATCAAGAAAATCAATCTTATGCTGGCAAAAATTAGGACTAATACCTGGAATATCTGTGGTCTTCCAAGCAAAAGCCCGCTTGTGGGCTCTAAGAACGGACATGAGACGGTCTTTCTCGTCACTCGAGAGTGAGGACGAGATAACCACTGGAAGAGAAGACTCACCTGACAGATATGCATACTCTAGATGGGTTGGAAGCGGCTTGAGCTCCAAGTCAGTAGGTGGTACATCAACAGAGTTAGGTACCCTTGAACTCCCATCAGCAACTACCTCCTCAAAAGTCTCATCCTCGGGAGGTGATTCATCCAAACTCAGTGCCATGACCTCTGCAAACAAAGCTTCATCAAAAATTTCTCCCGATCCTAAATTAGCGATCTCCTCCTCTCCAATATCTGTCTCCATGAAGTCCTGAAATTCTTGATCCAATGCATCATCAATGACATCAATCCTGAAACAAGTCTCATCATTAGAATATGAATGCTTGATAGACTTTTCAACATTAAACACAATCCTATCAGTTCCTACGCCTAAGGAAATCTCCTTATCCTTCACACGGATGATAGCATCCGCGGTATTAAGGAATGGGCGTCCAAGAATAAGAGGGACCTTCGTATCTTCCTCCATCTCGAGGATAACGAAGTCAACTAGAAAAACAATATGGCCCACTTTGACTCTAATAATCTCAGCAATCCCAATGGGATACTGAAATGAATGGTCAGCTAGTCTTATACTCATGCGAGTAGGGCGAAGGACTCCCAAGGACAACTTGGCATAAACCGAGTAAGGCATCAAATTGATGCTAGCCCCTAAATCAGCTAAGGCCTTACAAATAATAGTTCTAATAGAGCAAGTGATAAGAAAACTCCCTGGGTCTTCAATCTTTGGTGGAATGCGGTTCTGCAAGATAGCAGAACACTCGGCATTGAAAAGTAGCCTTTGCCTCTTCAAACTTCCCTTTGTCTATCACAAGCTCCTTAATGAACTTGGCATAATTGGGCATCCCCTGAATAAGATCAACTAAAGGAACATTAATATGAACATTTGTAATCATTTCCACAAACTTGTTATATTGCTCCTTTAGCTTTGCTTTCCTGAACCTCTGTGGAAATGGTATCTTTGGCTTGTATGGTTTAACCTCTGGAACCACAGCCGGTTTTGGTGGAGTGACCGGAGTCTTCACGGTCGAATCTTCCTCCATCTCTATCTCTTCATCAACATCAGCATCATCACTCCCGTTATCCTACACATCTGAAACAACAACATTAGGAATAGGAGGTGGGTCATAAGACCTACCAGTACGAGTGGTGATGGCTTTGGCTTGCTCATTACGGACTGGAGGTGGAGTGTATTTCTGTCTGTCCCTGACTAAACTGAGGTCTAGGATTCTGCTGTGTGTTGCTAGGAAGAGTCCCCGTGGGCCTAGCAAGAGCAGCCATCCTACTTTCGAGATCCTTGAAATTAACTCCCTGATTTTTCATGTTGATCTCCACCTTCCCACTTAACTGATCCAACCTCTCACTCAAAGCCTTAGTATCTTCCCTGATCATTTGAATGCTAGTGTTTGTTTCAACTTGATTACTAGCCAACTGCTTCATCATCTCCCTCAACTCGGCATTAGGATCGGCATTAAAAAGAAGAACCTGATCCTTGTCCTTGCTGAGTCTGCTGTTGTGGCTGATTCTGATAATTATCTCTTTGCCACCTGTTACCTGAAAAACGAGGAGCATTAGCCTGAAAAGAAGAGTTATAAGAAGAATTACCTGAAGGTCGGTTCTGGAAACCGGTGTTGCGGTGGTAGCTCCCTTGGGGTTGATTCTGAACATAGTTCACATCTTCGGGTGCCCGATTTGGACACTCATCAGAATAGTGCATATCACCACAATGATCACACCCATCGGCTACCACCTTAACATCCCTCTCAATTGCTCCAAACCTAGTCTCTTGAGTAGCAAAGCTCTATCCATGTAAGTCCCCCGGGTCTTACCGAACTGAGATTGACTTAAGGATATGTCGAGGTGCGGAATTCCTCGAGATAACCCACGGTTTCTATATCTACCTTTTATGATATATATATATATCACTATATATATATATATATATATATATATATATCTTTTTGCGTGAATATAAACACCCGTATTTGGTTACTATAGTGAAACGGCTCTCCGGACAAACTTTACCAACCAACGTGGTAATCTAAGTCTACGAGCCATCCAAACCGAGTGTGTGTTTGCGGTTCGTGCGTGATTCAACTACCCACAAGATAGACCGTGCGTGTTCTTGGTTTTCTCTCTCTAGGTTTTGCTGTTTCTCTCACTACACTCTTGTTGGAACACACAAACACACACCACTATTTATAGGCACATGACTGGGAACACTCAAAATGCCATTTGAGTGTTCTGAAACACGCATATGGCCATATGCGTGTTCCTAAACACGCAGGCCCAATACCTATATGCGTGTTTCTATTTTCACTTTTTCAAGC
>CM067174.1:64527039-64669196 GCA_034093135.1 Erigeron breviscapus | reverse complement strand
CTCAGGGGGAAGCAAGGTCAGCAAGGTCAATCTGGCCAAGCTGGTGCTCCTTCATCTAATCAACCGGCCGTAGAGGAAGTGGCTGGTATCCAGGAACAACCGACTGGAGGAGAAGGAGTCGGCATTCGGGTTAGACCAACTACAGAGGAAGAAGTTGGGAGTGAACTCCTGGACAACATTGCTGCGTACTTCAATTTTGATGAGTATGGGAGCATGTTTGAAGATCCATCAGTCTCTTCGGCTCAAGACAAGTGTTTGTATATCGATGCAATACTTGATCTAGTTGATTCAAAAGCAAAGGGATCAAATGAGCTTTCTCTACAAGCAACCGTTGCAGTGGGCAAGGTTGGGGTAGATAATCAATCAGAGTTGGACTCAAATCGGGAGTTGGATACTTCTGAGGTGATTGAAAAGAAGAGCAGGACTCCAGTGGAAGCAACACCTGAAGTTCCTGATGACAGGGTTTTTGGCCAGCACTTAGGATGACAAACGAAGACTTGAATCACATCTAGATGCTAGTGTCAAGGGGGAGACTGTTAGTGCATGTTTCTCGGTGACAAAAGCATTCTAGATGTGTTACATATATTTGTATATATCCAAGTCTTGTAATTTATCTTGTAATTACCGTTTGTCAATAATATTACCTTGGCATATCTTGTTGATCATATTGGGATCCATTTATGTTTATGTGTTTGTTTATTATTTGTATTTTGCAGGTTTTAGACATAACATGTAAAGAGTCATTAAGTTAATATTGTTTCTGTGTTTAACAGCAGTTGAAATATTAACTTAATGTACTTCCAAAGGGAAGCTAAGTTATCTGTGTTTCTGCGTATTTACAGCAGGAGAAACAGTAACTTATTGAATACTTCCAATAGGTAATATAGACAATGTTGTTTCTGTGTATCTACAGCAGTAGAAACATTGTCGTTAGCCAATGATTGGTTCTGCGTATATTTACAGCAGTTTAAACATTGGCTGAGTTAATATCGGTTCTGCGTCTTGACAGCAGTAAAGATATTAACTCTGAGTGTAATGTTGGTTCTGCGTCTTGACAGCAGTAAAGACATTAACTCAATATATCCTAAGTGTTATTTGAGGGTTCTTAGGAACAAGCAAAGGTTTTGCTTGTTCAAATTAAGAACACTCAAATGGTCATTTGAGAGTTTCTTAGAAACAAGCAAAAGTATGCTTGTTCTCAAGAACTCTCAAATGGTTTGAGAGTTTGTGTGGAAACAAGCAAAAGTATGCTTGACCACAAGAACTCTCAAACGTTTTGTGTGTTCAGGGAAACACGCAAAACAGGCCAAAACCCTAATGGGCCTTGACAAATAGAAACACGCAAATGATAATGGGCCTGCGTGTTTCAAGAACACGCATATGCCCATATGCGTGTTTCAGAACACGCAAACAGCCATTTGCGTGTTCCAGTCATGTGCCTATAAATAGTGGTGTGTGTTTGTGTGTTCCAACAAGAGTGTAGTGAGAGAAACAGCAAAACCTAGAGAGAGAAAACCAAGAACACGCACGGTTTATCTTGTGGGTAGTTGAATCACGCACGAACCGCAAACACACACCCGGTTTGGACGGCTTGTAGACTTAGGTTACCACGTCGGTTGGTAAGGTTTGTCCGGAGAGCCGTTTCACTATAGTAACCAAATACGGGTGTTATATTCACGCAAAAGATATATATATATAGTGATATATATATATATATCATAAAAGGTAGATATAGAAACCGTGGGTTATCTCGAGGAATTCCGCACCTCGACATATCCTTAAGTCAATCTCGGTTCGGTAAGACCCGGGGGACTTACAAACTTTAAGCCCATAACTAAAATTTCATAAACCCGAATAATCATAAGACATATTGAGGAATATGTGAGTAAAAGATAAGCGTAATCAAAGTAACACAAAAGATGACTAAGCGGAATGGACATAAGTAATTACGTTAACCAAACTATAAATTGATATCACAAATGCTAATTCGTACTAAAATCGGTTACACATCAAATGATGAATAAGGATAATATAACTTAATATGGCATTCCCATATGATAACCTAAGATGCCAAACGAAACCACAAATGAAGGCAAGTTACCGAAATTCTAACAACTTATAACTACATGTATACTGAAAGTGACCTCTTACACCATCAATCTCTACAACCAAAAAGATGCGAATATTAGCAATACACTTGGATCCCATAATTGATGACAACATAATGAAAGTGGCATTTCTAAGTGATGGCTTAAGATAGGAACTTACGTATATTAGTCCTATCGTAGGGATAGTCTTGGCATTGAAATGTGATTGAGGACCATAAGGAATACACGATCAAGGAAGCGATAGATGGGAAGTACCCATTTTGGATAAGTGAATATAATATGCGGCATATCAAGGTGAGTCATAGCCCCCTTTCAAACTCTTTTATATGTTTTACTTTCGGGGTGAAAAGCATGATAAATAAAATTGCTTTCTTTTATGAAATGATACTTCGAAAGAATGATTATGATATGGGAATTATATTGTATGTTCAACATGTTATATATTATATGATGAGCTTGAGTACTGTCAAACTGTTTCACCTCGGTACACTACTATTAACTCTTCGAGAGGCCTGTAGTGTGAGAGTTGCGCAACTAGGACTTGTCCCCTCACCCAACGAGTAACGGTGGGATGTTTGGTTGTCTTTGTGGCGACCTTCATTGCCAGTCCGACCACGCGGTGCTCTAGCTACTATATCAGTGGTCATGCCACGCCCCCTTCTATTATTGGTCGTCTCCATGGCACGACCCCTTTATTGTTATTATTGCACATGATTGACGGCATGTGCTTCTTATTATCTTGGACATAACCGGTCTTAGTAGTGGCTCAAGCACAAACTCATCTTATTATGCCTTTGGCTAAATCATATTGATATTGTTTATGGATGGATTTTATGGAATAAACCTACGGTTTGGGTATTGAACCTTACATGGAATCTTGAAAGTTGTTGAAATTGACGATATTGAAATCTTGATGACCGAATGGTTTTGATGTGATATATGATTAATCGATTGATATATTTTTCTCTCACGATGATTTTGACAAATGAGAACTTTATAAGTTACCATGGATTTTTCCAAGTCTTGAAATGACATTATGGTATTTGGAAAACTTGATATTTGGAGATGAGAATTTTGTCGGTCATATGGTTTGGGTATTTTGAAATGTAACAATAATATGTTTTCTAAGTGTTAAAATGGATATGTACCAAGATTTATATAAAAACCTATGCACTCACCAACTACGTTTTCGTAGTTGACACTTTTTCTTCATGCTTTTCAGGAAATAAGCTTAAGCTTTGAGGATTTATATGCTTCATGATTATTTGCATTGCACTTTGGAGTCAAAGATCAAACCTTGTGATGGGCAATGGAATCCGCCTTGATCATTGTAGTATACTATTTCATGTGCTTGTTATTTGTTTCGTGAACTTAATATCCAAGTATGGTGGACGCATTTGTACTTGGAAATTGGTTCACATGCTTGTACATTTGTAAATTTTTTTTATCAAATAAAGCTATGGTGAATGTTATTTATAATCCTTTGTTTTGAATACTCGACTTTCTGTACATCTCATTGTTCCGCCTTAGTTGGGGTGTTACAGAAAAAGCAAATAACAGTAATTAAATTAAAATACTTGTTTGGACATCTCATATCTCATGGTACGACCAAATACTATTCTACTGGTTTGTTAGACTGTTGGAAACTTAATCACGGCTCAGATTCTCGTTAGATTCACTTTGCCTAATTACTAGTGCTGTCGCTAGACTCACACTACCCTATAAACAAATTTTCGTTAGATTCATTGTTTAAGCATTAATTGACCTAAAGTTTGTGTTACTAATTCATCTTTTAATTACCCGGCTCTTAAGCCATGACCAGATATAATTATCTCCGGTGACCACAGTGCTCGTTTCCAAGTCAAAGGATCGCGTCTGACATTGTTAAGCATCGTGTTCTATTCATCCTAATCATTATGGTTCTGGATCCCTCGGTTACAAGTGAATCACTTTTTACTCCTAGTTATAGACCGACTAGTCGTTTTCTGTCCTAGCATATTAGTCCTAGTGTATGATCATAGACAACCATCAGAATTAAACTAATATGTTCAGATATAAAACCAATAATAATATGAACTACTAATAAACATGGATCTACGATGAACAGTAAAACACACTCCAACAGATTCTAACAAACACAATAAAACAATAAACGTCTACATGATCACATCGATCCAAACAAGTATTCAGCCTACTAGCCTAGCATTATTAAAGGAATAACAAAGTCTGAAAAGATGAAAGACATTGTTCAAACAAATAAAGTAAAATAAGAAAAGCTAGATCTAGACCGAGGATGAAGATCGGAAGGCGTTAGAAGCTCCAAGACCTTCTGGAAATCTGCAAAGTCGACCTAGGGTTGATAGTGGGCGGCTAGGGCTGCTGAATCGGCTCTCTCTTAGGGTTTTGAGGGTTAGTTCGACTTAAATAGAGGTGAAAGTCGGTTACTGAACTGGGCCGACCAGCGGCGCTGGTGGGCTTACCAGCGGCGCTGGTCGGCTTACCAGCGGCGCTGGTGGGCTTACCAGCGGCGCTGGTGGGCTTACCAGCGGCGCTGGTGGGCTTACCAGCGGCGCTGGTGGGCTTCCAGCGGCGCTGGTGGGCCAGCGGCGCTGGTGGTTCTGCTGCAGCTCTCGCGTCTTCGTTCGGCTCCCGAATCACTTCCTTGTGTCTTGTAACTTCATAGGCTTCCTTCTTGAGTCACTTGATGTCATTTACCCTCTCTCGCATCTTCCGTGAACCTGCATAAACATACGATTCATTAAGTACCAATAGTTCCGGAATAATAACTCATTTAGACATAGAAATGAAGCCTTTCGATAGGGGTTTTTATCACAAAATGGACGCTCATCATATACCCCCACACTTAAGTCTTTGCTTGTCCTCAAGCAAATAGTCCAAGAAATAAAACAATTGATGAGTGGACATCTTAAGTGTTAAAGTGTTCTACTATATTAAAATCATTTGAAAGATTAGTCATGCAAAATGTTTTGAGAAAGCTTTAGACAAAATCAGTAAGCTATAGCTAGAGGCGAGATAATTGGTCAATCAGAACTAAAAGCTAACTTTATATTCGTGTTAATACCTCTAAAACAGTTCTATACTTCCACATGTCTTACAGCTCAATCTTACTACCTTCTGCTGACTAGTTAAGCACTTAATTAAGGTTTGTATAGCAATCAGAACTACTAGCTACTAGTAAGGCATTCACATTTCAAGGTTTGTGTACTTGTGAGTCACTACTTAGATATACTCCTACACTACAGTCATGCTTACTAGCTAAATACAAAAGCAGTCATACAATATTATCATCTTTAATAGTTGAGACAGCGGTGACAGGTCGGTGATTCCTCACTCGCAGAGCGACATAACTCAACTAAAAGTTCACATCAAGACAGCGGTGACAGGTCGGTGGTTCCCCACGCGCAGAGCGACATAACTTGATGCATATAGATTTTACTCGTTAATAGTTCTTTGAACTTTATTTAATCTACTGATTGCCTTTCTTAAAGATTTACTACATTATTCATGCAATAGACATTATCAGAGATCCCAGATGACTCATACTCCTACTCCGCATGCAACTAGTTCACATTAAATAGTGCAAGAATTAAGGCGAACCATACATCTAAACTAGTTCCTACACAAGCACGTATAATTAAGTCCAATTAATATACCTACTAATAACTAGAAAGCTCTAATTGCTAGGCATATTAAAGTCCGGTTAAGTGTGCTATGGCAAACATAATCGCATACAGTTTCAGTCTAAGCTCTAATCCAGTTGGAAGCATGAACAGCCACAAATCTGTAGTTGAGCTAACAATTCTAACTAACCGTTCATCCTACCAAAGCTAATATTGCTTAGTTATCGTCATCTTTTGTCTACTTGCAAAGCTTATATTCTCAAAATAATTTTCAGACACATAAAAACTTAAAAATTTGCATGAAATAAGTAGTAGAAAACTTGAGTTAAATCAAACAATTAGACCAAGGGTTTTTCCTATTCCATCCCCCCACACTTAAATTGTACAACGCCCTCGTTGTACTAGACATAGAAACAAAGGGAAATAGGAAAAACACGTAAAAAGTAAAGTAAAAGGATTAACGAAACTTCCCGGGTCTAGAATTGCATGATAGTTGTTGAAGATGGCATTTGCGGAGCGACTTGAATGATGTTGAATCTTCAAAGAGTTGAGTCGTCTCCATTTGATGGCGATCCATGGATGCGTCTCCACCTTCTTTTCTTTTTGGTATTTTCTGATTTTTTATTTTTTTTTTTATTTTGGGTTTTTCTGTTTTTTTTTTGGATTTTTCGCGATCTGGTGTGCAGACTGGAACTGTAAGCGGCGCTGGCTAATCTGGAGCGGCGCTGGCTGGGCCTGGAGCGGCGCTGGATAGCAGGGAGCGGCGCTGGACTGCACAGGTGCAGGTCCAACGGCGCTGGTATAGTGAGCGGCGTTGGGAGTGCCCTGATGCATTCCCAGCGGCGCTGGAGGTCCTCTAGCGGCGCTTGTGACTCCTGTACGTGTTCCGATGTCTGATTTCTTCAGCGATTTGATGCTCGAACTCCCCCACACTTAGCTTTTGACCAAGTGCATGGTTTCCTTCAGACTACAAAGCAATATACTCCTGCACACTTCAATCAAAATATCAAAACGGAAAATAACAAGCTAAAACATAAAAATAAAAACAAAAACAAACACGATTGCAATAAGTTACTTGTTTCCTCGATCCATTGAAAGCTTGCATCTGTGATACTCAAAACATACTCATAAAATATCACAAATGATAATATTCAAAACAATCACTTAGTTGCAATTAGTCACATATTCCTAAAAAGTAAAAATAAAAATAAAAATAAAAATAAAAATACGGCTTGGGTTGCCTCCCAAGAAGCGCTAAGTTTAACGAGTCTTCAGCCGGACTCGGCCTAGGAACTAAGGTGAGGAGTACGGGTTAGGCCTAGGGCCGGTACCCATGGGGTAACGTTCGAAGTGACTTATGGCTTCTTTGACGTTGGTTCCTTTCTTCTCCTCCAAGTTGTCTGATTCTCAGATCTCATGGTACGACCAAATACTATTCTACTGGTTTGTTAGACTGTTGGAAACTTAATCACGGCTCAGATTCTCGTTAGATTCACTTTGCCTAATTACTAGTGCTGTCGCTAGACTCACACTACCCTATAAATAAATTCTCGTTAGATTCATTGTTTAAGCATTAATTGACCTAAAGTTTGTGTTACTAATTCATCTTTTAATTACCCGGCTCTTAAGCCATGACCAGATATAATTATCTCCGGTGACCACAGTGCTCGTTTCCAAGTCAAAGGATCGCGTCTGACATTGTTAAGCATCATGTTCTATTCATCCTAATCATTATGGTTCTGGATCCCTCGGTTACAAGTGAATCACTTTTTACTCCTAGTTATAGACCGACTAGTCGTTTTCTGTCCTAGCATATTAGTCCTAGTGTATGATCATAGACAACCATCAGAATTAAACTAATATGTTCAGATATAAAACCAATAATAATATGAACTACTAATAAACATGGATCTACGATGAACAGTAAAACACACTCCAACAGATTCTAACAAACACAATAAAACAATAAACGTCTACATGATCACATCGATCCAAACAAGTATTCAGCCTACTAGCCTAGCATTATTAAAGGAATAACAAAGTCTGAAAAGATGAAAGACATTGTTCAAACAAATAAAGTAAAATAAGAAAAGCTAGATCTAGACCGAGGATGAAGATCGGAAGGCGTTAGAAGCTCCAAGACCTTCTGGAAATCTGCAAAGTCGACCTAGGGTTGATAGTGGGCGGCTAGGGCTGCTGAATCGGCTCTCTCTTAGGGTTTTGAGGGTTAGTTCGGCTTAAATAGAGGTGTAAGTCGGTTGCTGAACTAGGCCGACCAGCGGCGCTGGTGGGCTTTCCAGCGACGCTGGTCCTGGGTTCTGATGGGCCAGCGGCGCTGGCCATTGGTGAGCGGCGCTGGAGTCTGGCCAGCGGCGGCTGGTGGCTTCTGCTGCAGCTCTCGCGTCTTCGTTCGGCTCCCGAATCACTTCCTTGTGTCTTGTAACTTCATAGGCTTCCTTCTTGAGTCACTTGATGCCATTTACCCTCTCTCGCATCTTCCGTGAACCTGCATAAACATACGATTCATTAAGTACCAATAGTTCTGGAATAATAACTCATTTAGACATAGAAATGAAGCCTTTCGATAGGGGTTTTTATCACAAAATGGACGCTCATCAGTGGGGCATCTCCACATAGGATTAAGTCGAATGATGCTTATTATGATAGGATTATCTCTAATGTGCAATCTAACCCAGTTGATCGTTTTCAGCGACATAGTCCTAGGAGATTATCTTCATCATCTCCTGAGAGAATGTCAAGAGTTCAAAGGAACTTTAAGGGTAATAACCAAAGGCTACCTATTGAAAGGAGGCCTAGTGGTTCCCCCAGTCGTAGGTCTAGTGCTGGAAGAAATTCACGGATTTCACCCGCAGAAGGCCTGTTGATAGCTCGACAGTTAAACCAGCTAAGGCATGGGTGCCTACTGGTGGATATTGGGCTGACATAGTTTCTGATGAAGAAAATGATAGACCCAGAGCCAGTAAGGCTAGGGGTCCTTTTGAAAACTAATCAGTTTATGAATGTGCAGGAGCTACTAAGGAAGACCGCAGGTTTATGGTTTGTCAATAGTGGAAGCTCCAGGCACATTATGGAAGACAAGGGACTATTAACGGAGTTTACTCCAGTTAAAGGGTCTTATGTCTGTTTTATTGATTCCAAAGGCGGAAAAATTTCCGGGGTTGGAAGAGTTTAAAGGAAGTATTTTAATTGATAATGTTAATTTTGTTGAAAAACAGGATCAGAACCTTTTGCCAGGAGTATTAATGTCTAAGAAGGACTTAGAAAAGGAAAAAGTCGATCTTATTCATTATACATTAAAGGGTAGTGATCGAGTTTTTACCGAGATGGAATTTTCAAGATTTGGTTTTCCTCGGGTTTTGATTGATAAAGTGTGGAGTGTTGAAGTTAACAAGGAGGATCGAAGTTGTTGTCCGAAGGTTGTGCCTCTTGTGTTAACTCCTGAACAAGAAGAGATATGTAGGTCTCATGAGCAAGCAGTCAAGGACTTTGAAGATGTGTTAGATGGACGAAAGAGAAAAATCCATGAAACTCATGATCATTGTTCCAAGAAGACTTGCTTAAATTAGTTTTTCTTTGATTTTATGTAATAGACAGATTACTGTAGAAGATCATGTCTGAATGATGATCTATAGTAAAGTGTTTATCGATTTTATATTTTTATTGGTAATGATTAATGTCAGTTTCAGAAGTTTGCTAGTTTATTCACAGGGATGAAAGAAATTGGTGTTCTTGAGGAAATGGACTTCAATTGGATGTCAGTTCTTAGGGGAGAGATTGGATTCAGCAACAACTGCGTGATTACGGTCAGAATTTCCTTTGTACTCCCATAAAGATAGACAATGAATCCACCATATCCATTACTAATAATCCTGTTAAGCACAGTAGGACTAAGCACATAGACATAAGATTTCATTTTATACGTGATTGTGCTGAAAAGAAATTAATAGTCCTAGAAAAGGTGCCGAGTGACTTTAATTTAGCTGATCTGTTCACTAAGGCTTTTGACCGAACTCGTTTCGAGTTGCTAGTCCAATTGATTGGAATGAGAAATCTATAGTGACAGTGTCTCTCAAAAGGAACTTTGTAAAATGTGTCTGTGTTTTGTGTGTTGTTTGTATGTGTGTCATATAGTGTCAGAAAAACAAAATAAAAATGAGAAAAATCCAGAAAAGAAAAAGAAAATAATAAATAGAGTAAGGTCACTGCATCAAGACGATTAGACGTGACGATACTTTAGCTTTTAAGCCTACTTAATTGTACTTTAAAATGCTCAGTTCAGTGATACCATTATATGATGTATCGGTAGACACAAAGTACCAAGGTTTCCTTATAATCTGAACTTAAATGTATACAATGTTCTTATGGGAAACATATTCAGATATATGGCTGAGAATGCCTGCTTTTCAAATGATTAGATCTGGTCCTTAAATCTTACGAAAGATCTAGCATTGTAATTTTGTATATTTGGTTTTTGTTTGAGCATGATGTTAAGCTCAATCACAAAAGGGGTTTAACCACGAAAATCATCAAAATCTCCTCAATAAGAGTGCAAACCTACTAAGTTCTTGACGAACCTAAGGTGGATGATGATTTTCCCAAAGAGATGTTTCGATCTTTGGAGGATATGAATATTATGTGATTTTATGTTATGAATGATTGATTGATGATGAATGTACTGAATATTGAATGTGTGTGTAAATGTATGAATTGAATGAATAAGATCCTCTCTGATGATTATGAGTATTTATAGGCTTCCAATTAGGGCAACTTTGTACCTTGGGCCTTACCAAGTATGGGCCCTGGCCCAAATTCCAAAGAGAGTACGAGGTATAGAACATTCGAGGATTATTAGGTGTCAGTCATAATAATAAATGTAGTAACATTTAGACTTATAACATTTGCCTCTCTTCAAGTCTCAACACTTTCTTGTCTCACCTTTACTTTCTCTTGCCAAGGCTTAACACTTTCTTTTGTCTATCCTTAAAGCTTTCCTGGATTCCACTCCAAGGTTTGGAAGCCTTGCCTTCCTTACTTGTCTAGCCTTAAGCTTTCCTGGCTTCCACTCTAAGGTTGGAAGCCTTGCCTTCCTTACTTGTCTAGCCTTAAGCTTTCCTGGCTTCCACTCTAAGGTTGGAAGCCTTGCCTTCCTTACTTGTCTAGCCTTAAGCTTTCCTGACTTCCACTCTAAGGTTGGAAGCCTTGCCTTCCTTACTTGTCTAGCCTTAAGCTTTCCTGGCTTCCACTCTAAGGTTGGAAGCCTTGCCTTCCTTACTTGTCTAGCCTTCCACTCTAATGTTGGAAGCCTTTCCTTTGCCAAGTCTTCTATAAATATATATTATTTATTTTTATTATATGAGACATAAAAATTTGGTTAGTTAGTTAGTGTGGGTGTAAATTGGACCACACCTCATTAAGTCCCCCGAGTTCGGGTGTAAGTATTTTATCTATATAAGACTTATACTCGAACTCTAAGCTTTTCATTGTTCTATCTTCTTCTTTCTTTAAGCTTCGGATATAAAGGAGTTTATTGTTTGACTTATGTTAAAATGTCCATCTTTCCTGAAGGATTATCAAAGCTTTCTTTTAAGCCTTACCTCAAAAGCCTAGCTAGTCAAACTCCACACCAAGGCTCGCATGTCCTTGTCTTTTCCTAAGCCTCGCCAAGGCCTTGCTCAGCTCCGCCTGGCACCCACTATGAAGGCTCGCCAGTCTCAAAATCCCTTAGCCTTTAACTAGATTTTACACTAAAGCCTCGAGATTCATTTCCTGGGCCTCCACCCTAAGGCTCGCTGCCTTTTGTCAATTTCCTAAGGCTCTTTAGACATGGGGCCCGCCCTCCAAGCTCGCTCGAAGATTCTCTCTCCTTCTTATCTTTACACCTCGCTGGAGTGGGCCTACTTCCAACCTTCAATGTTTGCCTGCCTACATCGCTGAAGGTTCGCTGCCTGCCCACTTCGACACTTTCTTGTCTCCTTCTAAGCTTCGACAGATTCTTCCCTTTTCTTTAAGGCTTGACATTCCTTCCTTCTTTCTTAAGGCTAGTTTTTCCTGGCTAAAGGTTCGCATGGGACCCACTCCAAGCTTTGTTAAGCTTCGACCTTCACTAGATCACACCTTCCTTTCATTTTTATACGAAAGCTCGCCAGGATGGGCCCCACCATAATCCTCCCTCCAACTCGGCTACAAGGAAAGCTCTCCAAAAGTCTTCTCCAAACTCTCCTATTTCTTTTTGAAACCTCGCTAGATGTGGGCCCCCACTCCCAGCCTCTCTCTTTATTGGCTTTTTCCAAGTCCCTTTGTCTTTTCTTAAGGCTTGCCAACTCTTTCCTCTATCCTTACACTCCGATTTTATATATATTTGTAAAGCCTAGATTTGGATAAGATTTTGTTTATCCTCTCTCTTGCCTTTGTTGAAGACTCGCCAGAGCTTTATCTATATCGCTAGCCTTAGACTTCGATGTCCTCTCTCTAAGGCTGCTAGAAGCGTGGGCCTACTTCCACCCTTAAGCTTCGCAGGTCATATATATATGTATATTAAACTTCGACTCTCTCTCTCTCTCTCTAAGCTAGACTGCGTTCTTCTTTGTACTGGATTCTTAGCTTAAATTATAAAGGGATGGAAACTCCAAGTTATGCCTCGACTGGGCTTGCCTTCCTTTGTCTAACTCAAAGTTTCACCATTCTCTTAGCTTGTTGAATGAGAGTCTCTACAAGAAACACCTCGACCATTATCTTTTCTTATTTAAGAACACCTAATCTTTCTTAAGCTTGCTCTCTCCAAGCTTTGAATATATATATATTTTTTTTAGCTAAGGCTCGACACAAATGGATTTCCAAGACTATCCGTTTCAATATATATGTATGTTGAAACCTCGCTGTCTTTCTTACCTTCAGAACCTCTAAATACATGTATAATTAGGGCTTTATTTGGTGATATCTCACCATAATCATCAAGTCCCCCAAGTTTGAAGGTAAGATTTTCATTCCAAAATCTTAGGTTTAAACTTCACATGCTTTATTTGGACTCATCTTTCTCCTTTTCTCCCTTCTAGCCGAGAAACTCGATCTTTATTTATAATTTCCTCTTTTATTTCTTTATCTATCTTTGTTTTGAAATTAGGAAATCATAGGAATAAGATAACCTCAAAAGTTATCTATCTTTTGAATCTGTTATAAAAGAATAAAGAAAGGTATGGATCTTCCTTTACCTTCTTTTTTTTTTATATATTTGGCCACCAAACCTTATATATATATATATATTATATATATATATATATATATTTTTTTTAAATAGCAAGAAGGTCAAGGTGCTCCATAGCAAAAGGTTCTTGTCTTTCTTACTTTGTTTAGCCAAAGTCAAAGCCTTGTGTACATGTAATACATATTTAAATGTTAAGAGGTCTACCTTTTCTACCTCTCACAATAAAGAAAAGAAGATGGGGGTGAGTCTATGCTTAAACCCATTCTAGTAGTTTTTGTCTATTTTGTCGCATGTACACTTCGACACTCCGCGACATATGTATAGCAGGTGCATGGATCATACCACATGTCATGAAGTCCCCCAAATTCAATAGCAGAAGGGTTTCTTGACAATGACTTTACATTTTGTATTTTTATTTTATCTTAAAAACTTTATTACTCGCGAGTATTGTCACTTCCGATGAGAAGTGCTTACTTTTTTATTCGATGAATAAAAAGATGACTGAATTTTATGCGCGCCGCTTCCCAATAGGAAACGCTTATCTTATCATCCAATGAATGAATAAGACGTAAAATTGATGTGGGTGGAGTAATTTCTTCGCTATCCCTTCATCAATATCACTTCCCGATGAGAAGTGCTTACCTTTTGTCCAAATATCACTTCCCGATGAGAAGTGTCTACCTTTTTATCCGATGAATAAAAAGATGAATAAATTTTTATTAGTGTTCAGCCGGGCCCAATTTTGGCTTGTTACACTTGGGACTCACACTTGGTGAGACTTTGTTTTATTTTTGTCTTGCTTCCTGTGAGAAGCACTCTATTCCCATCCAATAGATGAGAAAAAATGAAAATTTTCTAAGTGTTAGCCAAGCTTTCCATCTAGAGGATGAAAATTTTCTGAGTGCTAGCCAAGCTTAGCTTAGACGTTCATTTTGTATTTATTTATCTATCTTTTTCCTGTGAGAAGTATCTATCCTCATGGGTGAGGAAGATGAAAATCATTTTAAGTGTTAGTTGGGGATTGCTTTGTAGCTTTTATCCTTTTTGAAGTTTCCACTCATACATATGAGGTATGTCTTAGCCTTTAGGCACTTGGTTTGTTTGTCTTGCCTTTACAAGTACTTGGGTTTTTATAATCCGTGTCAGAAGTTGGCTAGGAATTCTTTCTTCCATCTTAGCACTTGACTTCTGGAATTTTCATTCAGAGTACCCTTCTAACTTGTCTCATAGCCAAAATATACTTACAACAATTTTGACCAATTATTTTGGAAAAAAGGATGATATTAATGATAAGGTTGGGATACATGATCAGACCAACAAACATAACAATAGCTGAAGTAAAATGACATGGAAATACTTAAAAATAAAGTGATAACTCTTGACAAAGTAGCTTAATCAAGATGCTTTAGAGAAGGGGGGAAGGATGATTCTCAAAGGAGGGAGGCTGGGACCCATACTAACTTAGAGTCTTGTCATTTGTCTTATTCATGGACCATGTATACATGGCCCTCAGGCTCTCCTGGATCATCATCCTCCTCCACCACCTTCCTTTGCCATGCAAAGGTCTTCCTTGCCTGCTTAGCTCCTGGGACTAAGTGTTCAAGCTTCCCTCATCCAATGCCTTCTTGATTTCCCACTTTAGTTGTCTACATGCATTAGTATCATGTCCGTGGTCCTCATGGAATTCACAATATTGATTCATGTTCTTTTTCCCAGACTTGAAGGCCATTGGTGAGGGAGGTTTGAAAGTAGCACACACTGTCTCAGTGTTCAGAATTTCTCTAGGGCATTTGATCAAGTTAATAATTGGTGCATCTTTGATGTATGGTCCAAACCTTTTCTCCCGGCGCTCATCCAGACGTTCCTCCCGACGTTCTCTCGTCTTTGGTCGTGTCGACTCCATTCCTCACTAGCCAATCCTCCTCCAGACTTATCTTTCTTTGTGACACCTCTTACTAGCGAGGCAGTCTCTTTGGAGCGAATGAAGTCGAACGTCGTATCAATAGCTTCCTTAAATGTTAAAGGGATTCTCTTACTTAGATCATCCTGGAGTTCGCCAGGGAGCAGTGCCAAGGTAAAACCTGAGACTTGTTGACTTTCAGGGAGACCCGGTATCTTCTGGCATTCCTCGGTGTATCTTGCAATGAAATTCCTTAGTGGCTCGCTTTCCCTCTGTCTAATTAGATGAGCTTCCAAGTGACTTCTTTGACGCTTCTTCTGTTGGACAAACTGAGCTATGAACTTCTTCTTCAAATCCTCATAGTCTTTGATACTCTTCTCAGGAAGCTTCGTGAACCACTCTAAGGCATAACCTTGCAAGGTTCCTGGGAATAAGTGGCATGCCACGGGCTCCACCCACTTTTCAGTTAACACGGCCTGATCATAGATTGCGAGATGATCTTCTGGGTCTCTAGTACCATCGTAAGTGCCAACGATAGTGGGAACCTTCTGACCGTCTGGGAAGGCATAATTTGCCACCCAGTCACAAAACCTTGACTTTGTTGCAGACTTTGGCACTGTGGCCATCCTTGCTTGCCCATCAACCTCCTCCCCCGCTGCAATTTTTAGCATTTTTAACAACTCTTTTGCTGGGTTGACTGGTTCAGGAGCAGGCTCGACTGGCCTTTGCTTTTTCATCTCGTCCACCAACAACTTCATTATGGACTCCATGCCTGTAGGCTGTGGAGAAGGTTGTGGGGCCGGCTGAGGTGGAGCTGGCCTTAACGCAACAGAGAGTTGAGAGAACCAATCGGTTGGAGGAGGTGGTGGTGTTTGCACTTGCTGAGTGCCCTTGGCAGCTAGCCTTATCAATTCCAACAAATGGCTCTCCTGGATAGTCACAGATTGAGAGGAGCTAGCCATTGATTGCAAGGATGCCTGACCTCCACTCATGGGTGGGCTAGCCATGCTAGTCATGTGAGAACTTAACTGACTAGGGCCAGAAGAAAGCATAGTGATAGGAGATGTACTAGTTGGGGGTGTTGACAACAAAGATACAAAAGGAGATGTAGAAGGTGAAGGTGTGGAAAAGAGTGGTCCCACACTAACACTACTAGACCCAAGTCTAGATGCAAAGCTTACCTTGGGTGGCAACCTAGATCCACCACCAGAAACAACATTAGTTGCATTTGCTACCACTTCACTAGATCTAGGACCAAAATCTGGAAATTTTTCTCCTGAGATATTTTGAGTATCACACATCTCAGAAGTTTCCAGATTGATAATTGGAGAATCATCTCCATCAACACCCTTCCCCAACCTAGAAGGTACAACCTGAGAAATAGGAGTGAATTCCTCAGCCATGAGAGATTAAGAAACAAACAAGAAATAAAGTGATGATTTTTGCTTTGTAACAACACAAAAACCGCCCAGTGATCAGTAAATTCACGGATGGCGCCAATGTTTGAGCATGAAAATGTTAAGCTCAATCACAAAAGGGGTTTAACCACGAAAATCATCAAAATCTCCTCAATAAGAGTGCAAACCTACTAAGTTCTTGACGAACCTAAGGTGGATGATGATTTTCCCAAAGAGATGTTTCGATCTTTGGAGGATATGAATATTATGTGATTTTATGTTATGAATGATTGATTGATGATGAATGTACTGAATATTGAATGTGTGTGTAAATGTATGAATTAAATGAATCATCTCTGATGATTATGAGTATTTATAGGCTTCCAATTAGGGCAACTTTGTACCTTGGGCCTTACCAAGTATGGGCCCTGGCCCAAATTCCAAAGAGAGTACGAGGTATAGAACATTCGAGGATTATTAGGTGTCAGTCATAATAATAAATGTAGTAACATTTAGACTTATAACATTTGCCTCTCTTCAAGTCTCAACACTTTCTTGTCTCACCTTTACTTTCTCTTGCCAAGGCTTAACACTTTCTTTTGTCTATCCTTAAAGCTTTCCTGGATTCCACTCCAAGGTTTGGAAGCCTTGCCTTCCTTACTTGTCTAGCCTTAAGCTTTCCTGGCTTCCACTCTAAGGTTGGAAGCCTTGCCTTCCTTACTTGTCTAACCTTAATCTTTCCTGCTTCCACTCTAAGGTTGGAAGCCTTGCCTTCCTTACTTGTCTAGCCTTAAGCTTTCCTGGCTTCCACTCTAAGGTTGGAAGCCTTGCCTTCCTTACTTGGCAGCTAGCCTTATCAATTCCAACAAATGGCTCTCCTGGATAGTCACAGATTGAGAGGAGCTAGCCATTGATTGCAAGGATGCCTGACCTTCACTCATGGGTGGGCTAGCCATGCTAGTCATGTGAGAACTTAACTGACTAGGGCCAGAAGAAAGCATAGTGATAGGAGATGTACTAGTTGGGGGTGTTGACAACAAAGATACAAAAGGAGATGTAGAAGGTGAAGGTGTGGAAAAGAGTGGTCCCACACTAACACTACTAGACCCAAGTCTAGATGCAAAGCTTACCTTGGGTGGCAACCTAGATCCACCACCAGAAACAACATTAGTTGCATTTGCTACCACTTCACTAGATCTAGGACCAAAATCTGGAAATTTTTCTCCTGAGATATTTTGAGTATCACATACCTCAGAAGTTTCCAGATTGATAATTGGAGAATCATCTCCATCAACACCCTTCCCCAACCTAGAAGGTACAACCTGAGAAATAGGAGTAAATTCCTCAGCCATGAGAGATTAAGAAACAAACAAGAAATAAAGTGATGATTTTTGCTTTGTAACAACACAAAACCGCCTAGTGATCAGTAAATTCACGGATGGCGCCAATGTTTGAGCATGAAATGTTAAGCTCAATCACAAAAGGGGTTTAACCACGAAAATCATCAAAATCTCCTCAATAAGAGTGCAAACCTACTAAGTTCTTGACGAACCTAAGGTGGATGATGATTTTCCCAAAGAGATGTTTCGATCTTTGGAGGATATGAATATTATGTGATTTTATGTTATGAATGATTGATTGATGATGAATGTACTGAATATTGAATGTGTGTGTAAATGTATGAATTAAATGAATCATCTCTGATGATTATGAGTATTTATAGGCTTCCAATTAGGGCAACTTTGTACCTTGGGCCTTACCAAGTATGGGCCCTGGCCCAAATTCCAAAGAGAGTACGAGGTATAGAACATTCGAGGATTATTAGGTGTCAGTCATAATAATAAATGTAGTAACATTTAGACTTATAACATTTGCCTCTCTTCAAGTCTCAACACTTTCTTGTCTCACCTTTACTTTCTCTTGCCAAGGCTAACACTTTCTTTTGTCTATCCTTAAAGCTTTCCTGGATTCCACTCCAAGGTTTGGAAGCCTTGCCTTCCTTACTTGTCTAGCCTTAAGCTTTCCTGGCTTCCACTCTAAGGTTGGAAGCCTTGCCTTCCTTACTTGTCTAACCTTAATCTTTCCTGCTTCCACTCTAAGGTTGGAAGCCTTGCCTTCCTTACTTGTCTAGCCTTAAGCTTTCCTGGCTTCCACTCTAAGGTTGGAAGCCTTGCCTTCCTTACTTGTCTAGCCTTAAGCTTTCCTGGCTTCCACTCTAAGGTTGGAAGCCTTGCCTTCCTTACTTGTCTAACCTTAATCTTTCCTGCTTCCACTCTAAGGTTGGAAGCCTTCCTTCCTTACTTAAGCCTTGCCAAGGTTCGACCTGCCTTCATTTGCCCAAGTCTTCTATAAATATATTTGTATATATTTATTTTTTATTATATCCGAGACATAAAAATTGTATCTTAGTGTGGGTGTAAATCGGACCACAGTATAGTTTTTATATAGAAGGTCTCGGGTACATACATGTGTATGTATTGCTTGTCGGATGTATATTTGTGACAAGATATGCAAATATCTTATTAATCTTTTGAAAATTATGGAGCTAATGTGGCCTTTGAGATTCGGACAAGTAAGTCCTTGGGGTGTCTTTGTATACCTAGCCTACCTAAAGCTTCCAACTTGGGAAAGGTTGTCAGAAAGTTCGCTACACGGGTCTCATCGAAAGTCACGGGTTTTCATAAGCGCTTTAAAATGATGTCACAAATATGCAAGTACTTAGCATTATGCAATGTTGGGTATATTTCCGTACGTGAGTCAAGTTAAGTCGCTTTGCGTGTGAGGAATCACCGACCTGTCACCGCTGACTTGATTCTTAAAGATCGTCTCCCTATAGTTACCAAATGTCTTAATTTTAGTGCTTGTGTCGATTGTGAGAGTATATCTGAATGTGGGTCACTTAAGTTCGCAAACTTGATTAAGTGGCATATTAGGCTACTCGGGTTACATGGTGACTGTCCTTGGCCAGGGTATGTCGAAAGTGTCACAACCTAAAAGGAAACTGGAAGTACCGAGTGTTTAAGAGGACAAACATATTGGTAATCGTTGATGGATCACTGTTCATAACTAATAATAAGAGAATTATTTCTCATGTGGGCTTATGTAACATGCTAATCTGATCTAATCAGCAGTAACTTTAGCTCTTGTAACTATGTTATTCGTTTATGTTCAGTGTATGTGTGTGTGTGTGTGTGTTATGTTTTTCGTGAAATGTTTAATTTTATTTGTATTGTTTAAATAAAAGTTCCTATTGCACGAGAGACAGAGTCAGAATAGAATCTAGTTTCCAAGAGGACTCAACTACGTTCTATGGAACACTGAATAAACGAGTAGGGTAGTTAAGCAATAGTGTTGTGATCAAAAGCTAAAAGAAAGTGTGTCATATTAACAGAATATGAGTTTAAGGAAAAGAACACAGAGTTGTTGATTTCAGTAAACAGATATTGAGTTAATGTCTATTTTTGTTGATCTTTAGAAAGAAGATTTTCATTAGAATGAACACAAAGATGATTCATAGTTTGAATTTTATCTTTGAAAAGATTTTGTTGGGATATGTGCAAAATTCGAAAGTGCTTGCAGTAAATTATTTGACCTTAAAGTACCTTAGGTTAATAATAGACTGTTAAGTATATTCATTTTATCTTGTAAATTTATTCAATTCTTCAGATTGTATGTTATTACTTTGAGAAGATTTGATGCTTTTTGTTGAGATGTGCAGATTAACAGGACAACGAAAATTTCATCTGTTGCAAGTTGTATATGTCATTCAAGGACGTATAAGACATAGGTTGTGAAGTTAAAGTGCAAGAAAGACGAATACACAGAGATTGTATAGGTCATTCAGTGTTTAACCAAGATGTATACTAGTTTGATGAGGCAATCATAGGAGTATTACATATGGTTTTGTGATTTTTGCATAATTAGATCTCGCATGCAAAAGTATAAGTGATTAGGTTTCATTATAGTTTTACAGTTAAAGACAAGTGACAATGAAAACGGAATCTGTATAGATTTGCATGATGAGGCAGACTTAATTGGAAGACCTTAGTTTAGGTTATCCATAGAACAATAAAACAGAGATTTTAAGGTTCTAGGTTTATATTGGTTGACGAACAAACAATGGGTTTGTAGGTCATTTATTTTGAACAATGAGACAGGTTGATTAGTTGTAGTTCTAGACTAAGATAATGTCATATAGATTTTATGACTTATAATAGTAAAGAATAACAAAATTTGGAGAAGAAAATGAAAAATGTAGTTCTAGATTAAGTCATTGCTCTGGATAGTAATGAAATAATGAAGAATAACATTATCTTTGTTTTTTTTTTTTTAAGCTTGTATGTGCAGGTGTAAGCACAAGAAGCTGTATTTTACATGTTTTGTCTGAAGACTTTGCAAGTAATCAGAAGAAACATACAGATTTGTGAAGATATGGAGACATGTTTAAGATTGCTTTTGAAACAGGTTCCATGTTCCTAAGTTTGAGCTTCAAGTTTCAAAGTTTCTGGTTTTCATGGAAGTCAACTAGTTCAGGATTGATTGTTGGAAATTCTACTTCTCTATTACATGCCGGTTATGCAAGGCGAGCAGGGACTCGAGCAATATATCCAAGAAGGAAGATTGTGATGAGCGTCCATTTTGTGATAAAAACCCCTATCGAAAGGCTTCATTTCCATGCTTAAATGAGTTAATATTCCGGAACTATTGGTACTTAATGAATCGTATGTTTATGCAGGTTCACGGAAGATGCGAGAGAGGGTAAATGACATCAAGTGACTCAAGAAGGAAGCCTATGAAGTTACAAGACACAAGGAAGTGATTCGGGAGCCGAACGAAGAAGTACGAGTACAAACAGCAGCCACCAGCGCCGCTGGCCCAGACAGCCAGCGCCGCTGGTCGGCCCTGATCAGAAACCGACTTAAATCACTATTTAAGCCGAACTAACCCTCAAAACCCTAAGAGAGAGCCGATTCAGCAGCCCTAGCCGCCAGCATCAACCCTAGATCGAATTTGCAGATTCCAAGAAGGTTTTGGAGCTTCTAACGCCTTCCGATCTTCATCCGTAGTCTAGATCTTATCTTTTTATTTACTATCTATTATTGAACAATGTCTTTCATCTTTTCAGACTTTGTTATTCCTTTAATAATGTTAGGCTAGTAAGCTTAATACTTGTTTGGATCGATGTGATCATGTAGACGTTATTTTACTTTATTTGTTAGATCTGTTGGAGTGTGTTTTAATGTTTATCGTAGATCCAATTTTACTAGTTCTTCATGATATATCGGTTCTATATCTGCATGTATTAGTTTAATTACTGATTTTCTCTCTCTCTAGGGGCGTTATTTCCTATTTGGCCTCCGGTCAATACTTGGCAATTTCCGGTCAGATTTGGCCGGAATTCGATCCCATTCTTCGCTCTACTTGTTCCTTTTTTAATTCTCTACAATTCCATGTAACATACAATGTCTTATTCACGCAAAAAGAAAGGGAAAAAAGAGAAGAAAAGTGATGAAGAAATTTTGATAAATATCACCATCAATAACCTCAGAGCTCTTCTAAATAGTGTGATTCATTCCAATCGCATGCTTCTGGCCGATCTCTCCCTTGGAATGTCTCAACAATTAACAATCTAAACCCTAAGCCGCCGGCCACCACTGATCCATATCAGCCGACCACGAGAGAGGTTGCCGGCAACCAGGGGGTGACCATGGGAGCGAATGATGTTGGGGCTGGGGTTCCTTCGCTGGCCTGCTGCCTAGATTCGCGTTGAAGGGGATGGGGGGACGATTACAAACCCTAAACCGCTGGGATGAGTAATATTAAAGGGTGTTGTCGCAAATCCATTAGTGGCTGACGACTTGCAGTCGTCTTCTCCGGCCAGTCTTGATCAGGGGAATGCAGTTGCCGATGGTGATAATCTGATGGAGGAACATTTAGCGAGAAACCCTAATCTTGACTCACCAAATATGACCGATTCTGATTCAATTTTGTGTTTTGAAAACCCGGCTTTTGAGGTGGCCGCTGCTGCTTTTAGTACACCACCAGGATCTATTTCTGATCATGTTTTTGAGTGTGGAGGGACGATCGGGGTTGCTCATGGTTCTGGTTCTTCGATGCAATCGATTGAATCGATGGAGGCTAGGGTTTCTAATGAAAACCCTAATCTGGCCACTACTAGTCTAGTGGTTGACTTGAAGTATTCAAGTGTCACTTCGCATGATGAAAAGGATTCAGGTGTAAAGCAGTGTTCTTATGCTTCTGCTATACGAGCGGATGATCTTGGTTCAACTTCACCTTGTAACAAGTTGGATGATACGACTACCATTGAGAAAGTGGCTGATTCGTGGGATAAAAAAGTTGTTTCTCAAGTTGATGAGGGTAGCACTTTGAATGATTTGCATGGTGATGGTTTGTCGAATACCACGCCTGTTTCTCGCATGCCTCCTATGCCGGATCCTCCAAAGTTTCCTCCTGGCACTTCTTATTTTAAGCCAGCTCCTGGTCAAGACCCTGATATTCATTTTGTCCCAAATTCTATTCCTAAGAATGATACTGCTAATGTTGCATCATTCTTGGATAAATTAACTCACGCTGCTGATCTACTCAATAAACCACTTGAGCATTCACATAATGCTCCTCATGGAATCATTGGCACTACAATTGGTGTCAATGAAACGACGACGACCTTAGATGAAAATGGTGTTCCACCTATCACTGATGAGCATTTTGCTAATACTAGTCCGAAAGGTAATCAAATTCCTACTTCTTTTGCCAATCTCTTTAAAGAGGCGGCAAACATCCGAAGGACTGGTAAGCTTAGATTCATCCCTCCTGTGTTCACTGAGATAGGCACTAGACATGCTGTTATCCCAGATGATCTTATAGTGAAACAAAGTGAGCAATGGTTATTGACTTTGGTTGGTTGTTTTGTTGGAAAGAGACCTGCTTTTCCATTTGTTCGTTTTCATGCATTTCGAATGTGGAAAAAGTATGGTTTGGTTGATGTAGTTTTGAACAACCAAGGTAGATTTTACTTTAAGTTTGATAATGTTGAGGGTTTGGATTTTGTTATTAATAATCGTCCTTGGTTATTTAATGATGTGCCTGTTTTGTTGAAGAAATGGGAGGTTGGCATTGAATCTGATAAGATTAGGCCTAAATCAGTCCATATGTGGGTGAATATTTATGATTTGGATTCTACCATGTGGGGTTATGATATTTTGAGTCACATCACTAGTGTTATTGGTGTACCCGTTGCTTTGGATAGATTTACTGAGGAGATGATTGAGAAAAAGTCGGGTAGGGCTATGTTTGCTAGGGTGTTGATTAAAGTTAGTGCTGATCATGATATTCCTGCTTTTGTTGAGGCACTTGTGTTGGGCAAAATGCAGAAATTTAGGCTTCAGTACTTCTGGAAGCCGGATAGATGTTCTCATTGTGATGTCTTTGGGCATAAGTTTCTTGATTGTGTTGATAGGCCTAAGTCTGAGGAGATGGAAGCTGGGGCAACCAATATTGGTCCAGCTAATGAGGCAGGTCCTTCAGGTACTAAAACACAAGATATTCAGGGTTCACAGGATAAACAGGGCTTTCAGCAGCCTAAGAAGAGACGTAGAAGGGCCAAGAAGGGCCAAGGTGTATCGGGCTTTCAGATTCCTAAGCCCAAGTTTCAGTATGTCCCTAAGAAACCAGAGAGGCCTGCCAACTCATTTGGCAAGGCTCTGATGATTGCTCCAGATACCTCAGCATCTACAGATCCATCACAGACTATGAGGGTCACTCCAGATACACATACCGGTTCACGTGCTGCTTCTCCGAAGGTTTTTCCTTCTACTTCTGCACCAGTTATTACTACTGGTAACCCGTTTGAGGCACTATGTGCCTTAAACAATGATGATGTTCGCAAACCATCTGCCCCCACTATACTTCAGCAGGATCCAGATCCAGGCATAACATTATCAACAGATCCAACAGATATAGAGGAGGTTGAGTCAGATAAAGGAGAAACTGCCCAGTCCATGAAGGGTGATACTTAGACTAGATTTGTTTACTTTCTTGTTACTTAGATTGCTAGTCATAGTTCCAGTTGATAGATTCATGTATTCTTGATATAGTGGGTGATCTGGGCCTGTCCAGTCACCTAGCTGGTTCATTTCCTGCATCATGGGTCTCCTTTATTTACTATGAGGGGGCCCATGAGGGCATTTCTTTTGAATTGGTTGACACTCTGTCAATCCACTTGTACCTAAACTACTTGTAATAATCCTTTGGGTGATTTATAAAAGCTTACCGGGGTTTAAATTCCCCTTTACCCAAAAAAAAATAAAAATATCTGCATGTATTAGTTTAATTATGATGATCTGTCTATAATCATACACTAGGATTAATACATAAGGATGGAAAACACTAGTCGGTCTATAACTAGATGTAAAAGGTGATTCACTTGTAACCGAGGGATCCAGAACCATAGTAACTAGGATGAATTGAACATGAAGCTTAACAATGTCAGACGCGATCCAGTGACTTGTAACCGAGCACTGTGGTCACCGGAGAGAATTATTATCTGGTCATGCTTAAGAGCCGGGTAACTAAAAGATGAACTAGTAACACAAACTTTAGGTCATTAATGCTTAAACAATGAATCTAACGAGAATTTTTTTAAAGGGTAGTGTGAGTCTAGGGACAACACTAGTTACTTAGGCAAAGTGAATCTAACGAGAATCTGAGCCGTGATTAAGTTTCCAACAGTCTAGCAAACAGGTAGGATAGTATTTGGTCGTACCATGAGATCGGAGATGCCAAACAAGTATTTTAATTTAATTACTGTTATTTGCTTTTTCAAACTATTTTCAGACTGAGTCTCTCGCTGAATAAGCGGTTGCGGCTTTTATTTACTTTTTATTGCATTAGTATAATAGGAAATCGTGACAACCCCACAACCGCTAGAATTACACATATTATTAGATTAGGTAGTGCAAGCGTCCCTGCGAACGATCCTGTAATTTACCACTAGACTATACTACACAGACCGGGTTCTCTGCTCGTAAGTGTGTTAGTTTTAGGATAATTACTTGTACAACATTATAAATTTAAAAGCTAGAATCAATAATAAAAACGCACATCACAATTAGGAATGGAGATAATGGATGAAGGCCAAAACCCTAGTGAACAAGTAGGAATGACCGTAAGTGAGGAGACCTTAGAAACCAAACCTAAGAGAAAGATTTGCCATGAAAGCTTTATGGAATTAAAAGAATTAAAGGAGAAAATAGAAAAACAATTAAGAAATGGCAGGGAAATGGAAATAGGATTAGGAATATCCTAGTAGACATTAAGTGGGAAGAGCGTGTAGCCGACCTAGAAAGAGATAAGATAAATGAAATAATAGCTAGAGAACCGAATGGTAAGTTTTATGGTGACCCTAGCATATTTCAAATTCCTTGCTACATACGCTCAAACTGTTTTGAAAACACCTACATAGACCTTAGAGCCACTTCTAATATCTTGCCCATAGGAATTTACAAGAATAATTTGAAAAAGTATAGAGATAAGGTTAGATGGGAAGATTTAGAAATTAGGTTGGTAGGAGGAGCAAAGGTCTTAACCAAAGGAACCATTAGAGACCTAGTGATTAGGATAGAGGGATTGGATATCCCCACTGATTTCTTTATAGTTGAAGATGATTCAATTACTAGAGATCATGTGATTTTAGGTCAACCATTCTTGCTTTCGGTAGGTTCATCAGTTAATGTGAAAGCAAAGAAGATAACCTTGACCATGGGATATAACCAAGTAGTTCTGACCAAGGAGGACATCAGTAAGACCAACCCATTTGGAACTAAATGCAAAACTAGGAGCTATGCATGGGAACTTAAGAAAAGGAGGATAGAGTCACACCTTAGGGATAAATCCGACCTTTACATCAAATCACCAACTGGTACCGGCCCTAGGCCGAACCCGTATTCTCTCCTCAACCTAGTTCCTAGGCCGAGTCTGGCTGAAGACTCGTTAAACTTAGCGCTTCTTGGGAGGCAACCCAAGCCGTATTTTTATTTTTATTTTTATTTTTATTTTTCATTTTTAGGAATATGTGACTAATTGCAACTAAGTGATTGTTTTGAATATTATCATTGTTTTATTTTTCTTGGACTATTTGCTTGAGGACAAGAAAAGACTTAAGTGTGGGGGTATATGATGAGCGTCCATTTTGTGATAAAAACCCCTATCGAAAGGCTTCATTTCTATGCCTAAATGAGTTAATATTCCGGAACTATTGGTACTTAATGGAATCGTATGTTTATGCAGGTTCACGGAAGATGCGAGAGAGGGTAAATGACATCAAGTAACTCAAGAAGGAAGCCTATGAAGTTACAAGACACAAGGAAGTGATTCGGGAGCCGAACGAAGAAGTACGAGTACAAACAGCAGCCACCAGCGCCGCTGGCAGCCATGCCAGCGCCGCTGGAGAAGACCCAGCGCCACTAGCCACAAGCCAGCACCGCTGGCGAAGACCAGCGCCGCTCCGCAACCAGCGCCGCTGAGATCAACCAGCGCCGCTAGCCACAAGCCAGCGCCGCTGGCGAGAGACCCAGCGCCGCTGCCACAACCAGCACCGCTGGCGAGAGACCCAGCGCCGCTCCTGACCAACCAGCGCCGCTGGCCCAGAAGCCCAGCCAGCGCCGCTGGCCCACCAGCGCCGCTGGTAGGCCCTGATCAGAAACCGACTTAAATCACTATTTAAGCCGAACTAACCCTCAAAACCCTAAGAGAGAGCCGATTCAGCAGCCCTAGCCGCCCAGCATCAACCCTAGATCGAATTTGCAGATTCCAAGAAGGTTTTGGAGCTTCTAACGCCTTCCGATCTTCATCCTTGGTCTAGATCTTATCTTTTATATTTACTTTCTTTTGAACAATGTCTTTCATCTTTTCAGACTTTGTTATTCCTTTAATAATGCTAGGCTAGTAGGCTGAATACTTGTTTGGATCGATGTGATCATGTAGACGTTTATTGTTTTACTTTGTTTGTTAGAATCTGTTGGAGTGTGTTTTACTGTTTATCGTAGATCCATGTTTATTAGTAATTCATGATTATAGGTTCTATATCTGCATGTATTAGTTTAATTCTGATGATCTGTCTATAATCATACACTAGGATTAATACATAAGGATGGAAAACACTAGTCGGTCTATAACTAGATGTAAAAGGTGATTCACTTGTAACCGAGGGATCCAGAACCATAGTAACTAGGATGAATTGAACATGATGCTTAACAATGTCAGACGCGATCCAGTGACTTGTAACCGAGCACTGTGGTCACCGGAGAGAATTATTATCTGGTCATGGCTTAAGAGCCGGGTAACTAAAAGATGAACTAGTAACACAAACTTTAGGTCAATAATGCTTAAACAATGAATCTAACGAGAATTTGTTTATAGAGTAGTGTGAGTCTAGCGACAGCACTGGTTACTTAGGCAAAGTGAATCTAACGAGAATCTGAGCCGTGATTAAGTTTCCAACAGTCTAGCAAACAGGTAGGATAGTATTTGGTCGTACCATGAGATCGGAGATGCCAAACAAGTATTTTAATTTAATTACTGTTATTTGCTTTTTCAAACTATTTTCAGACTGAGCCTCTCGCTGAATAAGCGGTTGCGGCTTTTATTTACTTTTTATTGCATTAGTATAATAGGAAATCGTGACAACCCCACAACCGCTAGAATTACACATATTATTAGATTAGGTAGTGCAAGCGTCCCTGCGAACGATCCTGTAATTTACCACTAGACTATACTACACAGACCGGGTTCTCTGCTCGTAAGTGTGTTAGTTTTAGGAATAATTACTTGTACAACATTATAAATTTAAAAGCTAGAATCAATAATAAAAACGCACATAGATTGCATATGCTTAATTCGGAGGGATTTATCATTGAGGGGGAGAACTACAACAAGCTATGGTGCATTAGTTGATTATCATGACGATACAGAGAGTTTGAAGTTTGCTGATCAAATCTGAAGTTTCAGAAGATCGAGTTTCGGGTATAGCAATATAATTTTGTTGTCTCGAAATTATCTTTTTCAGTGTATTTGCAGAGAAGTCAATCTAAAGGAAGGATTTCTAAGCAAAAGACTGAAGTATTCAAGACAAGGCTAAGATCATCAGGTTCTTATATATTATTTATACAGTAATTACAGATGATAATAGCTATATTTTTGCTAGTTGAAAAGAAATAAAGTAAAACTTATTCAGCGAGAGGCTTAGTCTGAAAATAAGTTGAAAAAGCAAATAACAGTAATAAAATTAAAATACTTGTTTGGCATCTCAGATCTCATGACACGACCGGATATTATTCTACCTACTTGCTAGACTGTTGGAAACTTAATCACGGCTCAGATTCTCGTTAGATTCACTTTGCCTAAGTAACTAGTGTTGTCCCTAGACTCACACTACTCTTTAAACAAATTCTCGTTAGATTCATTGTTTAAGCTTTAATCACCTAAGTTTGTGTTACTAATTCATCTTTTAATTCGTCTCTGCCCAAGACACATATTAAATTGACGTGGCTAGTACGTGGTGATCCAAGTCGGGTCATACCCAATAACAAGCTAGACAAACACTTATGATATTTATTTATATGATTTGATCTTTAAATAAATATCAATACTTGAAATATTTAGAAAGTGAGTTTCTAAATAATTGCACTTGAGATATATATATATAAATTATATGGATGATTTATTTTGAGAGAAATATAATATGTTTATTTGGCAAAATAAACACTTATGTGTGTTGTGTATAATATGTAACATGTTACATAAGATATGTAACAAGTTATGTTACATTTTATCTACAAAATATATAAGTAATGTTATAAAATTTGCAAAATTTGTTACACCTCATGTGAGGCCCCCCCCCCCCCCCCCCCCCATGTGGTTTTGAAGTAGATTTGATCTACTTATAACACTTGTACTTCATTATGAAGACAACACATAACACATAGTTTCTATCAATTCTTACATGCATTTGTAAGACTTTTCTCTCATTTTTCAAGTAAGAAAAACTCTCTTTTTCTTGTCAATATTTTCGGCCAAAGGGAATAAAGAGGAAAAGGTTTACAAGTTTAAATCCTAGCATATTTTGGGGTGTTTGTTGGAGGCTTGGGGTATACTAGCTTGAGGCTCTTCTATATTGAAGACTTGCTTCTTGAAGAACATCATATTCTTCATCTCTACTTCATTACTAGCTTGGAAGAAAGGTAGTCTTCTAAAACACCATATGGTTGTTGTTTTGTATGTATGTCATTCATATACATGGATCCTTATTGTTTGGGTTTTCTTTTATAAGTTAAACTTTGGTTTTTAACTACATACCACATCTTGAAAGGTTCAATTTTTTCCGCTGCGTTTTAATATTATAAGGATAATATTGCTTTGATAAAACCCAACAAATCCCAACAATGGCATCTAGAGCCAGTTATATGGATGCATACATCAAAAGTTGATATTTTGTTTGGACAAAATCCAATGTTTTGGCCATTTTTTTCTTGGCCGAAATCTATACACAAAAAAGAGGGTTCTTTTTTTTCTTGTGTATTTTAGTGTCACAACTTAGCCAAAAGACCTTGTGATTGTTTGTGATGTGTGGATATGTTTGTATTTTATTTAATTATTAAATGGTTGTAATAGTTAAATAGGATATTCTTCATTCATTTGGTTATGTAATTTATTTATTCCATTTGGTATGTAATAAGTAGATTAGTTGCATTTTTTTTTCTTGTAAATGTAATCTCCATGAAAGCATCAAGGAGTTTTGGGCTGAAGTTGGAGGCCAAAAGAAAGGGTGAAGAAAGGTGTTCAAAACACATCACAAAAGGTTACTTGAAGCATTTGGATGCAAGATCAAGTGGGAGTTCACCGACACAAATTTTGTGTCACTTTGTCCCTTAGGTTGAGACCATTTGACACACTTGTTTCGGCTAACAAGTGTGGTCAAATTAGTTGGCTAATGTTGTGCACTTATTATGATGTTTGTCATGTTTGTGTGGTTGTTTGTTATTTTTGTCATGTGGATGCTCAAAACTTACAACTAGATGACATACATAAAGATTAAAAATTGGTTCTAAAATTGACATTAACTTGGTAAATTAAAATGGGTTTTATTAAAAGTTAATGGTTATAATTATAAAAATGGATTTTATAAAGAACCTTGAAATATGGATTTCAAAATTCATTATGGTACCATGCACTTGAATACTTACAAGATTGTATGGTACATAGTTTTGACTAGAATATAAAAACTCAAACGACCCTTTAAAAACAAGTTAAAACGCCATCTTTTATACAACACTTAATTATTTGGGGACTCTTTGTAGGATAAAGGTCACCTAACTACCTTGAGGGAACTTATAAGTTAAGGTAAATTTAATATACTTATGGGATAAAGGTCACCTAACCACTTGTATATATAAATTTACATGTGTGTGTAAGTAGGACAACTTGATTTGGAAGCCATGTGATTAGGGTCACCGAAGCATGGTAACCAAAGGCGTTGATGGGATTAAACATGCGACTTAATATAAGATATTAAATAAGTCCCATACCACTAGAAATTGTAAAGTGTTGCAATTGTCAAACGTTGACTACCTTGTTAATTTAGATCATGGGATAAAGGTCACCTAACCATCATTTAAATGTAACATTGGATTCTAGATTTTAATTATTAATTGTCCATGAGACATAAAAGGGTATTAACAATTAAAATTTATATTTGATATCGAAAATACTAATAAAGGACTTTGTTAATCTTGTAGATGGCCGCTAACAATGCAATTAACCCCCACCAAAACGTCCATAATTTTTCACTAAGATCCATTCTTGAAAAGGATCGTCTCAACCAAAACAACTTTGTGGATTGGTTTCGTAACTTGAGAATTGTTCTCAAGCATGAAAAGAAATCCTATGTGTTAGACGATCCTATTCCCGATGAGCCCGAAGAGGGAGATGCTGAAGCCTTTAATGATTGGGTTAAATATACTGAGGACTCCGTGCAAGTTAGTTGCCTCATGTTAGCGAGTATGACTCCTGAACTCCAAAAGGAGTTCGAACACCATGGGGCATACGACATGATTACCCAACTTAAGGAAATGTTCCAACAAAAGGCAAGGGTAGAGCGCTTCGAAACGGTTCGAGCGCTTCATGCATGTCGCATGGATGATTCACAATCCGTCTCAACTTATGTTCTTAAAATGAAAAGTTACATTGATCGCCTCGAAAGGCTAAATTGTCCCGTTTCAACAGAGTTGGCTACGGATTTGATCCTCAACTCCTTATCCAAGAGTTTTGAAACTTTTGTGTTAAATTATAACATGAACGGATGGGACAAGACCATTTCCGAGCTCCATGGGATGCTCAAAACGGCCGAGGCTAGCATGGGAAGAAAAGTTCAACCCGTTCTCATGATCAATGAAGGCGGAAAGAAAAGGCCCAACCCCGGACCAAAGGCAAATGTTGCTAAGGGAAAAGGATTCAACAAAAAGAACTACAAAGGAAAGGGAAAGGCAAAAATGGAAACTCAAAAACCGAAGAAGCAAAAGGTTGCTATTAATGACCCATGCTTTGAGTGTGGAGAGATAGGACATTGGAAGAGAAATTGTCCAACCTATCTCAAAGAGTTGAAAGCTAAGAGGGATGCAGGGCATACCTCAGGTATAATATTTATGATATATATTGAGCTTAATACTGTTTTTTCTTTCACATGGGTATTGGATACCGGATGTGGAACTCATATTTGTAATATGTTACAGGGGTTCAAAAGAAGGAGGTACATCAAGAAGGGAGACATTAGTCTCTTTATGGGCAATGGTGCAAGAGTACAAGTTGAAGCCCAAGGAGACTATCTTTTGAAACTTCCAAGTGGTTTGGAAATTATATTAAACGATGTTTTGTATGCCCCTAGTTTGACTAGGAGCATTATTTCAGTTTCCCGTTTAAGACACGTTGGATATGATTTTAAGTTTGTTAACAATGATATCCATATTTCTATGAATGATGTATTTTATTTTAAAGCCATGCCTTTAAATGGTATTTATGAATTGGTTCATGAAAACACAACATATGATAACTCAATGTACCAAGGTACCACCAAGAAACTTAAATTAGATTTAAGTGAAACCTATATTTGGCATTGTCGTCTTGGCCATATAAATAAAAATCGCATACTAACACTTCAAAAGAATGGTCTTTTGAAAACAAAAACGGATGATTCATTCGATGTATGTGAATCTTGTTTACAAGGCAAGATGACTAAAGCACCTTTCAATGGCACTAATGAAAGGGCAAAAGATTTATTAGGTATCATACATTCGGATGTATGTGGTCCTTTTAAGCCAATGACTAGGAATGGTGAAAGATACTTCATTACATTCACCGATGACTATAGTCGTTACGGTTTTGTATACTTATTAAAACACAAGTATGAAGCTTTTGAAATGTTCAAAACTTTCAAGAATGAAGTAGAAAACCAACTCAACAAGTCAATAAAAATTCTTCGTTCTGATAGAGGAGGTGAATACCTAAGTGATGCTTTTCAAGATCATCTTAGAAGTTGTGGGATCATCTCACAACTAACTCCACCTGGAACACCACAACATAATGGTGTGTCTGAAAGGAGGAATCGAACCCTATTAGATATGGTTCGTTCCATGATGAGCAAAAGCTCACTACCTCTATCATTTTGGGGTTATGCCATAATCTCTACTGCCCGAATTTTAAATATGGCTCCCACCAAGAAAGTGGAGAAAACACCTTTTGAAATATGGCATGGAAGAGTTCCATCCTTGTCATACTTAAAGGTATGGGGTTGTGAGGCTTATGTAAGACATGATGCCTCAAACAAATTAGAGCCCCGATCCACTAAATGTATCTTTGTAGGATATCCTAAAGATAATTTGGGATATTATTTCTACAATCCTAATGAGCAAAATGTATTTGTTGCTCGAAAGGCTGAGTTCTTGGAAACTAAATTCCTTATGGAAGGAACTAGTTCTAGAACAGTGGAACTTGAAGAAGATCAAGAACCACAAACAGATACACGCTTGGTTGACACTAGCATTCAACAAAAGGATGTTGAAGATGATCAAAGAGTTGATCAAGACACACAAAACGTTCGTAGATCTGGTAGAGCTACTTATCCACCTGAGAGATATGGATTTCTCATAGATGAATGCTATATGGTGGTTTCTGATGAACCTACCACCTACCATGATGCAATGTCCAAATCAGATTCGGACAAATGGCTAGAAGCCATGAACTCTGAGATGCAATCCATGTATGACAACCAAGTTTGGGAATTGGTTGTTGCACCTCCTAATTCCAAAGTAGTTGGAAGTAAATGGGTGTTCAAATTGAAACACGATATGCATGGAAACTTGGTTACTTATAAAGCTAGACTTGTAGCAAAAGGTTTCACTCAAACTCGAGGGGTCGATTATGATGAAACTTTTTCGCCTGTGGCAATGCTAAAGTCTATTAGGATATTATTTGCCATAGCCGCACATTATGACTATGAGATATGGCAAATGGATGTCAAAACCACTTTTCTAAATGGATATCTTGAGGAAGATGTCTATATGGATCAGCCTGAAGGTTTTGTCGATCCTAAACATCCTATTGGAAAAGCTCAAAGCAAGATGTGGTTGCGTTGTCCACTACAGAATCGGAATACATCGCCGCTTCTTTGGCAGCACAAGAAGCTGCATGGTTGAAGAAATTCATTGCCGATCTAGGGGTTGTTCCTTCCATTCAAGAACCCCTAGAAATTCTTTGTGATAACGAGGGCGCGATTGCTCAAATCAAGGAACCTCGTACGCATCAGAAGACTAGACACATTGAGCGGAGATTCAACTACATAAGGGATGAAGTTGAAAAAGGAAAGATATGTATTTGCAAAGTTCATACCGATCAAAATGTTGCGGATCCACTCACGAAGCTCCTTGAAAGGCCCAAGCATGAGAGTCATACTTGTGCCATGGGACTTCGACATTCTAGTGATTGGATTTGATCTATTTTATGTATTTGGATATCGGAACACTTGTATTTGTTAACACTTTATATGAATATTGATATTCTACTTTAAATTGTGTTATGTTCCAATTTTGCATGTTTAAATCCATGAATAAGTTAATTATTCTAAATATCCGTAGTCGATCATATTTGTGGGAACAAATATGAATGTAAGATTATTATGAACTTGGATTGGTAGATATTCAAAAGGTTTTTGAATATAGAGCAAAGTGTTGCTACCAAGGTTCATAGATATTTGTGGGATACAAATATTGGACTGACCTGCTCTCAAGCATTACTACATAGAATCTCTATGACTGATCATAAGTAATCTTGAGTTAAAAGGCGAATATCATTGTATCCTCAGACCTGAGATACATATTGGGTCTTGAAATTCACTGAATGTTATACTTGACTTAGTTCTTCGCTGTTCTGAAACATGGCAGTACATAAGACTAAGCTCAGGTATGATATAAGGTGATTGTGAAAGACGTATGTAGTCGAAATGGAATTTGTCCCTCTTATTCGTTGAGAGTTAGATGTCTAAGGCCTGTTACAAAGTTAAATCAATAGAGAATGATCACTCTGTGTCTCTAGGATTTAACATGACATCTGTGACAAAAGGATAAATGATCGATTCACCTAAATCATTTCAAGAAAGGGACTTGAAGGGGATGATGTTATTGAATGGCACTTCGTCATACGTATTAGGGGTAGCAAACCGTTGTTAGGCGGTATTTACTGCTTGCGTCAATCTTCTATGAATCTTGTGCAAGTGGGAGATTGTAGGAATCCGTCTGCCCAAGACACATATTAAATTGACGTGGCTAGTACGTGATGATCCAAGTCGGGTCATACCCAATAACAAGCTAGACAAACACCTATGATATTTATTTATATGATATGATCTTTAAATAAATATCAATACTTGAAATATTTAGAAAGTGAGTTTCTAAATAATTGCACTTGAGATATATATATATATAAATTATATGGATGATTTATTTTGAGAGAAATGTGAATATGTTTATTTGGCAAAATAAACACTTATGTGTGTTGTGTATAATATGTAACATGTTACATAAGATATGTAACAAGTTATGTTACATTTTATCTACAAAATATACAAGTAAATGTTTTATAAAACTTGCAACAAAAATTTGTTACACCCGGGCCGCCCCCCCCCCCCCCCATGTGGTTTTAAGTAGATTTGATCTACTTATAACACTTGTACTTGCATTATGAAGACAACACATAACACATAGTTTCTATCAATTCTTACATGCATTTGTAAGACTTTTCTCTCATTTCAAGTAAGAAAACCTCTTTTTCTCTCCTATTATTTTTGCCAAAAGGAAAAAGAGGAAAGGGTTTCAAGTTCAAATCCTAGCATATTTTGGGTGTTTGTTGGAAGCTTGGGGTATACTAGCTTGAGGTTCTTCTACATTGAAGACTTGTTTCTTGAAGAACATCATCCTTTTCATCTCTACTTCATTACTAGCTTGGAAGAAAGGTAGTCTTCTAAAACACCCTATGGTTGTTGTTTTGTATGTATGTCATTCATATACATGGATCCTTATTGTTTGGGTTTTCTTTTATAAGTTAAACTTTGGTTTTAACTATACCAACATATTGAAAGGTTCAATTTTCCGCTGCGTTTTAATATTATAAGGATAATATTACTTTGATAAAAACCAACAAATCCCAAAATTTTTATACCGGCTCTTAAGCCATGACCAGATAATAATTCCCTCCGGTGACCACAGTGCACGTTTCCATGTCACTGGATCGCGTCTGACATTGTTAAGCATCATGTTCAATTTGTCCTAATTACTATGGTTCTGGATCCCTCAGTTATAAGTGAATCACCTTTTACATCTAGTTATAGACTGACTAGTGTTTTCCATCCTAGCATATTAGTCCTAGTGTATGATCATAGACAACCATCAGAATTAAACTAATATATTCAGATATAGAACCGATAATAATATGAAGAACTAGTAAAACATGGATCTACGATAAACAGTAAAACACACTCCAATAGATCTAACAAATAAAGTAAAATAGATAAACGTCTACAAATATAGTATTCAGCCTATTAGCCTACATTATTAAAGGAATAACAAAGTCTGAAAAGATGAAAGATATTGTTTACCAACTGAAAGTAAAATAAAAGAGTAGATCTAGGTAGAAGATGAAGATCGGAAGGTGTTAGAAGCTCCAAAACCTCCTTGGAATCTGCAAAGTCGACCTAGGGTTTGTAGGTGGCGGCTAGGGCTGTTGAATCGGCTCTCTCTTAGGGTTTTGAGGGCTGTTTTAGTTTAAATAGAGGCGAAAGTCGGTTGCTGATCTGGGCCGCCCAGCGGCGCTGGGGATGCTGGTGTTGGGCTAGCGGCGCTGGCAGCTCCTGCTCTCCGATTTGCTTCGTTCGACTCCCGAATCACCTCCTTGTGTCTTGTAACTTCATAGGCCTCCATGTTGAGTTGCTTGATGCCATTTACCCTCACTCGCATCTTCCGTGAACCTGCGTATATATCGAATCCATTAAGTACCAATAGTTCCGGAATATTAACTCATTTTAGACATTGAAATGTGGGTTTGATAGGTTTTTATCACAAAATGAATGCGCGGCGTTGAAGAAGGTTAGCGAGCACGGCCGACAAAGCGGGGCGGATGACCGACAGGTGGCCGAAGCGGCCGTAAACTTGTACAAGAAACAAACAGGGGAGAAACATTGGCATTACCAGAAGTGCTTTGAGCATCTTCAAAATGTGGCCAACTTTTGGAACGACAACGCCTCGACGAGTAGGCAACCGGCTGCGGCGGTAGATTTGACTGCCGATGATACACCACGTGGTGCGACCCCGACTCCAAATGAAACGGGTCCCTCATTTGAAGGGTTATTTGGTGAGGACCCGATTAGGCGACCACCGGGTCGCAACGTAAGCCGTAGGTTGTCTAGTTCGTCCGATGCAACATCTAACCGGTCATCGGGTTCGGAAGCGGCCCAAAGTATTACTGCGTATGTTCGAATGCAACAGGAAGCTTTGGAACGGGCCGAGGTTAGGGATGCCATGAAGTTTTTGGCAAAACCGATTCCAACGGGTTTGTCGAGGAAGATTTGAAGGCTCACATGGCGTATCAAAAATACTTGCAAGAACGGTTTGGGAGCAAGTTTTATGCTGATGCCGACGAGGACGAGGAGACGACGAGTAGTTTTATGTAGTTTTAATAATGTAGTTTTAATTTTATTGTAATGTAATGTTTTTTTTAATAAAACTAAGTTTATGTTTTTTTTAAGATAAATATGAAATATAAATAAATAAAAGTTGTGGAAGAGTAAGGAAGATGTGAGGAAGAGGTAGGGTTGGTAGTGAGTGAGGAAGAGGTGATTTAGGAGAGAGAAAAGCTGATGTGACAGTGAGGAAGAGGGAGATGAGTTCTGTTGGCATAGGCCTAAGATAAAATTGTTAGCATTTTGTATCTTGTATAATTAAAAATAAAAATAAAAATAAAAAGATACGGATTTACTTACATATAAATAGTTAACTTTAGTGCAACCATATTTTAGTGAAATACATCAATAAATACGATAAGTTTCTTAGTAGTGACCACATTTGAATGCACACCGCAAGTTTCAACCTTATAAATAAGGCATCGTAAATTGTCATCGTATCAAATCACTATTACATAACTAAGAAGGTTTAATAGGTGCATAAAAAGTTTTTGTGATATGAATTATTGATATAAAATGACATAGCAATATTATAAATCTTTTAATAGGTTTGACATTGGAAATGCCAATGAGCTATGTGTTTCATGTTAGTGTAGCAAAATTCATGGTTAAAGAAAAAAAGAAATATAAAATATTGAAACTATGTAAAATCATATAAAGGCTATCTTAACGCTTTTTCCGTCCTTAAGTTCCCTTAGTTGTCTATTATATATCCTTTAATTTTTACAAAGTTTGATTGTTATTCACTGACAGCTAGCAAGAATAATTTTTTTACGTTTTTAACTTGAAAAAGTTTATAAATGATCAGAGTCACATTTTGTGAACTAATACAACTTACAAAGGTTTAGGATGACAGATTATTTATTCCTTCGGTACCCTTTATCTGAGGTGCAAGAAGCGGTTAACCGATTTCGATTATTAATTTTAATAACCGGTTTCGGTTATTTTTTGAAACAGTAATAACCGGTTACGGTTAACTTGTACCGGTTAATAACCGGTTTCTAGGTTTTAAAACTGGAACCTATCTAACCGATTTCGATTAATAATAACCGGTTAACCGATACCGGTTAACCTATTCGGGTTTTTTTAACCGTCCATTATAATATTGAGAAAGTGGTGAACAATGGGGAAAAACAATCATTTCCGACAAGTCTGAGCGACGAACCCATATTCCAAAAAAACCCAATATTCCAAATAAACATCATTTTCTAAACACAAAACAAAATTCATCATCCAAATCTCAAAAACAACCAAAAATTGATGTTGGATCTGATGAAAGAAGCATTAATCTATATATATGTAACATCCCGAAATTTTTAAGCCAATGAAAATTAACCTTATTAATAGTTTTGACATTAAAATAGTTTCCTAGTAGTTTATTTTTAAATACGGGATTAAATTAGTTGGAACTTTAGCGGATAGCGGGTATAATACCCCTTTTTGATTAGATGAAGGCGTGGCATCATATTAGATTGCCAGCCATGTCTTCTTGAAATTTTTACTTTCTCTCATTACAAATCACTAACTACCTTCTTCTTCATCTTTAATTCTTCTCTTTAACAATGGTGAAATTCTAGTTTCCATCTAAATCAAAGAAACCTTCAATTGATAATAATAATAACATGAGCATTCAAGATTTCTAGCAATCAAATTGAGGATTTGGTGTGTCTTTGGGTGTGGGGGCTGATTTTGCAAGAAAGGAAGAAGAGAAAGTGTGATTTCCAATTTATTTGACTAATTGTTTCTTAAGGTAATAATCTTTCTAACCTAGTTTTGATTTCTTGTAGAAATTAGGGTTCATGTAACTAATTATATTTGGGAAATTTGGGGGTTTTCATATATATGAGTTAATTTATATAATACAAGTTAGGGTTATGGTAATTTAATCAATTTGGGGGTTTCTAGTTGGGTGCATGAAAGTTTTGATGAGTATTATGTGAGAACAAAAACTGGACAGATTCTGTCCCTGACCTTGTCACGTGTAAATCACCCCTATAACAGAATTTTCACTTGTTGAGTCCTAAAAAGAAAATGTAGGTTATTGTGTTATCTCAAATTTGCCACTGGAATGGGTTAAAAAGACGAAGTAGAACTCTAGATATGAAATTTTGAATTCAGGGTCGTCATGCTGATCTTTCAGCAAAACTGATTTTACGTCTGTTATTAAAACGAGTAAAACACATTCTTACGAGTAAATTCATGTCTTGGTCACTGAACATAAAATGTACCTAAATGTGTTAAGTTGAAGTGGCAACTGGAATGAGGTCAAAATATGTTGTAGAACTCAAGTTATGGTTATTTGAAGTCGGTAACGTCAAATCTGTTTTGTCAGTAAGAACAGCAACTGTTTGTGTTTTTAAAACGACCAGAAGTCACTCTTGAGGGATATTTAACATGTTGATCACTAAAGATAAAATGTACCTAAGTGTGTTAAGTAAATTTTGCCACTGGAATGAGGTCAAAATATGGTGTAGAACTCAAGTTATGGTCATTTGAAGTCAGTAAGGTCAAAGCTGTTTAACAGCAACAGTGTTGGTTTTTAAAATGACCAGAAGTCACCTTTGAAGGACAATTCACATATTGGTCACTAAAGATAAAAGGTAGGTATATGTGTCATGTAAATTTGGCCACTGGAATCATGTTAAAAGAGTAAGTAGAACTTGAGTTATGCTTGTTTGAAGTCTGCTAGGTCAAATATGAAAACGATGATTTTGATACGAAAGTAACTTTTGGCCAATTGAAAATGATATAAGAGATACATGTTATGTGAACCAACCCAAGATTAATATAAGAGTGTAAATGATGGGTTGGGTGTTGAAAAATGCTAGTGATTATGGCTTGACGGCCTAGTATGTGATTGATGATCCTATATGCGTTGTGATTTGTTGATAGGTTGAAGCTTACATGTTTTGTGTTCATGCGGTCTTCTTGATTATGATTTTGGTTGTCGCGGAGGAGGTGAGTATTTCTTGCATACTTTTATATATGCCTTGGGTCAATTACCATATGATGGTGGATTCCGTGTGTGGTAATTGATTTGGCGTTAAGCCTAATTGGTGGCTTTCTTTGATTACGAGCCTAATTGGTGGTCATAGTCTATGTGGGACATAGCTCATGTGGAGCATTGATATTGTTTATTGAGATTGTAATCATTTGCTTATATGGATCCATGTAATGCGTTGGCACAAGGTGAGTATTATAGATATGACACGACGGTGTCATAGTCTATATGCAACAGTCCTTGTGCATTGCCCTCCTTCGTATGTTTAAACGTATGCAAGATTATTCACTAAGCTTTGCTTACTTTTTAGTTGTTTACCCTTTTTATAGGTTGTCCCGGATGCGGAAGAAAGTTAAGTAATGTAAAGATTGAAGTTAAAGATGCTTAATGGTTATGGGTTGCTTTAGCTAAATGCGGATAATGGTATTGGTAATAGGACCCATAGTGACCCCTTTGAACTATCGGCTCATCGTACACTTGTTATGTCATTTTGGGTAAAGTAATTATGATGTCTAGTGTTAGATTTGAGTTTTGGTTAATTTAATGGGTCGTCTTGTAGTTGTAATGTATTGATTTTGTTTAAACGTGTTTTGGAGAAACTCATAATCCGTAACAGTTTGGATGACGATTTTACGAACGGGTCATGCCGAAATTTCTAATTTTGTACGTTGTCTTTTGTAATGTGTCAAATCCTTCTTTGAACTCGTAAATGTTGTAATGTGAAGTTTGGTTTTGAGTTGGTTGAGTTGTAAGTTGATTTAAGTGTCAAAATGGAGTTTTGGAAAAAACTGGGCAGCAGGTACCCACTGCGCCGCAGTGGGCAGGTATAGCCCCACTGCGCCGCAGTGGGGAAAATCTGTAAAAAAAAAAATCCTTATTTTTCTATTAAATCGAGTTGTGTCGTTTCAAGTGGTATCAAAGCCGTGGTTTAAGGATTTAGGTATTTTATTATTACACGGATACCTAGACTTAAACCATAGATGTGACTTGACCTTATGTGCATAGTTTGGTTTCTAGTGACATATGGAAGTATTTAGCGCAGTTCACTTGAGGTGTTATAATAAGTAATCATCATAATGACTGCAACGTTATTATGATCACATATTATAATAGCTCAAGTTAAGTCCGTTAAATATGGAAGTATGTTATTATGGAGCCATAGGTTGGAGACCTTGCTTGGCAATGTGATTTTATTTGTATTTTGCTTGTTGAGTTGTAAGTTTGATTGAAAATTTGAGTTAATTTTTGAGTTTAATATGCCATGTGCTGAATGTAAAGAAATGAGAATGATAAATACATGGTAAACGTGGAATGATGATGACGTGTATTTGCTTGTTGATACGCGAAGGTAATAGAGCATAAGTTTTGCATGAATAATCGGTTACGAGGTAGTAAAAGTGAAATTTTGAAATGAATTGTAAGTTTAAGAGATGATTTGTCGCTTATAAAGAAAAAGTATGCTGATTAATTGATGAATATTGGAAGTATGCGAATGAGTTGTGATATTTTAGTGTAAGACCATCGGGTAGTGAGACCCATGGCATAGTATTATTTAGTGTAAGACCATCGGGTAGTGAGACCCATGGCATAGTATTATTTAGTGTAAGACCATCGGGTAGTGAGACCCATGGCATAGTATTATTTAGTATAAGACCATTGGGTAGTGAGACCCGTGGCATCATTATTGTGTTAAGAAGGCCATACGAGATATGGCGATGAGAATCGGTTGTGCCTTGATATGATTTAATTGATTTATTAATGCAAAGAATGCTTATGATATGAGTAATATAAAATTTTAAGGTTGGATATCCCTATGTTAAGTATGATTGTGTTAGTGAGATGTTGAAAGACCATACGCAGTATGGCAATGAAAAGTAATTGCGTAGTAACATGTTTAAATTGGCAAGTTTAATGTAATGAATGCATGTCACATATTGGTATAAAGTCGTAGAGATTGGAAATTCTAATATAACGATGATATTTTTTATATGTGTGATAAAGGACCATACGGAGTATGGTGAATGTGATTTTGACTTTGATTGACTTGTTTTTCTTGAATGAGTATTTGACTACTTGATGCTTGATGATAGAAGTTAAGATGAAATTGGCATAGTGAGAACATGAAGATAATATGGTAACAATGAATTCGTAATTGATAAGTATGGTAGTTATAAGAGTTAGAAACCTAATCGGAAATCCTTCGAGCCAAACTGTTTTTCTTTTCCTTCGCATGCGTGTAGTGCAATGTTTGAGAATGGAATGGTTAAGTGTTTACGATGTCTATATTTTGTGGGAGAAGAAGGTGGCTTATTTGAAGCTCCTTATTGGAGAGTATACGGTTATTCTCGGCGAAAGAAGCGAGCGGTCGTTTTCTCGCTTATATTTTCACTTGTGCTTTCCCAATCTTTCTTATGGCTGCCAAATCTATCTTGCTCATGTCATCGATGCCGAAAGGAAACCACGGTTTATGGAGAATACTTTTGTTGCTCGTGATGTCCCCCAAATGTTACTCCGAGGATTTCATCCTTTTAGCAGTTTCCGAGAGATTATAATTATCCTTGTGATAAAATGAAAGATAGTAAGGTGCGCGTACGTCGAATTATTCGTGAGTTTGATAAAGTAACAATCGAAAGCGAGTATCGTTGTCAAGATTTGATATTCTATACGATCATTTGGAAATAGTTTCTTATTATTTTTCTTCGTTCCTTTTAATCATCAACATAAGGCGCGCAATGAAGATGTTTCTGAAAATGCTATCTATACTTGTTTTGAGAACTTTAAATTCGTAGTGATGCTCTTCAATTTTATCCTTGATTTTGCAAATTTTCATGAGTCTTACGACCCGCAATTGTTTCCGTTATCGTAATTGCTTTCTTTGACAATGTTTATTCTAAAAGTCAACACGGCCACTAAGTTCTTTTACGCGAAGTAAGGGAGATACTATATAAAGGAAGAGTTTCATGTCAAATCATCGGATAAGCAGATTAAGAGAAATGAAATTATCTCTATCGAGTGACTACCCAAAAGAGGGAATGAGGTTGATTCGACTCAGAAAAGTGCGGTGACGAAGCGGAGACAACCTACAAGATCAATATAGAGTAGAAGTTTCGTCGTTGTCGGGTGATACATGTCGTTTTATTTTCAGCTTTTTTTTAAGATAGTCTCACCGTTGACCGAGTTAATTAGAAAGAATGTGAAGCAAGTTTGGAGAAAAGAATGAGAAGTTGAGCGGAGTACTAAATGAAATCAAGAAGAATCGTTCCATTCACGATTTAGAGTTCACCAGATTTGTTTTTACTTTAAAATTTGAGCGTTTTACCTCCATAGTTTCAAGTTTATCATTTCTTTTCGATCATACGAGTCTCAAGTATTTTCTTTTTCTTATCGAACAACGAAGCATCTACAACTAGCAAAGAAGTGATCAAATCTTTCGAAAGGTTATGAAGTTTAGTGACGCCCCGTACGCCAATATAGAGGCGGGCGCCTTGATCTTGAAATAATTCTCACATTTCTGTATGTGTTTTACCGTTGTGTATACTACTCACAATCGATTTATCCGGTCAAATCTAGAAGGCAAGAGGGGATTTTTGCAACGAGAACCTAAGCAAACGAGGTGCCTGATCACGATATAATTTCTAAACAATTATTGCCGACTTAATAGACGTCAAGATAGAACTTAAAACCCTCTCCTTAACGAAGCCAAGGTGATTTTGCTCCATGAAACCTATATAATCTGAATAATTCCTTCACCGGTATGACGAAGATGTGTCAAGATCTTAAGAGAGATTATTAGTGACCTCAAATGAAGCGGAATCTTGTAAGCATGAATAGCTGCTCTTTAGTGGATCATAGAATTTGCTCATGATCTCGTTAGAAGTCCCAGTATAGCACTAGCTATCGCTATAGTATTCAGATTTGCCTCCGTATGAAAGTTGTTTGATAAAAATGTCGTTTCCCTATTCGTGTTAGAATAGTGGGACACCAAGAGTTGCGTAGCACGGATATAGTGATGAAGATGTATATAAAGATTGAAATGATAAATTAACAACTCAAAGCGGGTTAATATCGGCAAGAATCTTATGCGGATAAAGGAGAGAGACTTATCAAGTTCAATTTTGGTAATTGTGTAATATGAAGAAGTTATCTTTAGAGAGACGTGTTACAAGTTGCATATAAGGAAAATCTAAGGTCTCGGTTTTCGATTCTTTCAAAATACTTGCTCGAGTCGTCAAGGGTACTATTGTTTGAAATCTCCCAAAAACTTCTAAGAAATTCATCTTATCTTTCACAACTCTCGTTTATGAAGTATTACACCGTCAAGGTTTCACGTGTGCTTATAATAGAAATCGAACTTCAAGTGAATTAAAATAAGACAACGTCGAGGAGCCTATTGTCTTTGTGAAGAAACGTTTAAGAAGAAGATAAATCAAGACTATATGGTAGAGCATAACGCTATGAAAGCATGAAAGGATGACGATGTGTTAACGTAAAGTTAGAGAGTCGTTGCTAGATGTGGCTTGGATCACGAGGTCGTGATCCGTTACAAGTGGGGGAGAGTTGTAACATCCCGAAATTTTTAAGCCAATGAAAATAAACCTTTATTATAGTTTTATCATTAAAATAGTTTCCTAGTAGTTTATTTTTAAATACGGGATTAAATTAGTTGGAACTTTAGCGGATAGCGGGTATAATACCCCTTTTTGATTAGATGAAGGTGTGGCATCATATTAGATTGCCAGCCATGTCTTCTTGAAATTTTTACTTTCTCTCATTACAAATCACCAACTACCTTCTTCTTCATCTTTAATTCTTCTCTTTAACAATGGTGAAATTCTAGTTTCCATCTAAATCAAAGAAACCTTCAATTGATAATAATAATAACATGAGCATTCAAGATTTCTAGCAATCAAATTGAGGATTTGGTGTGTCTTTGGGTGTGGGGGCTGATTTTGCAAGAAAGGAAGAAGAGAAAGTGTGATTTCCAATTTATTTGACTAATTGTTTCTTAAGGTAATAATCTTTCTAACCTAGTTTTGATTTCTTGTAGAAATTAGGGTTCATGTAACTAATTATATTTGGGAAATTTGGGGGTTTTCATATATATGAGTTAATTTATATAATACAAGTTAGGGTTATGGTAATTTAATCAATTTGGGGGTTTCTAGTTGGGTGCATGAAAGTTTTGATGAGTATTATGTGAGAACAAAAACTGGACAGATTCTGTCCCTGACCTTGTCACGTGTAAATCACCCCTATAACAGAATTTTCACTTGTTGAGTCCTAAAAAGAAAATGTAGGTTATTGTGTTATCTCAAATTTGCCACTAGAATGGGTTAAAAAGACGAAGTAGAACTCTAGATATGAATTTTTGAATTCAGGGTCGTCATGCTGATCTTTCAGCAAAACTGATTTTACGTCTGTTATTAAAACGAGTAAAACACATTCTTACGAGTAAATTCATGTCTTGGTCACTGAACATAAAATGTACCTAAATGTGTTAAGTTGAAGTGGCAACTGGAATGAGGTCAAAATATGTTGTAGAACTCAAGTTATGGTTATTTGAAGTCGGTAACGTCAAATCTGTTTTGTCAGTAAGAACAGCAACTGTTTGTGTTTTTAAAACGACCAGAAGTCACTCTTGAGGGATATTTAACATGTTGATCACTAAAGATAAAATGTACCTAAGTGTGTTAAGTAAATTTTTCCACTGGAATGAGGTCAAAATATGGTGTAGAACTCAAGTTATGGTCATTTGAAGTCAGTAAGGTCAAAGCTGTTTAACAGCAACAGTGTTGGTTTTTAAAATGACCAGAAGTCACCTTTGAAGGACAATTCACATATTGGTCACTAAAGATAAAAGGTAGGTATATGTGTCATGTAAATTTGGCCACTGGAATCATGTTAAAAGAGTAAGTAGAACTTGAGTTATGCTTGTTTGAAGTCTGCTAGGTCAAATATGAAAACGATGATTTTGATACGAAAGTAACTTTTGGCCAATTGAAAATGATATAAGAGATACATGTTATGTGAACCAACCCAAGATTAATATAAGAGTGTAAATGATGGGTTGGGTGTTGAAATGCTAGTGATTATGGCTTGACGGCCTAGTATGTGATTGATGATCCTATATGCGTTGTGATTTGTTGATAGGTTGAAGCTTACATGTTTTGTGTTCATGCGGTCTTCTTGATTATGATTTTGGTTGTCGCGGAGGAGGTGAGTTTTCTTGCATACTTTTATATATGCCTTGGGTCAATTACCATATGATGGTGGATTCCGTGTGTGGTAATTGATTTGGCGTTAAGCCTAATTGGTGGCTTTCTTTGATTACGAGCCTAATTGGTGGTCATAGTCCATGTGGGACATAGCTCATGTGGAGCATTGATATTGTTTATTGAGATTGTAATCATTTGCTTATATGGATCCATGTAATGCGTTGGCACAAGGTGAGTATTATAGATATGACACGACGGTGTCATAGTCTATATGCAACAGTCCTTGTGCATTGCCCTCCTTCGTATGTATAAACGTATGCAAGATTATTCACTAAGCTTTGCTTACTTTTTAGTTGTTTACCCTTTTTATAGGTTGTCCCGGATGCGGAAGAAAGTAAGTAATGTAAAGATTGAAGTTAAAGATGCTTAATGGTTATGGGTTGCTTTAGCTAAATGCGGATAATGGTATTGGTAATAGGACCCATAGTGACCCCTTTGAACTATCGGCTCATCGTACACTTGTTATGTCATTTTGGGTAAAGTAATTATGATGTCTAGTGTTAGATTTGAGTTTTGGTTAATTTAATGGGTCGTCTTGTAGTTGTAATGTATTGATTTTGTTTAAACGTGTTTTGGAGAAACTCATAATCCGTAACAGGTTTGGATGACGATTTTACGAACGGGTCATGCCGAAATTTCTAATTTTGTACGTTGTCTTTTGTAATGTGTCAAATCCTTCTTTGAACTCATAAATGTTGTAATGTGAAGTTTGGTTTTGAGTTGGTTGAGTTGTAAGTTGATTTAAGTGTCAAAATGGAGTTTTGGAAAAATGGGCAGCAGGTACCCACTGCGCCGCAGTGGGCAGGTTTAGCCCCACTACGCCGCAGTGGGGATATCTGTAAAAAAAAAAAATAATAAAAAAATCTTATTTTCCATAAAGAATGAGTTGGTTAATCTATATAGTATAGATATATTGAAAGCTTACGAAATCATCTGATGGTGCGATCTTTCCGGTTATATATCAGTGTATGTATATAATATGATTGATATTGATATATATATATAGATATAGATATATATATATATATATATAATATGTGATTAACCGGTTAACCGGTTATTATTTGGAATAATTAACCGGTTATAGGTTAACCGGTTAATAATCGGTTTTGGTTTTGAAAAGAGTAATCGGTTAGTAACCGACGGTTTCTGGTAACCTATAATCGGTTTTTACTATTCCGGTTATTAACCGGTTTCGGTTACCGGTTACAAATCGGTTCGGTTCGGTTAATCGGTTTTTTCTTGCACCTCTACAGTCGCAAGAAAGAATATCACAATTATTTATTGATATTATTAATTATCAATTAAAAAGTATACAAAAACAACTTTATATAATAAAAATCAGTTGTAAACTCTATGTCTTAACATCTTCATAACTTATAAAGTTATGTTGATTCCCGCCATGAAAAGACAACTATCCATACTCCCGTTGCCTTCTTAGTCCTTACACTCCATCAGATAGCCACTACATAAGCAACCATCAATAGAAACCGTAAACAAAAGCCATGTGTCACTTTGAATAAATGGTTTAAATTAACACTAAGCGTAAAAAAATAGATAAGAAACGTTAATAATTTATAAAATGAACCAACATGAAAACACTATTGCTTCATATCTTAGATATATATATTTTCAAAAGTATGTAAACGGTGAACCACTTCATTTCTTTTCTGCAGCACCACACCAACTATATATGAGCAATAAACAGAATTGATTGCACCGGAAAAGGGGGAGTCTGTTAGTGCAGTTTCTGTGCACCGATTATTGTCCGCTGCAATGCAATTCAGGACAAGAGGCTGTTGTATGAGACGTTGTTGTACGAGATGTTATCTATACTACATTGTCTATACTATAATGTCTATACTACAATGCCTATAAGACATTATTGAAGTATACGTGACATGTGGTATACGACTTTAAGCCCAAGCCCATTCATATTATGTGTCAGTATATATATGTGTTATAGGTCTAGGGTTTCAGTTAATGATTTGAGTCTAGACAGATTTCATTCACGGCAGGCTGAGGTATGCGCAAACCTCAGTCCGTAAGTCCACCATATTATTCATTGTTATTAGAGTCATCTTGATAGGTTGTAATTCGTTCCTGTTTTGATGTAATCAATACGAATTGTAATCATATGACTGAAATAACAAAGGAATTCTTCATTTATATCTCCTGTTCTTATCATATATTCGTATGTATATGTGTGATTATGTTATAGCCTCAAGAACGGATTCAGGTGGATTCCGCACACCTGGATTCGTACAGATCTCGATGTTCAAGGGTCAACGGGACCTTACAGTGGTATCAGAGCAAGGGAGGCTTTATGTCTCAAGATTCGAGATCTGTCTTATGCGAATTGTTAAGGTAAGTTTCAATCAGATAGGGTTTTCGTGTTACTCGCATTTGCTAGTGATGATGAAGATCGAATCTGTGATATTCGCGTGATGAGGCTTTCCCAGATTCAGGTTTATATCATATATGAGTTTTAATCAGATTTGAGATTAAACAGAATTAGGGTTTTTGAAAAATTCAGATACGATGTTATTTATACGATGTTATCTATGTGAGGTTATCTATGAGAGTTTATCTATACGGGCTTCATCTATGAGAGGTTATCTATGCGCAACTCTCTATACGTGATACAGGAAAGAGGGACACCCTATACGTCCTTATGGATTGAACGAATTAGGGTTTAGATGGAGGATACAAGATGGATACGATATTGATAAAGATCTGATATTCACGTATACATTGTTAGTTGAGCCACGTATACTGCCTTGCATGATCTATACGTACGTGGTTGCTTGTTACTTGAGCCTTTACGTGATTATTCTTTTACAGTAACTCTATACGTGATTGAACAATTGACTAGTTGTGTACGTGATATATATACTTAGATATAAGCTTTCTACACTGGTTATCTATTTGCTCAGATTTATACGTGATTAAGTGTTTTGAAGGTCTATATATACGGTGCTTGAATTGCTATACATGATTGAATATTGTAGCGTTTTCAAGCAAAGAAGAAAGAGATCAGACATGGTATGGAATTTATTGTTCGAATATTTTATGATTTGGTGATTATGGTTGTTTGAATTATATTATTGTGTTAATTGAGCTGTATGAAGCTTTATCATGTGTGTATCAAAATTAATGGGTTGGTTATAATTAATTATGGTGATAACAAGTGAAGTTGGTATGAAGATTTTAATTAATGTGAGTACGTATGCAACATGAGATTTATTGAGTTTTAAATTAATTCAAGTCTATCCATAGACTTCATTAATTTAATTACAAGCATCAAGAGAAGTTAAAGTGAATATATGTTATAGCAGATATGGAGTTTGAAGCATTTTGACATGGGAAATGGATTTTAACTTTATGGATTTCAAGCTGAACGAATTATCATGAGTGAACGAATCTAACCTAAGTCATTATAAGTTCGTATGAACTTATTAATGAGATAGGACTTATTTATGGACCTGTTTAAAGGAGATGCTGAAGTAAAGAATGGGAGATAGCTGAAACCGAAGACAGACTATGATGGGCTACTGTTCAGAGTTTTTGCAGAGAAAAGAGGGGGATAAAAACTTTCAGGTTTACCTCCAGGTTTCTAAGCAAAACTCCTTGTTACTCGAGAGACATACCAAGATCTGACTGTAGATGATGGTGTGCTTAATGTATAGAATGTTCAAGGAAAAATAAAGGTCATAGTATTTTCTGATTTGATTGATATTATTCAACAAGATGATCTTTTATATAGCAGTTGTGGAAAATTTTGTCAAAGTATTTGAACAATGAAGTTGATTACTTGTCGTTGAAGTACATGTAGATTGTACCTTTGCGAGATCTCATATAGAAAAGACTTCGAGTGATTGATAGAGTTGTGAAGATACAAGACAGAGTCAGACGCTGCTAGTTGAGACAGGGTTTATGGTATACTACATTTTTGTGATTTGGACTACAGAGTTTCTTATCTTTGTGGGAGCTGATTGATTTGATGCTGATTGTTGGAAATTCAACTTCTCTATTATATGTCGGTTAAGCAAGACGTGATTAATTTCTCGGGCAATGATCCAAGGGTGGAAGATTGCAATGTTTAATTCGGAGGTGGTTACTGTTGAGGGGGAGAACTACGATGAGATGTGTTGGGTTAGTTGGTTGTCATAAAGATACAGGGATTTTGCAGTTTGAAGATCAGGATGCAGTGTCAGAAGATCGAGTCTCAACACAGAAGACCCGATATCATTAGTTAAGGGGGAGTCTGTTGATGCAGTTTTTCTATAACTAATGTATATCGAAGTTAAACAGAATTGATTGCACCGGAAAAGGGGGAGTCTGTTAGTGCAGTTTCTGTGCACCGATTATTGTCCGCTGCAATGCAATTCAGGACAAGAGGCTGTTGTATGATGATACGTGACATTAGTTGTATGAGATGTTATCTATACTACATTGTCTATACTATAATGTCTATACTACAATGCCTATAAGACATTATTGAAGTATACGTGACATGTGGTATACGACTTTAAGCCCAAGCCCATTCATATTATGTGTCAGTATATATATGTGTTGAGTCAAGGATTCGCTGACCAGACTTGGTCGCTGACGTGTGTCGTCAGCAAGTTATCAGCGAGTCAGTGACTCTCATCAGCGGGTGGTTACTTCCCAATTGTGTGTCAAGGCGGGAAGTTTTCAAATCACAAGAAGACAAGAAGTCACATGGTGGTTCCAACTGTATTTACCTGTATGGCAAAGATGCAGTTGGACCAAAAGAAGGGTTTCTCTTTCATACCCGTTTTGGTAAAGAAGACAAAGGCTCCTGGATCCAAGTACAATAGAGTCGACAACCACCATTCTATCACTATTATTGTAAGGCTGTGTTGCCCTAATTCCTCCCCTATATAAAGCAACACCCGCACCATTTACACTTTGTGTTTGTCACCACAAGTGTGTGTCACTTATTATTCTTGTTTTATAGTGTGTCTAGACTTAGCAATTATTTAGTTCATTTGTATTCTTGTAAGACAAGTTGTAATGTCGACCATGTATTCATCGTTTAATCAATGATACATATGATTAGACTTGCTTAGATCTTTGCATTTGAACTTGTTCTTGTTCTTGTCTCTTACTTTATATTCATTACCTTCTTGTTTAGATTAATTAAATATAAGTGTGCAAATCGTGGACTGTCAAGTGGTATCAGAGACAGGTTTCTAAATTATTGAAACAAAGATCCGTTTGCATACTTATTTTCTTAAATTTCTGTACTTTCTTATCTTTCTTAATCTTTTCTTAAAACCAGAACATGACTGTTGTTCCCACCATCGTTAACACACGTGACTTTGGTTACGTGTCTGTCCCTCCAAGATTCGAGCCCGATGACTTTGGATCTTGGAAGGAGAGGATGTTACTTCACATAGTGGGTGTGGAACCCTACCTTATGTCAATTCTGACCGTTGGTCCATATATTCCTACTCTGGTGCAAAGAACACCAGGAGCAACTTTCGATGCTCCTGAGATGGATTGCACCATTGTAACACCCCAAGCCAAGGCTCGAAATATTACGGAAATCATATAGCACAAGGTGGAATTAATGTAGAACATGAACTATATGCAAACAAAGGATTCAGTGAATCCATACATTAAAATAAACAAGTACCAAAATACATAAGGAGCAAGTCACCATCAAGGTTTACAAAAGAACATTTAAAAGATGGCTAACGGTCCTAAGTACAATGCAAAAGAAGGCAAATGGATCCTTGATCCATATAAGTCCAAGTCCGGGTTCAACAGCAAGCAAACAATCAAACTTCTCGCCTGGATTAACCTGATTACCTGAAAAGTGTACTAAGCATAGTCAACACAAGGTTGGTGAGTTCGTAGGAATGGTTCACAAGGAACCATTGTCCTAAATCACAACAAGTATAAGTAAAGGCAAAACATAACATAAGAATAGCCTTTATGTGTCTCAATCTCCAATCACAACAAAACACAATATAAGTAATGCGTATGGTAAATAAGCACAAGTGATGTCTATATCAAGATATGTCCTACACGCATAATCATGTCCGAATGCATAAAAGGTATGTCCAACAATTAGGCATCAGATAACGCATCCTAAGTGTACCATGACAACAACAAAACCACTACAAACACAATATTCTCAAGTCTAACAACTTGGTAGTACATCGTACATTGCGCGATCTCAAGTGTATGACACTTGGAAGTACGTGGAACCATTCATCAAGTAAGTATACTTGGAAGTACATCAACCAATCAGTAAGTACAAAGCATGTTCTCAAGTGTAAAACACTTGGAAGTACATAGTACGACTCATCAAGTACGAATACTTGGGAGTACGTCGAACCAAACATCAAGTACAAACCTAACCAATCTCAATCACAAAACCATCATATCACAAATCAATCAAACTACAATGCACATACATTTCATACGACTTTACATTTAAGGAATCATAGATGTTTATATATAGGGTCACCCGCAGCCTTCCCACCACATCTATAACTCATTAAAGGTATCATCGTCTTCCATGTATGTACAACTATCCTAATCACAATATCAAATCATTACAAGATCATAAGGGTAAAGTAATTGCGTATAATAAATGAGCACGCGAAATATTAACATCAAATCATGTATCATACGTATGTAAGACCACAACGTATATCAAATGCGTGTCAATAACGTCATCAATGCAACAATAAAAGTATGCTTGAGTGTGTACCGTACAAGTCAAGTATAACAAGGCGTATATGTCCATTCCAAACACATTCCCAACATCCATCAATTCCTCTAAACAATGCGTACATACACTTCGGAGGGTTTTACTCTCATCAAGTTCTAGATGCTTATGTATAGGGTCATCCGCAGCCTTCCCACCACATCTAAAACCTTTTGAAAGTAAAACCGACCTCTATGTATACACTACTATCCTAATTTAATCAACCATTATCACAATCATACATGAATCAATCAAGCGAGTCCTTATATCTATTAATTTGTTAACAAACAAATCAAACCATAAGACGGAAGGTAAATCAAGCAAATCAACCAATCACTCAAACAATAAAGCACGTATGTTTACACTTTTCAGCCCGAATCTCAAATGAGTAGGGAGCTACGGAACTCACCTTGTTCGGCAAAAGAAGCTAGTATTGATAATATAAGATTATAAGCGAGTATTGGGCTCCACGCGTCCACAACCTATCAATGTACATCATAATACCATAAATGTCACTCTACAATCTTAAACAAGTTGGTTCAGTAAGTTTAAGTCGAGTCACAAACTCATAGACACTTCTACAACTTTACCGAGTAAGGAAACAAGATACTTTGACTCAAAATTTTTAGAAATGGGGAAAGTCTCATACAAAATGAATGTTACTACAAGAAACTAGGCTCTCTCACGATTCCAACGATAGGTCACATGACTTATTTGGAATTTGTGAGTCCCAAATATAGATGAATAACTAAACCCGACTGGCAAGTACAACTGATCTTGATGGACAAGTTCAGTTTACGATCCAGATATGGATAACAAGAAACAATTAACTTAAAGTAAATGCAAGAACAAATGGCAGAAACTATATAAAGATATATATATGTATAATCAAGTATGTAGCATTGAGACACGTTGTTTCCTTTCTAATGTATTTGATTTATTGATATATAAACAAATACAAGGATTGTTGCGGAACAAAGATAAATACCCAAGTGTAAGTATCTAAACAATCCTGAAAAACAAGTGATCTAAATAACTTGGAAATACTCGTAAGTTTACTTAGAGTATATCTCACAAGTTGCAATGCTAAAGTTTCAAGCCCTTTGCAAGTTATGAGAAGACTTATATTTATAGACAAAGTCTAGCTGATGTGGACTTTGGATCGTACAAATATGGTTGGGAGCATTTAAGGAATTAAACCTAATTCCTTACATGCTTCATTTTAAGGTAAAGTATGTAAGTCAATTGAAGTGACAGTACATACTTTATTCCCAACATTTTGCCTATCCTTGTACTTTTGTACTTTATACATAGATAAATGCTATTATCCGGATAAAGGTACATAAAGCAAAAAGGTCTTCCTCGTAATCAGTGTAAAGCTGTTGTAAGTACTTTACACTGAGATGCTTCAGTCTTCGATCTGGTAGAATCACTCTTTGCTCGCTTCGGAGATGATTCTCTTCTTCATACTTCAGTCTTTGACTTCAGAATGAATGCTTCAGATTTATCTCGATCTGAACTGAAGTGAAGCTTCAGTGAAGGAATTCTGAGACACCTCAGAATTCTGTACAATGTCTTCACTAAACTTCAAGCTATTTCTGAACAAATTATACTTGGTCGATTTCTGACCTAACAAATTCCCCCTATTTGTTCTGAAATAGTGCATGCATCTCAGACTTCTATCTATACATGTTTGTAAGTCTGAAATGCAAGTTTTGTTTAAGTTGTAAAAATTTTCTAAGTACATCTTATAGATCATTGATGTCTCAGAATTTTACTTGTGGTTTTTCTAACTTAAACTTACCATCTACTTATTGGTTACAATTTGCAACATATATATACAAACTGAAATGTATGTTACAAATGTAAATATATTACAAGTAAATGATAAACTGAAAAGGAACTACTTCTTTGCAGGCCTTGAACCAGAAGGTGCTTCAGTAGGTTTCCTCTTCAGTGGAGAATGATCCTTCTTTCCAAACAATCTGCCTTCAATCTCTACCTTGGCTTGCATCTTTTGTTGTATTCTTGCTAACCATGCACCAGTCAAGGCAGATTTTGGTTTCCCCCTCAGAATCTGGATCATCTCCCTATGCTCTGAAATCCCAAACTCGTGAACTGAAACTTGATTGTATTCTTCAGCTGCCCTACCTTCTCTTTTCACAATCAAATCAAACAACTTCAATCCATCAGCCTTTGTAATTTCCATATCAATGATTTTGGCTGGATGCGATCGATGATTCATGTAATGATCATACTGGTCCTTCTCATGTTTTCTTTCAAGTTCAGCAGCATCATCAGAAGGTTTGAGGGAAGTAAAGACAACATCACGAGAATTCTTTCTTGCAGACCTTGTTCCAGTTACTTTGGGCTTTGTGGTTGGTCTGAACAACTCTTTTTCAACCTTCAGAACTTCGGCCAGAATTTCTTTCCTTTTGATTGCCATTTCTTTTTCTCTGTTTTTCTTTAAGTCTTCAATGGACAACTTGAAGGTCAGACTCTCCAACTTTTGTTCCAGAGGTGAATAATTCATCCCACATTCATATTCAAGCATATCAACAACAGCCTTCTGCACTCTTGGATCATTTTTGATTTTTAAGTATCTTTCCAGTGAGAGACCAAGAGCTGCAGCATCAATGTGATCAAGGGTTCCCATTTTCTATGTTGATCCTTCCTCCTCCCATTTTGCTTCTTCCCTCTCTCTGACACAGCTGCCCTTTACTCCGCACGCTTACTCTTTCACTTATATCCCCCTTTCCCCACCTTCAGTTTCTCGTTCCCCCCCTCTGTTTCCCCTCCCTCTTTCCCCTCCTCCCTCTGTCCCACCCTCCATTCTGCCTCTTGGATCATTTTTGATTTTCAAGTATTTTTCCAATGATAAACCAAGAGCTGCAGCATCTATATGATCAAGGGTCCCCATCTTCAGATGTTGTTCCCTTTCTCTTTCTTTGTTTTCCCTCCACATAATGAATTGATTGGAGACCTGCTTTTGCAAAGCTTCCAATTTCTTACTATCAGCATCAAGATCGTGCAAGGGATAACCATGTTCATCCACATTCTCACCAACAACAATCCCAGAACCCTTAGAACTTTTCTTTGGTTCTTCCACTACTTGAGCCTTGCCCTTGTCTTTCTTAGCAGGTTCAGTTTCAGATCTGAACTTGTTCCCCCTGAACTGAGGTACTACCAGATGGTACCTCAGTTTGCTTCTTGGTTGCTTCAATCATTTCTTGAGTACTAGCCAGCAAACCAATAGGCACACTTCCCCCTTTGGGAATCTCTGAAGGCATTTTAGCATAAAGTCAATTGAAGTTTTAATTGCCTTCAGTGGTTCCCAACTTTGTTGTTCTAGGCAATCACATATACCCTTTGCCATTGTAGCAAACTGAGCCCTTAATCTGAATGATGAATTAAGGTTCAGTGCTTCTTGATCTTTCAAATCCTTCAACATTTTTCTATCTTCTTCAGTAAAAGAAGCAGAGGGAGGAGGAGCAATAACAGTTTCTTTCTTCAGAAGAGTTAGAATTTCATCTAACTGTTTGGACTGATTCTGAACTGACCTTCAAGCTTGGACACTGAATCTTTTACTTCATTACAGCTCTTTCCATTTTATCATTTGTATTCTTGGTCAGTTCAGCAATCATCACCCTTAACTTCTTCACCAACCTTCTCAGAAACGGATCTGAAATCTGAGCAGCTAGATTCTGAGTTAGCTCAGACTTCAGATTATCCAAAATACAAACACTTATAGAAGCCCCAAGTTCTTTCTCATTTACACTTGGCTTCTTAACCAACTCATGTACTTACTTCCAACATCCATAAAATCTTGCTTCATCAGCTGAACACTAGATGTCAAGTTTGCAACCACCGAAGCTTGCACATCTCTTTTTGTTAGCTTGAAGGCTTCTCTGATTGCAGAGCTCACCTTTTTGCAAGTCATCACCAGCTCATTCAGCTTCCCAACTACTAGTCCTTCGTTTCCAGCAACTTTGGTTAACTCAGTTCCAAGAAACATCTGAGCACCTTTCATTTCAGCCACAGAACTAGTATTGGCAGTTAGATACTTGGTTAAATCCTCCACCCTAAGAATAAGGCTTTGGACTTCGGTTTGAGTCTTCTCTAACTGTGCTTCTACATTTAAAGGAGGTGGGGGTTGTGCAGAAGCAGGAGCAACAAATGGTAGATTACCAAGCCCTTTAAGTACATTTTTCAGTTGTAAATCAGTTGGACTCTCATATTCTGTATCAGAATCCAAGTCCGTCTCCATTGGGGGATCATAATTGATAGGTGGTGGGATATTGTGAATTTGGGGGTGAAGAAACTGAAGTGATGGAGTGAAAGTTGGATCGGTGACATAGGCAGGAGTAGTGCCTGGTGGAAAAATTGGATTTTGATGAGATGGAGGTGGTGGAACATAAGGCTCATTGTCTTGTTCTTGTTGGATTTCTGGGGGAGGAGGAGGGGCGTTTGCGAGGATGGTGGCTGGCTCAGAATCAGATTGATTCGCCTCCAATAATTCCTCGTCAAACTCAAAATCAGCAAGAGAATCAAGATTCTCCTGAGGTAGCTCATCGTCATCCCAGAAAGCATTCACTTTTACAATCTGGTCAGATATGCCCTGGTTTGGGTCACTAGTACCCTCACCAGATTCTGGTTCAACAGCTGCAGAAGCAGTTGCATCGTCACCAGTTTCAACGATTGGCTCAACCGTAGTATCATTGCCAGGGACAATAGATACAGGTGCTGGAGCCTTGATGATGTTCAGCAACTTATCTTTAGGTCGACTAACGGGTCCTACATTCTTTTGTGGCCCACTTAGTGACCTTTCTGAACCAGCTAGTGTGGCTGAAACAGTTTTATTAAATACCTGAAGCATAGCAGAGAGAGAGTTCAGGCTCATCTTCAGCAGTGGATGCCTTTGAGAAATCTCTGTTGTATTCAGGTACGAAGCTTCAGGTCCAGCTTGATTGTAAGCTTCACCAAGAATATCCATGAAACATAAGCTTAGAAATCTTGGAAAGGCAATATGCAGACTTCTCTTTCCTTTTAGTTTTGTAATGAGCTGAGAAAAGAGAATCTCAGCAAAGTCTGCTTGTATCCCATTCCAAATATAATACCCATCTCAACTTGGGGTAATGAAAGTTGGTCCAACCCTCCATGGTTGCCACCAAGACTTTCCACAATCTGGGTCCAGAAGAACCTCCAGCAATTGCCAAATCCAGACATAAATATGTGTCCGGAGGTCTTCAGATTACCATCAGCATCCTCCATATCGCCATGACCGGTGGCGACTAGAACCTCCCTGAAATTGACTCCTTTGAGTTTTTTAGCAAACACCTGGGAAGGTTCGAGGTAGTTCAGATGAAGGGAATTTCTGAACCCCTCAAGAGTGATAACACACTTCTTGGTGCCCTCATTGAGAGTGAAGGAGATGGATTGTTCATCTTTGCTCACCACAGCAGTATACCAGAATTCAAGCAAGTATCGATGATACAATGCCTGAGGATTAGCGATCAGAGCATAATGGAAAGGGGATTGCTCCCAAAAATTATTAATTCTTCCCATTAGAGTTTTGGATTTCACATTTAATTGAGCCAAGAAATTGCTCATGTTAAATCGGATTTGAGAAGGAGTGAAATTCTTTGGCCATGTGGCAGATGTTTTCACATCACTTGATGGAGTATATTCAAAATTTATGAGCGATTTGTGTTGCGAAGAAGATGATGATTTAGACATTTTAAGAATCGAAAGATGAAAGTGAAAGAATATGAAGAGTTAAGGAATTTGAGAGTAAATATGAGAGAGATTGATGATTGGAGAGTAAATGAAAAACGAAGTAAATGAAAGAATGAGAAGGAATTTGAATTTAAGATGGAATACAAAGTGATTTTCCAACTAAAAACAATTAAAAAATAATTTTTGAATTTCAAAACCCAAGACACATAAAATATTTTATATTTGAAAATGATTTTGATTGGGTTTGAGATCCTAAAATAATTTCTGGGGTCAAGTCTGCATTAAATGCAGAGACGTTTGTGTGACCCCACCCTGCAACACTTTTTCAGAAAAAGTACTCATTTCTTTCCCTTTACGGCGCAACTTGTGTGACACATAAGCATGACCAACGTAAGTTAAAAACATAGTATGCAGTAGGTCATGTGTACACACAATTGACCAAGTATCAAAAAAAATATCTTGAAAAGATTGTTGTATTTCAGTGATTACCAAACAAATTCTGAGCATGGTCAGTTCCAAAGAGATCTGAACCATCTCAGTTAATAAAATTCAACTGAAATATTTTTGATTTTCTGAAGTGCTTCAGTTAAATATATTTTTCTGAGTAAAAGGTTCCCCCTCAAAAATGAAGGTTTATTTTAAAGTTTGAAAAATATTTAACATTCCCCCTGAAGTGATGATCCATGAATTAATAAGTGCCAAGATAGTATCACAAAGGCGTTCGATAGCTAGGCGAGCAAAAAATTACATGGATCGCTCAGACTGGTGAACCAGATCAGTGTCACTGAGGCGTTCATAACAAGATTACCAGTCTAAGGATTTAACATACCCAACTCACTGACTAGATGTTTAAAGGTTTTGACATCTAAAGGTTTTGTAAAAACGTCAGCGAGTTGCTTATCAGTAGGAATAAAGTGCAATTCAATATCTCCTTTCAGAATATGATCACGAATGAAATGATACCTGAGGTCGATGTGCTTGGTTTTCGAGTGCATCACAGGATTGTGAGATATGGCAATGGCACTAGTGTTATCACAAAAGATTGGAGTCTTTGTGTAAGTAACACCATAATCAGTCAGCTGGTTCTTCATCCATAGAATCTGAGCACAACAACTTGCTGCAGAAATATACTCAGCTTCTGCAGTGGATAGTGATAATGCAGTCTGCTTCTTACTGGTCCAGCTTACTAATTTGCCACCAAGGAAATGACACCCACCTGTGGTACTTTTCCTGTCTATCTTACAAACTGCATGATCAGAATCTGAATAACCCATTAGATCTAGACTAGAGCCTTTGGGATACCAAAGACCCAGTCTGGGGACACCCTTTAAGGTATCTGAAGATCCTTTTAACAGCATTTGCATGTGCTTCTCTGGTATCAGACTGAAATCTAGCACAAAGGCATGTTGCAAACATTATGTCTGGTCTACTTGCAGTTAAATACATCAGTGAACCAACCATACCACGATATTTTGTATGGTCCACCGGTTTTCCATGTGGATCAGAATCCAAAGTTAATGGAGCAGAAAATAGGAGTATCTTTTGATGAGACTGAATCAAATTGATATTTCTTTAGTAAATCTCTGACATATTTTTCTGTTATGAAAATACCATCTTCAGTTTGTTTTACTTGAAGTCCCAGAAAATATGTCAGTTCACCCATCATACTCATTTCATACTCAGAAGACATGATTTTAGAAAATTCACACATCTTCTCATTTGTAGAACCAAACACAATATCATCAACATAAATTTGTACTAAAAGGATATCACTTTTATCATACAATATGAACAAAGTGTTATCAATTGCACCACGTTTAAAACCATTTTTAAGAAGATGTTTAGTAAGAGTATCATACCAGGCTCTGGTTGCTTGTCTCAGACCATATAAGGCTTTGTTCAGTCTGTACACCCAATGTGGTTTTTCTTCATTGATGAACCCTGGTGGTTGATACACATAAACGACTTCTTCTAGTTCTCCATTCAGGAATGCACTTTTGACATCCATTTGATAGACTTTAAACTGATGATGAGCTGTAAAAGCTAAGAATATTCTGATAGCTTCAAGTCTAGAAACTGGTGCAAAAGTTTCATCAAAATCTATTCCCTCTTCTTGTGCATATCCTTTTGCAACAAGTCTTGCTTTGTTTCTGATGATATGACCATCTTCATCCATCTTATTTCTGAAGACCCATCTTGTCCCAATTGGTTCCTTCTTCAGGTTACTGGGACAAGGAACGAGTTCCCATACATCGTTTCTTTTAAACTGGTTGAGCTCATCTTGCATGGCTTCAACCCAGATTGGGTCTTTCATAGCCTCGTCAATCTTCTTGGGTTCAATTAGAGATAAGAAGCTGACGTTTAAGCATTGATCGCTTATGGCTCTTCTGGTCTGAACCCCTCTACTGGACTCTCCAATAATTTGCTCGATTGGATGTGCTTTTGTCCATTTAGAGTATTGACCAGGATGAACAATGATATCAGTGCAAGAAATTCTCTGAGTAACTTCAGGAGGAGCTTCAGAAAATACATTTTCAGCTTCTTCTTCTTCCTGCAGATTATGACTTGCATCATGAAATTCTTCAGATTGAGGTTGCTCAGTGGAGTCTGATATCATTGGAGAAGCAGCATATACATCTGATCCAATAGTTAGTTCAGAAGGTAGTTTGAAACTGACTGGAGGATAAAATGGAATGTTGCTAGGCTTGTTTATTACTGGTTCTGAACGAAGATGTTCAGAAGCAGGTTCAGGTGATTGATCAGTTTCAGCAATAGGATCAGAATCACCAAAACTTATTGGACTTTCTGAGGGTGGTACAGGAATGGAATTTTTAAAGATTGCAGAGTTGGATTCATCAAAGGTAACATGAATTGACTCATCAACCTTTTCAAGTTTTTTGTTAAAGACTCTAAAGGCTTGCGATTTGATGAATATCCTAGGAAGTATCCGTCATCAGCTTTTGCATCAAATTTTCCAAGCTGATTTGAATCATTTAGAATGTATACTGGACACCCAAATACATGGAAGTATCCAATATTAGGCTTTCTATTTCTGAGTACTTCATAGGAGGTCTTCTTGTGTCTTTTGACATAAACAGATCTTCTGAGTGTAGCAGGCAGTTGCAACAGCTTCAGCCCAGAAATTCTTGGGAAGACCAGATTCATTCAACATACTTCTAGCAGCTTCAATCAGCGTACGATTCTTTCTTTCTACAACACCATTCTGCTCTGGTGTGTGGGCTGAGGAGAAGTTCTGAGATGTGCCAGTTTCAGTGCAGAAGGACTCCAGAGTGGCATTTCTGAATTCAGTGCCATTGTCACTTCTGAGCTGACAAACTTTTCGCTTGTGCTTGAGCTCAATTTGTTTGATGAGAGCAATGATTTCAGCAGCAGCTTCACTTTTGGACCTGAGGAAAATCACCCAGCAGGATCTTGAATATTCATCAACGATAACAAGGGTGTACTTCTTTCCTGCTCTGGTCTGAACATTCACTGGTCCAAAAAGGTCCATATGAAGCATGTGAAGAGGTTCAGTTATACTAAAGCTTTGCTTAGTTTTGAATGAAGTTCTTTTCTGCTTACCCATTTCACAACCTGGACATGGCTTGTCTTTGTTGAAAGACATAGAGGGTATCCCATCAACAAGTTGTTTTCTAGACAACTTATTAATATTTTTGAAGTTCAGATGGGATAATCTCTTGTGCCACAGCCAGTTTGTGTCTTCATCTGCCTTTGAGTAGAAACATTGTTCAGAGGTAGAAGGATTCATATCAATGACATAAATGTTTCCCTTCCTTGGAGCAATCAGTACCACCTTTCCATCTCTGTTGAATATGGTGCCTTGTGAAATATCAAATAAAACCTTGAAGCCATCATCACACAGTTGACTGACACTGATCAGGTTATATTTCAAACCGTTCACATATGCAACACGTGGGAATTTGACTTGACCATTATTCACCACACCATATCCCTCAGTTTTTCCATTACCATCATTTCCAAAAACTATTGATGGCCCTCTTGCACCCTATATTCCTCTAGCAGGGTCTGATAACCAGTCATGGTTCGGCCAGCAGCACTGTCCAGAAACCATATATTCTTCTTTCGGTCTCCCTGCATACAAACAAAGATTAGTTCTTTTTGGGAACCCATCTTTGGATGGGTTCACTAGACTCTCCCTTAGCAGTCTCAGATTTCTTTGGTTCATAAGGAACAGAAGGATCAAAGGGGATTTCAGTCATTATTTCAGATGACATAAAAATAGTTGGTTTGATGGGGTTTTCAACCTTTTTCTTTTCAGATTTCTGCTTGATTTGCTTAGAAAAGGGTTTGGTATTTTGTTTTGGTTGAAGAGTAGGAGTTTCAACATTTTTTAAACGTGCATTACAACTCTGCACTTGTCTAGCCAATAGTTGAAATTGACTTTCTAACCTTAAAAAAATTGATTCTTCATTAGACACCTGAGCCTTACCTGAATCTGAGGTAGATGGCTCAGTAGGGGAGAAATTTTTCTTCTTCTTTAGGTCTTTAGGAACCTTAGATGAAGTCTGAGGGGATGACTTTTTGGATTTAGCCTTCCTTTCTGAAACAGTTGTCTGAGCTGTTTCAGATTTACCCTCAGATTGTTCCTGGGCTTTATTAGTTACAGTTTTTTGCTTGCCAACTTTAGGAAAAATGATTTCAGGTTTTATTTCCTTTGGAAGTGCATCTAAATCAGTGATTATAGATGCCAAATGAAGATCACCAGACTCATATGCTGCTCTTTGTGATGCAAAAGTATTTTTAATTGCAGCATCTGGCCTTGGTGCTTTCATCCAAGATTTAATGATTGCTTGTTCTTTTTCAAGGATGGATTTTAATCTTCCTTTTCCAATTCTAAAGTTGCAACCATAGACTGGTAACTTTTTAGAGCCAAATGAACATCTTTCAGTTCTTTCAGTCTGGCATGACTGGCGTTCAGTTCAGAAGCATTATTTTCAAACATTTTTAGGCTTTCTGAACGCACTGTCTCAACAAAAGAGATGTCAGCCTCTAAAAGAACCAAAAGGTCCAGTTTGTATTCCTCATTCTTTTCAAAGCCAAAATTACTGACCTTTTTCATTACAATATCCACCCAGCGACCAGATTCAACATCGGATTTGACCAAATGACCTTGATCTTCTTGTGCCATGAAACACATGTCCCTAACTTCTTCTTCATCATCAGATGATTCATCAGATTCATCCCATTTTTCAGTTTTGGCAATCATACAACTGTTGCTTGAGTTGTCTTGTGCCAGAAGAGCCATTTGTGCCTTTAACTTCTTGTATTTGGCCTTATAGCTGTCATCAGACTTCTGAAAAATAGAATGGTAGGAGCAGATTGTGATGATGATGGTTGACTAGATCTGCATTCCTTCATGAAATGTCCTTTCTTGCCGCATTTAAAGCATTCAAGATTAGACTTGTCAATAGAAGCGCTGGAAGCAAAAGGTTTGCCAGATCGATTTGATTTGGCCTTAAAACGATTGAACGTTTTAGCCAGCATGGCAACCAGATCATCATTGTCATCCTCATTACAATCTTGAGTAACATTACCAGAGACACCAGTTTTTAACATTTCAGAAACCATCTTCTTCATCGAGTCAGAAATGTCACTCTCAGAAGATAGTAGAGCAGTACTATGTGGTTCAGAATACTGAACCATACTAGAACTGGTAGAAACATGATTCTTGGCATCCTGCTCAGCCAAAGCTCTCTCAGCTTTGTTCTCTTCAGTATATCTGAAGGCTCCATAAAGGGAAGCAAGAGTGTGACTGTGCAAAGTTTTGCCTTGTCTCAAGACCAAGATTAAATTTTCCCATTTAGAAGGTAAATGTCACAAAATTTTTCCAACAAAATTTCTTTATCTTTGGTACACCCAGGGCTTTCAGTTGATTTACCAGATTTGTAAATCTGATGTAAGTTTGAGTTAAAGTTTCCCCAGGGATAGCAAAGAAAGACTCATATCTTTTGTTTAAAGCAACTTTTCTTGTGACAATTGTCTCATTTGTGCCTTCAAACTGTGTCATTAGTTCCTCCCACATTAATTTGGAATTTTCAAGTAAAACAAGAGTGGGCATAAGAGTTTCAGGAACTGCATATAAAATCATATTTTGTAACTTAGTGTCAAGGTCTACAAGTCTATGATCTTCCTCAGACCAATGATCCTTATCCTTAGGTGACTGCCTAGGAGTCCCATCGGTATTTCTGACAACAGTAGAAGATTCATGGGGACAAAGGGTCCTTCTTTTAAGATATCGGGCAAATGTCTTTCAACACCAGCAATATACTTTAGCATGCATGCTTTCCATGTTTGAAAGTTTTCGCTGTTCCCATCAAACTTGGGAACAGGATTATTTGGAAAGTGTACGTGTACATTATGTGATGGTATATTGTTGTTGATGATAGGGGGTGGGAGTAGTGTTATTAGGGTCAGGTCGTTCTTGTTCAAAGTCAGCCATCTATGCAGATCAAAGGTTAAGAATTGATATAATTCAACCTTGCTGCTCTGATACCAATTGTGAGTCCCAAATATAGATGAATAACTAAACCCGACTGGCAAGTACAACTGATCTTGATGGACAAGTTCAGTTTACGATCCAGATATGGATAACAAGAAACAATTGACTTAAAGTAAAATGCAAGAACTAAATGGCAGAAACTATATAAAGATATATATATGTATAGTCAAGTATGTAGCATTGAGACACGTTGTTTTCTTTCTAATGTATTTGATTTATTGATATATAAACAAATACAAGGATTGTTGCGGAACAAAGATAAATACCCAAGTGTAAGTATCTAAACAATCCTGAAAAACAAGTGATCTAAATAACTTGGAAATACTCGTAAGTTTACTTAGAGTATATCTCACAAGTTGCAATGCTAAAGTTTCAAGCCCTTTGCAAGTTATGAGAAGACTTTATATTTATAGACAAAGTCCAGCTGATGTGGACTTTAGGTCGTACAAATATGGTTGGGAGCATTTAAGGAATTAAACCTAATTCCTTACATGCTTCATTTTAAGGTAAAGTATGTAAGTCAATTGATGTGACAGTACATACTTTATTCCCAACCTTTTGCCTATCCTTGTACTTTTATTAATAGATAATTCTATTAACTGGGTAAAGGTATGCAGTAAAAAGTCTTCCTCGTAATCAGTGTAAAGTGTTGTAAATACTTTATACTGAGATGCTTCAGTCTTCGATTTGGTAGAATCACTCTTTGCTCGCTTCTGAGATGATTCTCTTCTTCATACTTCAGTCTTTGACTTCAGAATGAATGCTTCAGATTTATCTCGATCTGAACTGAAGTGAAGCTTCAGTGAAGGAATTCTGAGACGCCTCAGAATTCTGTACAAATGTCTTCACTAAACTTCAAGCTATTTCTGAACAAATTATACTTGGTCGATTTCCGACCTAACAGACTTACGGATCAAAAGTTACGATCGTTAAACAAAAAGTAAGTTTACTTGTACAGGAAGAGGTGCGGCGCACCATGGAAGAGGTGCGGCGCACCAGAGTCAGGTCGGACCTTGGTGCGGCGCACCATGGAGGAGGTGCGCGCACCTTTGCCCAGATCAGTTCAAAAACGACCCAAACACCTTCCAAACACCATTTTTGACTTCCAAAATGATTTGTGATGATCCAAGACTCGATTTTAAGCATTGTTAGTCATAATTAAACATAAACAAACATAACCCACATCATAACTTCAATCCAAAACATCATATTCATGCCCAAATCATTTGACCAATTTCAAAACCCTAATAACCCTAATCGCGTTTTGACCCAATTTGTGACCCGAATTTACTTTGAATCAACTAGAAACAAGTTAATAAACATAAAATGATGATTATGGGATGAGTTTAACTTACCAAATCTTCTTCCCGAGCTAGAACCCGAATTATGGCAAAATGGGTAAAAATCTTGCACTTAGAATCCAAGTCTTGAAGTGATGAAGATGATGATGATCTTGTATTGAATTAGTTTCCCAACACTAATTGATGCAGGTGCAAAATGAGAGAAGAGAAGAGAAGAGATGAGTCTTGGATTTACTAGATGAATGAGAGAAATGAGAGATATGAGGGAGGGAAGGGAGGTGAAATAAAGGCTAAGGAGGGTGGGCTGACGTGTCGTGGGTTTGCCCATGGGTCGACCCGTTTCCCTTTTCAAGTTAATTCACATGTCGTCTTGCATTGAATCGTACCTTAAGTCATACACCCGACCCGTCAAGCATAATACTTATTCATTTCAATCCCAAAATAAACCTCAATTCTCTTATTAATTAAGATCGTTAGTCAAATTACACATAAAGTCAAAGGGTCAAATCTCACGGATGTTACACCATAGTCAAACCAGAGGTACAATGGACTGATGACGAAAGGAGACTAGTAAATCTTGATGCTAGACAAGAAATGATAATCAACACTCTTCCTTCTGATATCATGAAAGTCGTCATCAGATATCCCTCTTCTAAAGAAGTGTGGGATAGGCTATGTAGCATGTATGAAGGCTCTGCTGCTACCATTGCCACTAAAAAGATAGACCTTAAAAGAGCCTATGAAAAATTCTTTTCTCTTCCCAACGAAGGTCTCAACGGCACTTATACCCGATTTAAAGGGTTGCTGAACGACATGACCACTGTTGGTATCACCCATGACAACTTTGAGGTATGCCACAAATTTCTTGATAGTTTACCTATCAAGTGGCAAGGATTAAGATAAATCCTTAGGACCACAGAGCGTCTTAATGGTCTTGATCTTGAGTCTCTCTTCGGTATTCTTCAATTTGAAGAGAGAGCTCTTGCTCAAACTCTAAGAGCCGCTGCTGACGCACAACATCGTACTGGTCCCTCCGCTTCCTCTACTTAAACCTACCTTCTTCTCTTCTGTTCTTGACCCCCCTTGCCCTTGTCTCTGCTGAGCCCATTAATTTCTAATATTGGTGCCAACTCTTCTAATCTTCCATCTCCTATTCAATCTCTTGTTAATGATCTCGATGCTGATGAGAAACAAGAGATGTTCAGCGACTTTATGGACTTTGCCCTGGTCGCTGGAAAGAGGTACTCACGAAAATGGAACAACCGTAAGTCGGTTGCTCCATATAAGCCTCCTGTTGATAAATCTCAAGAGGAGTGCTGGAGATGTGGTAGAAAGGGACACTACCAGAAGGAGTGCAGAGTTGCTCTTCCAACTCCTGCTGCTCCTAAACTAACCCATCTAAACCTGCTGATGAGTACAGGAACAAATACTATCAGCTTAAAGCAAAGGTTGCTGAGATGGAGGAGGCAAAAACACCAGCAAAAGGGCTGGTCGCTGAAGAACATGACTGGGCTGAATCAGATGATTCAGACAGTGAAGAGTACGTTGATGCCATGTGTCTTATGGCTCTTGCTGATGGCGATGCACTGACAAAAGACCAAGTCTCCTCCAGTCAGTGGGTTAACGTCACCATCAAAAAGGTATGTGCTCACTCTTCAGCCACTGATGAGGATAAATCCAAAATTCTTGAATCCTTATCATGTGATATCCAGTTTGTAGAATCCATACGAGCTGAACTCTCAGTCTAAACTTGACTCTGTCTGTTGGAGTTAAGTGAAAAATCTGAAAAACTCAATGAGTTGAGGAATGTTCATGTCGAACTTTAATCTCATGAGTTGCTGGCACAGAAGGTTCAGCTTGAGAATGAAAAACTCAAGCTTGAAGTTGGCCAACCTAGAAGATTGTGACCTCCTGGTCAAAAGTTTCCAGGTTTCACCACCAGTGCTTAAATGAACAAGTCCCTGCCCAAGTTCAGGCAGTAATAGGCGGTGACTTTTATGCCGCTGCCTCTCTCTTTCTGACTTGTTCAATGATGAGGTGAAACCTGAAATTTCCATCCCTCCATCAGCAGTTATGTCTCCTGAGGAGATGAAGAAATGGTACTTCATTAGAGGTCTTAATGATTACCATACTGAAATGGAAGCTGGTTCTACCTCTTCTATCACCAGCGACCCATCTCCTTCCACTGAGGGTAATGGTGCAAGCTCCTCAGCAAGCACCAGCAACCTCCTCATCTTCCCATTATTGGCATGATGCCAAATGAAGGAAGAGTTCAATACTCTTTTGGGGAATCTTTTGAAGGTGATATTGGTAGTGATGGTTTTAAACCAGTCGCTCCTCAGCAGCTTACTATCAAAGCTACTGAACCCTTCAAAAGAAGTAAGGTTGTTGTCCCTTATGACTATAGCAAGCCTCAGCGAGCTGATCTTCTGTCATCAGCAACTCCCACCCATGCTGACAGTAAAACTGATCAGCATGAGCGTCTCATGAAAAGACGTGTCAGGTTTGGTGATGCTAGATATCAGCAAGTAGGACCTTCTCAGGTCAGACCTGCTGATAGACAGATCCATCAGCAGGCACCCCAATCCATGCCTGTTCTTCAAATATGAGGCATAATGCTCCTCAAAGAGGAAGAATGCCTCATACTCAAAATAGGTCTACTACTCCTCAAAAAGGATACTTGCCACATCAGCAAGTAAGACCTATTACCCCTCAGAAAGGACACTTGCTACATCAGCAAGTTAGGTCCACTACTCCAAAAAGGGAGTATCTACCTCATTGGCAAATGAGGTCAGCTACCCCTAATCAGCAATCAAGACCGATCACTCCCAAAAGGATGCATCAGTCTCATCAGCAGGGTCCTTCTTCTTCTTCTCACCCTGCTATTAAACAAGCTTGGAGTGTAGTCAAGGGATCACAAAATCCCTCTAATTCTCAATCTGAGGATCCAAAAGGAAAGTCCATTTTGGGTCCTGCTCCTAAGATGCCTCAGCTTACACTTAAGCATAAGCAAAAGTCAAAGCAAAAGAAAAAGGCATCTTCCTCATCTGACCCTCAAATTAACGAGCTTACTCAGCGAGTTAATGATCTCCCTTCTCAACTGAAGGAATTCCTTCAAATCAAAAGGGCAGCACCTCTGGTAAAAAATGCTACATGTGGCAGCAGAGGTCATGTTGCTTCTGATTGTGATGAAGATAACTCCAGGGATGCTCCTGAAGTTGTCATTCAACCAAATCCACCCACAACTTCTGCTGCTCCTTCTACCTCTGCAATCGCTGAGCGGGCTCCTTCAACTGAGTCTAATATCAGCTTGGGTAATGCAGTTGTTCTCACTGAGGACAACATTGCTGAGCATATTGCTTCTCAGCGAATTTCCATTCCCCAATCTCATGAGATAATTTCAAATGGTCATGATAGAGTTTTGGTTGAATATGGAAATAATAATCAGGTCAGCAACCTTGACTTGTTCTAGATACTGGAAACACTGTCACTTATACCTCTGCTGATCAATACTTCACCTATGAGGTTACTCGTGACATGCTTCCTGCTCATCAACTTGTTGATAATTTCCAAGAGATGAGATTATTAACCCAAATGCTCCTCTTCCTCTCTCTACTGATGACACTGTCAGTAGAGAAACCTCGCTCTTCCTCCTCATCCCTCTACTCAAGCTGAAGAGGAAAACTCTGAATCTGCTGATATCAACTCTGAAGCTCCCATCTTTAATCCCGCTGACATGGCTGTCAGCGAGTTTCAACAGTGAACCCATATAAATCCTTCTTTTAAATCCATGCAGGGCTCGCTGGGAAAAGGTGTGTGGTACTTGGACAGTGGCTGTTCAAAGCACATGACTGGCTCAAAGACCCTGCTGGATAACTACGTAGAGGCTGCTGGCCCTACTGTAGTGTTTGGTGATAACTCCACTGGACAAACTGAAGGTTATGGTCATCTCTCTAATGGTCTCATTAAGTTCACCAAGGTCGCTTATGTTAATGGATTAAAACATAATCTCATCAGCATAAGTCAACTTTGTGATGCTGACTATAAAGTGATTCTTGATAAACATCAAGGCACTGTGGTAAATGTAAACAAGGAAGTAGTCTTGGTTGCTCCAAGAAAACGAGATGTATATCTGGTTGACTTCACTCCTATCAAGACTGATAGCGAGACTTGTTTCTTTGCTAAGTCAGCAGCTGAACTCAATTGGTTATGGCACAAGCGTATGTCGCATGTGAATTTCAAAACCATCAACTCTCTGGCCAAAAAGAACCTTGTTCGTGGCCTTCCTCATCTTTCTTTTGAAAAAGATAGACTCTGTGGTGCTTGTGAAAAAGGTAAAAGCCACAGAGCAACCTTCAAAACAAGCAGGCCAATTCTATCACTGGCTGCTTCCATCTTCTTCACATGGACCTCTTTGGTCCAGTAAATGTCCAAAGCCTAAAGGGTAGCAGATACACTTTAGTAATTGTGGATGAATATTCACGATATACTTGGACTATCTTTCTTCATTCCAAGAGTGATGCTGCTGAAGAGATCATCAATTTCATCAAGAAAATGGAAAATCTCAATAGCATAAGGGTGAAAGAACTCTTGAAGCCTTTTGTGCTGATCAAGGGATCTCACAATTTCTCTTCCACCAGAACTCCTGAGCAAAATGGTGTCGCTGAAAGGAGAAATAGAACTCTCATCGAAGCAGCACGCACCATGCTCAGTGAGTCTTCTTTGCCTAGTAAATTCTGGGCTGAAGCTGTCAACACTGCTTGTCATACTCAAAATAGATGTCTAATAGTTAAAAGACATGACAAGACAGCGTATGAGGTTTTGAAAGGTAAGAAACCTCAAATTAAATACTTCCATGTATTTGGATGTCCTGTCTTTATCTTAAATAACAAGGATCACCTAGGAAAATTTGATCCTAAAGCTGATGATGGATACTTTCTTATCTTTTTTTTCCATCAGCAAGGCATTCAGAGTATTCAATACTCGCCTTCAGAAAGTTGATGAATCTATTCATGTTACTTTTGATGAAAGTTCGTCAGCCCTAAAGGACATTCAATCTCTCTGAGGTCATTTTCAATGAGCTTGCTAACCCTCTTACTGAGGAAGCTGACTCATTTGTTGATGCTTCTTGCTCGCTGCCTGATACTATTCAGCATATCACAAAGGATAGTTCAGCTGATGTTGAACTAGAGCAAGTTGCTGCTCATATCTACTCGATTGAGCCAGTTGAGCCTATCTTAAGATCAATCCATGCAGCATCAGCCAAACCTAGATCACTGGCTGATGACGTGCATGTTGATGACTCTACTGAGGAGGAGTTTCATGATGCTTCAGCAAATGCTGAAGAAATGGAGTCTGCTGATGACTCCAACATCAATGATAACTCAAATCAGTCGAATGGCTCTGCTGATCATTACTCCTGAACCCATTCTTACCATTGACCTCTCTTCTTATAATGCTCCTGCTGATCCCATAGCTCCGACTTCCGCTGCCACTCAACTTGGTGTCTCAAGTGCTCCAGCACTTAAATGGACATCTAGTCATCCAGCTCACCAAGTCATCGGTGATCCTCAGCAGGGGATTACTACTCGATCAGCGACAAGAAATACATGTCTGTATGTAAACTTCTTGTCTATGATCACTCCAAAAAATATAGGAGAAGCAATGGTTGATCCCTCATGGGTTGCTGCCATGCAAGAGGAACTTACCCAATTTCAAAGACAGCATGTCTGGTTCTTAGTTCCTCTACCTCCTAGAAAAGAACCATTGGAACCAAATGGGTTTATAGAAATAAAATGGACGAAGATGGTGTTGTGATTCGCAACAAGGCTAGGCTGGTAGCACAAGGATACCTTCAAGAGGAAGGTGTTGACTATGATGAAACATTTGCACCAGTGGCCCGATTGGAAGCTATTCACTTATTCTTGGCACTTGCTGCTTACAGAAACTTCACAGTATATCAAATGGATGTAAAGAGTGCTTTCCTAAATGGAAAACTCGATGAGGAAGTTTATGTTGAGCAGCCACCTGGCTTTGAAGATCCAGCCAAGCCACACCATGTCTATCGTCTCTATAAGGCACTTTATGGTCTTAAACAAGCTCCCAGAGCTTGGTACGACACTCTCTCCGAATTTCTTCTCTCCAATAAGTTGCACATATTCTGATTCTGACTATGCTGGTTGCATGTTAGATAGGAAAAGCACCAGTGGTGGATGTCAACTGTTGGGGGGGAAGCTGACTAGTTGGTCTAGTAAGAAACAGCATACAGTTTCCATCTCCACTGCTAAAGCAGAATATGTATCAGCAGCGAGTTGTTGTGCACAAGTCCTCTGGATGAAAAACCAACTCGCTGACTATGACTTAGAATTTTCTAAGATTCCCATTATGTGTGACAATACAAGTGCAATTGCTATCACACATAATCCTGTTCAGCATTCAAAGACCAAACACATAGACATTAGGTACCACTTTATTCGTGACCATGTCATGAAAGGGGATGTTGAAATTTATTTCATCCCCACTGATGACCAACTTGCTGACATATTCACTAAACCCTTAGATGAAACCAGATTCAAGTATCTGGTCAGTAAGTTGGGAATGCTGAATTGTGAATCAGCGACATGACATGTCATGTTTGCTGATATTCAACTTACTTCTCTCCTGAAGTTGAAAAGTGACTTTTTAGTCAAATTTCTTCCAGCGAGTTCAAGTGTGTCTTACTCACTGAAAACAAAGCAATGAAGAGCTTAAAGTCTTCATCTAGTCCAGCAGCAAACGGCTGCTGGTAAAGACTCTAAAATCCGTTGATCCCTGTTGCTTTGGGAAAAAGCAAAACAAAAGCAATAGAGAGCTAAAAGTCTCTATCTAGTCCAGCAGCAAACGGTTGTTGGTAAAGACATCTAAAATCCGTTGATCCCTGTTGCTTTGGGAAAAAAGCAAAATAAAGCAATGGAGAGCTAAAAGTCTCCATCTAGTCCAGCAGCAAACGGCTGCTGGTAAAGACTTATCAATCCGTTGATCCCTGTTGCTTTGGGAAAAAGCAAATTAAAGTAATAGAGAGCTAAAAGTCTATCTAGTCCAGCAGCAAACGGCTGCTGGTAAAGACAAACAAAATCCGTTGATGGCTGACAATTTGCCAAAATTTGTATAAAGTTGGTCAGCAGCAAATGTTTATCGAAGTCGCTGACTAATTTTTTCTTAAAAAGGTAACCATATTTTCTAACTTGTCAGCGGATATACTTAGATCTCAACTTATCATTTGAGCATATCCACTAAACATCCTTATTAATATTTTAATAAGAATCACAATCGGTTACCTCGATTTTCTCCCTAATGGACAACTTGTACACTGTACACGCCGTAACCACTCAAGTGTATTTGAAATAAGGGTACAAAGTGTCACATCAAACCATTTTTATACGTTACTCACATACGTATAATTAAACGTATTTCCTAATTAAAAATTTAGTATTTTGTACTTTTTGTATTTACAAAATATCTATTTTCCTTTTTTAAATACGTATATTTATATATTACGTATGAAAGAGAGTATAAGTGACGGTTCACTTTTGCAGTTATGGGGCCCATATCCATGCCATATATATTCAAATCGTTTCCATTACCGTTCTTTATATCTCATAATTTACTCTCATACTCTATTATTCTCCTAAACTCTCTCACTACTCTCAAATCCCTCAATAATCTTTCTTTCTGTTCATCTTTTATTCCTCCTAAATCCAAATGGTTCTTCGTCAGACACACAAACATAAACCAGAAATCTTGAAAACCCCATCATGAAAAACAACTCAAATAACTGAAATGCGGAGATCTAAATGATAATCCTGAGATCCAAGAATGCTTTGGAAAATGTCCTCTTAGATCTTCATTCTGAAGTTTTTGAACCAGAAGGGATTGTTGCCTCCGACAAAGTATCCTTTCAAGCTCACAAGTTAGTCATCAAACCCAATAACTATCTTGGATCTTTGGAAGTGCCCTCCAAAGTAAAAGGGTACCAACAAATGCTTGATTTCATCAAAGCATGTCCTGTACAAAGGGCCATCTACATGGACCCAGAAGATATGTGTGTTCATCTTTTGAGGGAATTTTGGTGGACATGTGACTACAACATCTCTAGCAGCACTATCTCTGGTACTGTTAATAAAGGTAAGAACACCATCATCCATCTCGGTCGATGTATTAAGAACAGTTCTTCGTCTTCCTTCACAATCTGAAGAAAAATCATATGCCGAATTGGCATCTGCTGAGGTATGGAAGGAATGGCTATCTTCCATTGGTTATGGAACAAATGTAGTTCCAGCACAAGCGATTCACAGCAACCCTCTCAAAAAGTACCTGCCTGGAGTATGGAGGTTACTTTTTACCCATGTTATACAATGTCTTGGTGGAAATAGTGGGTCATTTCGATCAACTAGCTGCACCAGATGCAGATGATCTATGCACTGGCAAACGGTCGTTTCATTGACTTTGCTAGTGTCATTTTTGAAGATCTAAAAGCCAAAGTTCTAGCCAGCAGCAGATCAAGTTCAGTACCATTTGCTCGCTTCCTCTCACTGATCTTCAAGCACGAGCTAGTGGACGATTATCTGCCTTATGGTGCTACTGTCTGTACTTCCTCGAATAGGTCAATCAGTGTACAAGGTACCTGCTTGTGACACTGAAGTTTTTGATATTAAGTATGCTGAGCTCACCAGCAATGAAACAGGTACTCTTTTCTGCTTATCCTAAAATATATAAGCAGGTTGGTGGACCAGCATCACAACCTAATGTGGCTGCTGGATCTCCAACTGTACAACAATCTGGAGTGGTCGCTGATGAACTCGTAACAAGCACCAATCCAAAGCTGCCAAGAAAACCAAAAAGGCAAGATCAAAGTCTTCTAAGACTTCTGCTCCATCATCACCTTCTGCTGCTGCCCCTTAAAAGAAAGCAAAAAACAGCAAAGGGCTCTCAGCTGTCTCTCATTGATGAGGAAGAAACCTCTAATGCTGAAGAGAACATAGAGCATCACCATGTTGAATCAGAGGCCCTTCATTCTCCTTCCCCTCTCAACTTATCTAACTGAAAGGGACGCAACCTCTGCTGATGCTTTTAGAACGCAAGTTGTTGGGGGTGAGACTTTAACAAGCTGCTAATGATAATATTGTTGAAGGTTCTGGTGCTGGTGATACTGCTGTTGAAAATATTGATGAACGAGATGTAGAAGAAGGTCCTGTTGATAATGCTGGTGGTCATATTGAAACAAATGAAGGTGCTGGTGATAGAAACAAATGAAGGTGCTGGTGGTAATGTTGAAGAAAATGTTGAAAGAAGTATCGAAGAAAGGTCTGCTGGTGAGAATATTGGTGAAAATGTAGAATCTGTTATTTTGCAAGTGGAAGATGAAGAGGTGGACAATGAAAGTGATTTGGAATTGGGTGATTTTGTGGCTGATGACTTCCAATTGATCATATACAATTATGCTGATGAAAAAGAAGCCAGTGACATGGAAGTAGAAGAAGCTGATGAGGATGTTGAACCCACTGGTGAAAATGTCTCTGAAGAAGTTCCATCATGAAACCACATCTACTAAAGCAGATATTGAGCCAGCAGTTCTCACTGCAAGGCCCAAAACTCCACCAGTGCAACCAGTGAACCATGCTATCTCTGGCATGCCTCTTCTCTTTCTAAGCTGTTCCTGGCTGTATTTCCTCTATGCCAAAAGAGATTGAACCACATCAAAAAATTTGGGTATCTTACTCCACCTACTCTGCTGATAGTGGGAAAGGGTGAAGCATCAATTAAATAATCTCACTAAGACTGCCACCCTTGCAGTTGAATTGAAGGATAAAGGAGTCTGGCAGGCTGGTTTCCACATTGACCAGCTGGTATAACAAGCAAAATGAAAAGCAGCATATAAGACGCTGAAAGAAAAATTATCTCTATGGCTGCTGATCAACAAAAATCATGAATCCACCAAAGTATCAAACGTGACACAGCAGATTATTAAGTCGTATGGTGCATAACAAGTTGGTGCCTTGTCATTTGCTAAAATGCCAATTCCACCAGCTACTCAGCTAAAAAGGCAGCCTTTACAAGCAATACTGTTGCTGCTGAAGTAAAGAAGTTGAATGATCTCTCTCCTCTGCTACTCAAGTTGAACAACACAAAGGCAATCAATGCCTTAAAAAGCAAGTGGCTGATCTTCCCACTCCTCAAGTCTCTTTTACTGAGGAAGATCGCCAAAGGCAAGTCAAGTTTGGAGAAGGAGGTTGGAAATCAAGAACTGCTGCCCAGCTTAAAATCAACAATCTAAACAGCCAGCGACTGTGGAAGTTGTTATTAACAATACAACTTCCAAGGGGGAGAAAGTTGATGCTGCTGTTGTAGAAATGGTTAGTGAAGCAGTTAACAAAGCTGTTAGCCGAATCTATGAGGAATCTGCTGAAGAAGTTTTGGGAACTGATGATGCTGCCTGAAACCACAAATGATGAAATGGCGATTGTGGGTCAATAATGAAAAAGAAAGTGAAATTCCCCCTGCTGGTGTTGAGGGGGAGATGAAAAAGATGCAATGTTGAAGTTCCCCCTGCTGGTGTTGAGGGGGAGATTGAAAAAGATGGAAATGATGAAGCTCCCCCAGCTGGCATTGAGGGGGAGCAACAAATTGTTGTTAATGTACCTCGCCCTGCTGCTGGAGGGGCACATTGAAGTTTTCGAAGATGTTGGGGAGCAGTTTGACCCCAAAGTGCTCAAAGCAGCATGGGAGGCAAGATTCACTGATGAAATGGCCACTGACAGGTCCAAGGAAGTTCTCTCAATCTTTCACCCGCGCTTCCTTGGAAATGCTGTCATTGCTCCCATGACTGAATCTCAGAAAACACCTTGCAGATTCAGCACAAGCTCTTCATCCTCTCTCTCTGCTGCTCATCTATATTCAACCTCAGCAGGTCATCAACACCAAATGATTGATATTTTGGCACTGACTGCTGATGGAAAAACTCAAGAAGAAGCTATCAAGGAGTTGGATAGGATCAAGGAAAATCAAGAAAATGAAAGGAAAAATCTTGAGTATATCAAGCAGCTACCTCTCATTGAAAAAGACCAATTAGATGGTGAGTAGCGAATGCTATACAAAACTGGCGGTGCTTAAGCGTTGTATAAGCAGAAGCATGCAGAAGTCGAAGAGCAGCTCAGCGAGAAAAGAGCTAAGTTTGAGAAGAAAAGGCTAAGTGGTTGAAGCATATGAAGGACAGAAAGAGGCCTCAAAAGATTGTTGCTGCTGAAGCCTTTCATGCTGAAATGGGTCTTAAGACCAACTTGAAAATCTTAAGAGAAGGTGCTGACAAGCCAATCAAACTTGAAGGGGTCAAACCAACCTCCTTGGGTGCCTCTGAGTGGTTTGAAGTTTACATGCTGTGAAAGACAAGAAGGCTGCCAGCTATGAACAACTCCAAAATATGCTCAAGGATTATTTTGAGAAGGCCAGAGAGTATGAAACCAAGTTCAAAGTAGACTTGCCCATGCTGAGGCAAGTTTTTGGAACTCCAGCAGCCATCACCACATCAGCAGGCAAGAGGATTCAAAGAAAAAGGAAAGAAGCATATAGAACCTTGTCTGCTGATCTTCCTCCCATTTCTGGTGATGCCTCGCTCAATCTCAGACTTCCTCCCAGAAGCTTTTTCGAAGAAGGGAGAGTACTGGAGACTCCTGCTGGTATATTCTTCACCAACTTTCAGAATGACCAGCTGTTCTTTCGTCTGGCAGAAATTGAAAAGGCTCACTGGGTTCATCATCAGCATAAGGAGAAGATGTGCTAAGACAACCAACAACAGGTGGTTCATCAGCAAGTTGGATGAAGAGTTGTTGAAGCCTCATAGAAGAGATGATCCAGTACTGAGGATTGCCAAGCAAGAAGATGCTTGGGAGATTGAAGCTGCCAATTTGTAGATGTCTTATAATGTAAATGCTATATGTATCAGCTTGTAATGTTTAAAGATGATATATAAGACATCTTTTCATCATTCCTTTATTCTTATCAAAGTCTAGTCTACTCAGCAAGTCTTCTCAGCGAATAGGGGGAGATTGTTGAGTCAAGGATTCGCTGACCAGACTTGGTCGCTGATGTGTGTCGTCAGCGAGTCATCAGCGAAGTCAGTGACTCTCGTCAGCGGGTGGTTTACTTCCCAATTGTGTGTCAAGGCGGGAAGTTTTCAAATCACAAGAAGACAAGAAGTCACATGGTGGTTCTTCCAACTGTATTTACCTAGATGGAAAGGTACAGTTGGGACCAAAACAAGGGTTTTCTCTTTCATACCCGGTTTGGTAAAGAAGACAAAGGCTCCTGGATCCAAGTACATCGAGCCAATGGGAAGTCGACAACCACCATTCTATCACTATCATTGTAAGGCTGTGTTGCCCTAATTCCTCCCCTATATAAAGCAACACAGTCGCACCATTTACACTTTGTATTTGTCACCACAAGTGTGTGTCACTTTATAATTGTTCAAGTTTTTAGTTTGTCTAGACTTAGCAATTATTTGTTCATTTGTATTCTTGTAAGACAAGTTGTAATATCGACCATGTATTCACTGTTTAATCAATGATACATATGATTAGACTTGCTTAGATCTTTGCATTTGAACTTGTTCTTGTTCTTGTCTCTTACTTTATATTCTTTACCTTCTTGTTTAGATTAATTAAATATAAGTGTGCAAATCGTTGACTGTCAATGTTTATGTCTAGGGTTTCAGTTAATGATTTGAGTCTAGACAGATTTCATTCACGGCAGGCTGAGGTATGCGCAAACCTCAGTCCGTAAGTCCACCATATTATTCATTGTTATTAGAGTCATCTTGATAGGTTGTAATTCGTTCCTGTTTTGATGTAATCAATACGAATTGTAATCATATGAGTGATGAGCGTTCATTTTGTGATAAAAACCCCTATCGAAAGGCTTCATTTCAATGCTTAAATGAGTTATTATTCTGGAACTATTGGTACTTAATGGAATCGTATGTTTATGCAGGTTCACGGAAGATGCGAGAGAGGGAGAATGACATCAAGTGACTCAAGAAGGAAGCCTATGAAGTTACAAGACACAAGGAAGTGATTCGGAAGCCGAACGAAGATGCGAAAGCTGCAGCAGGAGTCACCAGCGCCGCTGGCACCTAGCCAGCGCCGCTGGCCAACCACGAGCGGCCGCTCCTCCCTGACTAGCGCCTGGCCATAGAAGCCCACGACCAGCGCCGCTGGTAAGCCCACCAGCGCCGCTGGTCGGCCCAGTTCAGCAACCGACTTTCACCTCTATTTAAGCCGAACTAACCCTCAAAACCCTAAGAGAGAGCCGATTCAGCAGCCCTAGCCGCCCATATTCAACCCTAGGTCAACTTTGCAGATTCCAAGGAGGTTTTGGAGCTTCTAACACCTTCCGGTCTTCAATCTTTGGTCTAGATCTACTTTCTATTTTACTTTCTTTTATCAAACAATGTCGTTTATCTTTACAGACTTTGTTATTCCTTTAATAATGCTAGGCTAGTAGGCTGAATACTTGTTTGGATCAATGTGATCATGTAGACGTTTATTGTTTTACTTTGTTTGTTGGAATCTGTTGGAGTGTGTTTTACTGTTTATCGTAGATCCATGTTTATTAGTAATTCATGATATTATAGGTTCTATATCTGCATGTATTAGTTTAATTCTGATGATCTGTCTATAATCATACACTAGGACTAATGCATAAAGATGGAAAACACTAGTCGGTCTTTAACTAGATGTAAAAAGTGATTCACTTGTAACCGAGGGATCCAGAACCATAGTAACTAGGATGAATTGAACATGATGCTTAACAATGTCAGACGCGATCCAGTGACTTGTAACCGAGCACTGTGGTCACCGGAGATAATTATTATCTGGTCATGGCTTAAGAGCCGGGTAACTAAAAGATGAACTAGTAACACAAACTTTAGGTCATTAATGCTTAAACAATGAATCTAGCGAGAATTTGTTTATAGGGTAGTGTGAGTCTAGCGACAGCACTAGTTACTTAGGCTTAGTGAATCTAACGAGAATCTGAGCCGTGATTAAGTTTCCAACAGTCTAACAAACAGTAGGATAGTATTTGGTCGTACCATGAGATCGGAGATGCCAAACAAGTATTTTATTTTAATTACTGTTATTTGCTTTTCTTCTTTTTAATCTGATTTACGTTGTGTCTTCCGACACAGCCTGCCCCGGTAATACCGGATATTTACTGTTAAGTAGTAGTTAATTAGGAGTTAGTGACAAACCCCCAAACAAACTAGAGTTACACACATTATTAGATTAGGTAGTGCAAGCGTCCCTGCGAACGATCCTGTAATTTACCACTAGACTATACTACACAGACCGGGTTCTCTGCTCGTAAGTGTGTTAGTTTTAGAATAAGTTACTTGTACAACATAATAAATTTAAAAGCTAGAATCATTAATAAAAACGCACATCAAGCTTTTTGGCGCCGCTGCCGGGGACGCGACGCATTCTTAGTTTAGTAGTGTAATTCGATCCTGCTTTGTGTTTCGGCACGAAGTAGTTACTTTTCAGTACTTAGGTTAAGTCATTTAGGTTAAAAGTCAACTTAGGTCAAAATTAGGGTTTAGTAGTTAAGTAGTATTTTCATTTCATTTTTAGTTTAAGTAGTTTAATTTAGTTTTCATTTTGTCTTTATATTGGTGCGTTGATCTTTTTCTTGAGTTTTGCAGCTTATTTAGGTAGTTGATGCGTTTAAGATCGGGAACGGTTCTACGCGTGTCCACAAGCCTAAGCAGACTCAGACAGAGGAGAAAACTCACCAGGTCAAACTCTACACCCGTAGGTAACTTAGCTCACCTTTTCAACTTAGAAGACCCCATAGGATCATCCGACACTATGTCTAGACCAAACTCACCCCCTAGAGGCGTCATTGACGAGTTCGACCGACCGATGATGGAAAGGACGAGGGCCGTAGCACCGACACCGGGATCGGCCATAGTCTTACCCAACTTAGGAGATTCGTTTTCAGTCAAAGGACACCACCTTAAGTTAATCCAGGACAACCAATATGACGGCCGAGCCAAATCCGACCCCCATAAGCATGTAAGCAAGTTCACCAGTTTGTGTAAAATGTTCAAATATGGTGGAGGCGTCACCGATGACGATGTGCAACTTAGCTTATTTCCGTCGTCTCTCACCGGAGAGGCACGTGCTTGGTTCGATGAGCTCGATGAAGGTACCATCACTACATGGAATCAACTTCGCGAAAAGTTTGTCTCGCGATTCTTTCCCCCGAGTTTAGCAAGGAAAATGCTTCGAGATATCAAGGCTTTCAAGCAAGACGAAGGAGAATCACTAGTTGATGCATGGAAAAGGCTTAGGGAAATGATCAGAAACTGTCACGGGAATGGACTTAGCAAGGACGAGATCATGGAAATCTTTTTCTATGGTTTAACCAAGAGTTCCCAAAAGGATTTAGACCTAGCCGGTGGAGGTAACTTTTTGTACAAGACTACAAATGCCGCGTACAAGATGATGGAGGATATGGTGCAATCAAGCTTAGCTCGAGAGATGGGAGACAAGGAACGAGAAGGAAGATCAAGAAGGACCGTGGCTAGCATCGAGAGCAACTCCGACAATGAGGTAATTCATGAACTTAAAGCTTTATCTAACCGTTTTTCTGCTTTTGAAGATAGGTTGGACATTATGGACAAAGACCTCAAGGTGATTGCACACGGGTGCAACAATTGCGGAGGAATGCACTATACCAAAGATTGTGAAGAGGAGGCTACCGAGCAAGTCAATTATGTTCAGAACCAATACCGAGGAGGCTTTCAACGAGGACTATTCCAAAGAAATCCCGGTAACTCTAATTTTAATTCTAGTTATGCTAGAAACAATTTTGGTTCTTTTCAAAATAGGTGGCAAAGAAACAATGGTCAACCCGAGCAACCAAAAGCGGAGAATGAAGTCAAGGAGGATCCGATTGCCAAGCTTACCCACATGATGGAGAGGTACATGGACATGAACGATAAAAGGCACGACTCCTTGGAAAGCTATGCAAAGTCGCTCAATGAGAAAATAAGCAATCTCAATCAAAAGGTTGACGAAGGAGCAAGGAATCAACAAGCCTCGATCAAGGAGCTGGAGAGAAGGATAGATAGGTGGATTGAGCAGAATGCAAGGAAGGAAAGCAGCCCCCCTCCAAGGCAAATCATCCAAGGAAGCTCAAGCTCAAGCCCTAGCACGAGTCAAAAGTACCAACCTCCAATCGGACGAAATGAGAATGTGAACGCCGTGTTCACCGAAGGTAATGACTCTACTGAGGTTTCTAATGATTCTTGTGAAGTGTCAAATCTGGTACAGGTCAAACGGGAGCAAAATGAAGGCGAAAAGGACGAAATCGCAATTCTGGAATCTGTCCAGGAGCCACCAGCGCCGCTGGAAGCCCTACAGGAAACAACCAGCGCCGCTGGCTACACACCAGCGCCGCTGGTGACCCTACAGGTACCAACCAGCGCCGCTGGTAGCCCCCAGGTAACCATCCAGCGCCGCTCAGACCTAACAAGCGCCGCTCCAGAGTCCGTCAGACCAGTTTCGCGCGAAACCTTGTTTTCAGAAGGAGACGTCGAGGTCCAGTTCAGTGCCAAATGCAAAATCAAGGAACGTGAAGACTCGGACAGAAGTGAAGAAGTTCAGAATCCCGACACACCGGATGACGAGGCACAGCTACCGCAAGCATCTGAGGATCCAGGAAGTTTTCTTATCCCTTGCACTATTAATAATGAATATTTTTCGAGTGCATTAGCTGATTTAGGGTCAAGTATTAATGTTATGCCTACTGTGATTTATGAGAAACTTACCCTTTGTCTGCTAAAACCCGTTAACATGAGCATTCGGTTAGCCGATCAGACTTACCGACAACCCAAGGGGATTGTCGAACGAGTCCATGTCAGGGTTAAGGATTTAGAATTTTGGACTGAATTTGTTGTGCTTGATTCGGTAAGTGAAGTAGTGACACCCTTAATCTTAGGACGACCATTTTTGCATGCTGCGGATGCTACCATCCATGTCCTTAAACGTGAAATATCTTTGTCTGATGGTCGAAATACGATTAGAGTGTCTAACTTATAAGGGGAGGATGAACTGGTTAAAGAAGAATGTCTTAGGATGGAAATAATGGATAAGGATCAAAACCCTAATGAACATGTAGAAATGACTGTAAGAGAGGAGACTTTAGAAACCAAACCTAAGAGAAAGATTTGCCATGAAAGCTTTATGGAATTAAAAGAATGGAAAGAGAAAATAGAGGAACAATTAAGGAATGGTAGAGAAATGGCAAATAGGCTTAGAAAGATCCTTGTAGATATTAAGTGGGAAGAGCGTGTAGCCGACCTAGAAAGAGATAAGATAAATGAAATAATAGCTAGAGAACCGAATGGTAAGTTTTATGGTGACCCTAGCATATTTCAAATTCCTTGCTACATACGCTCAAACTGTTTTGAAAATACCTACATAGACCTTAGAGCCACTTCTAATATCTTACCCATAGGAATTTACAAGAATAATTTGAAGAAATTTAGAGATAAGGTTAGATGGGAAGATTTAGAGATTAGGTTGGTAGGAGGAGCAAAGGTTGTGACCAAAGGTACCATTAGAGACCTAGTGATCAGGATAGAGGGATTGGATATCCCCACTGATTTCTTTATAGTTGAAGATGATTCAATTACTAGAGATCATGTGATTTTAGGTCAACCATTCTTGCTTTCGGTAGGTTCATCAGTTAATGTGAAAGCGAAGAAGATAACCTTGACCATGGGATACAACCAAGTAGTCTTGACTAAGGAGGACATTAGTAAGACTAACCCCTTTGGGACTAGATGCAAAGCAAGGAGCTTTGCATGGGAACTTAAGAAAAGGAGGATAGAATCACACCTTAGGGATAAATCCGACCTTTACATCAAATCACCGACGGGTACCGGCCCTAGGCCTAACCCGTACTCCTCAACCTAGTTCCGAAGCCGAGTCTGGCTGAAGACTCGTTAAACTTAGCGCTTCTTGGGAGGCAACCCAAGCCGTATTTTATTTTATTTTTATTTTTATTTTTTTTTTTTTATTTTTCATTTTTAGGAATATGTGACTAATTGCAACTATGTGATTGTTTTGAATTTTATCATTGTGATATTTTATGAAGTATGTTTTGAGTATCACAGATGCAAGCTATCAATGGATCAAAGAAACAAGTAACTTGTTGCAATCGTATTTCGTTTTTATTTTTATTTTTATGTTTTAGCTTGTTATTTTCCATTTTGATATTTTGATTGAAGTGTGCAGGAGTATATTGCTTTGTAGTCTGAAGAAAACCATGCACTTGGCCAAAAGCTAAGTGTGGGGGAGTTCGAGCATCAAATCGCTGAAGAAATCAGACATCGGAACACGTACAGGAGCCACGAGCGCCGCTAGAGGACCACCAGCGCCGCTGGGAGTGCATCAGGGCACCCCAGCGCCGCTACCACCACCTCCAGCGCCGCTGGACCTGCACCTGTGCAGACCAGCGCCGCTTGTTGACTACCAGCGCCGCTCCTCGCCCAGAAAGGCTTGACCAGCGCCGCTCATCACACCACCAGCGCCGCTGCTTACTGACCAGCGCCGCTACCCTCTCCACCAGCGCCGCTATCAGCTCCATTCTGCGCACCATATCGCCAAAAAACCAAAAAAAATGAGAAAAACCCAAAAATCCAAAAAATAAAAACCAAAAAAAAAAAAAAAATCAGAAAATACCAAAAAGAAAAGAAGATGGAGAAACATCCATGGATCGCCATCAAATGGAGACGATTGAAGTTATCAAAGCTCATCATGTTCAAGTCGCTCCACAAATGCCATCTTCAAACAACAATCTTGCAATTTTAGGCCCGGGAAGTTTCGTTAATCCTGTTACTCTTTTAATTTTACGTGTTTTTCCTATTACCCTTAGTTATATGTCTAGTACAACGAGGACGTTGTACAATTTAAGTGTGGGGGGATGGAATAGGAAAAACCCTTGGTCTAATTGCTTGATTTGAACAAGTTTTCTACTACTTATTTCATGCAAATTAAAAGTTTTTTGTGTTGAAAACTGTTTTGAGAACATAAGCTTTGCAAGTAGACAAAAGATGACGATAACTAAGCAACATTAGCTTTGGTAGGATGAACGGTTAGTTAGAACTGTTAGCTTAACTATAGACTTGTGGCTGTTCATGCTTCCAACTGGATTAGAGCTTAGCCTGAAACTGTATGCGATTATGTTTTCCATAGCACACTTAACCGGACTTTAATATGCCTAGCAATTAGAGCTTTCTAGTTATTAGTAGGTATATTAATTGGACTTAATTATACGTGCTTGTGTAGGAACTAATTTAGATGTATGGTTCGCCTTAATTCTTACACTATTTAATGTAGACTAGTTGCATGCGGAGTAAGATTATGAGTCATCTGGGGTCTCTGATAATGTCTATTGCATGAATAATGTAGTATCTTAAGAAAGACAATCAGTAGATTAAACAAAGTTCAAAGAACTATTAACGAGTAAAATCTAAATAAAACGCATCAAGTTATGTCGCTCTGCGCGTGGGGAACCACCGACCTGTCACCGCTGTCTTGATGTGCACTTTTAGTTGAGTTATGTCGCTCTGCGCGTGAGGAATCACCGACCTGTCACCGCTGTCTCAACTATTAAAGATGATAATATCGTATGATTGCTTTAGTATCTAGCTAGCGAGCATGACTGTAGTGTAGGAGTATATCTAAGTAGTGACTCACAAGTACACACACCTTGAATAACAAATGCCTTGCTAGTAGCTAGTAGTTCTGATTGCTATACAAACCTTATATAAGTGCTTAACTAGTCAGCAAAAGGTAGAAAGATTGAGCTGTAAGACATGTGGAAGTATAGAACTGTTTTAGAGGTATTAACACGAGTAAAAAGTTAGCTTTTAGTTTTGATTGACCAATTATCTCGCCTCTAGCTATAGCTTACTGATTTTGTCTAAAGCTTTCTCAAATCGTTTTGCATGACTACTCTTTCAAATGATTTCAATACAGTAGAATACTTTAACACTTAAGCTGTCCGCTCATCAATGTTTTATTTTTCTTGGACTGTTTGCTTGAGGACAAGCAAAGACTTAAGTGTGGGGGTATATGATGAGCGTCCATTTTGTGATAAAAACCCCTATCGAAAGGCTTCATTTCAATGCTTAAATGAGTTATTATTCCGGAACTATTGGTACTTAATGGAATCGTATGTTTATGCAGGTTCACGGAAGATGCGAGAGAGGGAGAATGACATCAAGTGACTCAAGAAGGAAGCCTATGAAGTTACAAGACACAAGGAAGTGATTCGGAAGCCGAACGAAGATGCGAAAGCTGCAGCAGGAGTCACCAGCGCCGCTGGCACCTAGCCAGCGCCGCTGGCCAACCACGAGCGGCCGCTCCTCCCTGACTAGCGCCGCTGGCCCATAGAAGCCCACGACCAGCGCCGCTGGTAAGCCCACCAGCGCCGCTGGTCGGCCCAGTTCAGCAACCGACTTTCACCTCTATTTAAGCCGAACTAACCCTCAAAACCCTAAGAGAGAGCCGATTCAGCAGCCCTAGCCGCCCAGCAGTAACCCTAGATCGATTTGCAGATTTCCAAGGAGGTTTTGGAGCTTCTAACACCTTCCGGTCTTCAATCTTTGGTCTAGATCTACTTTCTATTTTACTTTCTTTTATCAAACAATGTCGTTTATCTTTACAGACTTTGTTATTCCTTTAATAATGCTAGGCTAGTAGGCTGAATACTTGTTTGGATCAATGTGATCATGTAGACGTTTATTGTTTTACTTTGTTTGTTGGAATCTGTTGGAGTGTGCTTTACTGTTTATCGTAGATCCATGTTTATTAGTAATTCATGATATTATAGGTTCTATATCTGCATGTATTAGTTTAATTCTGATGATCTGTCTATAATCATACACTAGGACTAATGCATAAAGATGGAAAACACTAGTCGGTCTTTAACTAGATGTAAAAGGTGATTCACTTGTAACCGAGGGATCCAGAACCATAGTAACTAGGATGAATTGAACATGATGCTTAACAATGTCAGACGTGATCCAGTGACTTGTAACCGAGCACTGTGGTCACCGGAGAGAATTATTATCTGGTCATGGCTTAAGAGCCGGGTAATTAAAAGATGAACTAGTAACACAAACTTTAGGTCATTAATGCTTAAACAATGAATCTAGCGAGAATTTGTTTATAGGGTAGTGTGAGTCTAGCGACAGCACTAGTTACTTAGGCTTAGTGAATCTAACGAGAATCTGAGCCGTGATTAAGTTTCCAACAGTTCAACAAACGGGTAGAATAGTATTTTGGTCGTACCATGAGATCGGAGATGCCAAACAAGTATTTTATTTTAATTACTGTTATTTGCTTTTCTTCTTTTTAATCTGATTTACGTTGTGTCTTCCGACACAGCCTGCCCCGGTAATACCGGATATTTACTGTTAAGTAGTAGTTAATTAGGAGTTAGTGACAAATGTAAAGTATAGAATTTGAGCTTATGTGTGTGTAAGTGTGTGTAACAATGGCGGTTTTAGAGAGAGAAAGTAGAGAGAGAGTAGAGAGATGTCAGGGAAAGATTGGATAGTATTATGGGTGAAAGGTTACAATTATCATAATGGAGGGGGTTTATATACATATGAGCTATTTACACTATGCCCCCTTCCATTGTAACAAGTTTACAATATAAGTACAAATTAACATAAGGTACACAAATCAACTACTACATTTATATTTCTAACACAAACCCCCAAACAAACTAGAGTTACACACATTATTAGATTAGGTAGTGCAAGCGTCCCTGCGAACGATCCTGTAATTTACCACTAGACTATACTACACAGACCGGGTTCTCTGCTCGTAAGTGTGTTAGTTTTAGAATAAGTTACTTGTACAACATAATAAATTTAAAAGCTAGAATCAATAATAAAAACGCACATCAACACTAAAACAAAGGTTCTTCATATCATATTTTATCTATTTATGTATGTGTGATTATGTTATAGCCTCAAGAACGGATTCAGGTGGATTCCGCACACCTGGATTCGTACAGATCTCGATGTTAGGGTCAACGGGACCTATTAGATAACATGTTGTATTTCATCACTGTTACAAATTGAACGAGGCTCATTACACTATATTCATGATAGATAAGAATATAATCATAGAAAAGATTGTTCCATATTGGTTCATTTTCTGATGTTTTCAGGTATGTTTTAAGGAAAAATGAGCAAATAAACCTCCACCAATGTTTTCTTAGAGGTTCTTCATAATAACAAATCATGCATTTTCTGATGTAAGAGGCATATTTGTTGACATTTCGTTCATATAAGATACAGATTGTCTCCGTTGTATATGTACACTCGAAGTTAGTATTTCTGGATAATCTGTAGACTTCGATACTTTAATTCAGCTTAAATTGATCAAACTTAAGTTACATTATCATGTTCCTATATTAAGCGGACCATGATAACTATAGTGTTGATCTCTAAATCTGATATAAGACGTTAAGTATGATGATGGGCTGATGGCACTTGAAACTTCAAATCTAGCAGAAAAATCAAATCAAGTTTAATAATTTTCAACCTTAAAGCACAGTAACTCGTCTTTCGTTTATATAATGCCATATAGAATGAATTCAAATAGCAAATGTGTACTTGCTAAGCATAGCACTTATTGTTGAGTCAAGGATTCGCTGACCAGACTTGGTCGCTGACGTGGGTCGTCAGCGAGTCATCAGCGAGTCATTGACTCTCGTCAGCGGGTGGTTTGCTTTCCAAGTTGTTGGTCAAGGCGGGAAGATTTCAAACCAAAAGAAGACAAGAGTCACATGGTGGTTCATCCAACTGTATTTTACCTTGTAAGGAAAAGATGCAGGTGGACCAAAACACAAGGGTTTCTCTCTCATACCCGTTTTGGTAAAGAAGACAAAGGCTCCTGCATGCAAGTACTTCGAGCCAATGGGACGTCGACAACCACCATGCTATCACTATCATTGTAAGGCTGTGTTGCCCTAATTCCCCCTCTATATAAAGCAACACAGCCGCACCATTTACACTTTGTGTTTGTCACCACAAGTGTGTGTCACTTTATAATTGTTCAAGTTTTTAGTTTGTCTAGACTTAGCAATTATTTGTTCATTTGTATTCTTGTAAGACAAGTTGTATATCGACCATGTATTCATCGTTTAATCAATGATACATATGATTAGACTTGCTTAGATCTTTGCATTTGAACTTGTTCTTGTTCTTGTCTCTTACTTTCTATTCTTTACTTTCTTGTCTAGATTAATTAAATATAAGTGTGCAAATCATGGACTGTCAAGTGGTATCAGAGCCACTGTTTCTAATTTATTGAAACAAGATCTGTTTGCATACTTGTATTCTTCTTAATTCTGTACTTTCTTATCTTTCTTTCTTAAATCTTTTCTTAAAACAAGAACATGACTGCTGTTCCCACCCTTGTTAACACACGTGACTTCGGTTACGTATCTGTCCCTCTAAGATTTGAGCCCGATGACTTTGGGTCTTGGAAGGAGAGAATGTTACTTCACATAGTGGGTGTGGAACCCTACCTTATGTCTATCTTGACCGTTGGTCCATACATTCCTACTCTGGTACAAAGAACACCAGGAGCAACTGTCGATGCTCCTGAGATTGTGATTGACATTGTCAAACCAGAGGTTCAATGGACTGACGATGAGAGGAGACTTGTTAATCTTGATGCAAGGCTTAAGAACATGATTATCAGCACTCTTCCTTCTGATATCATGAAAGTCATCATCAGATATCCCTCTTCTAAAGAAGTGTGGGATAGGCTATGTAGCATGTATGAAGGCTCTGCTGCTACCATTGCTACTAAAAAGATAGACCTTAAAAGAGCCTATGAAAAATTCTTTTCTCTTACTAATGAAGGTCTAAATGGCACTTATACCCGATTTAAAGGGTTGCTAAATGACATGACCACTGTTGGTATCACCCATGACAACTTTGAGGTATGCCACAAATTTCTTGATAGTCTTCCTATCAAGTGGCAAGGATTAAGACAAATCCTTAGGACCACTAAGCGTCTTAATGGTCTTGATCTTGAGTCTCTCTTCGGTATTCTTCAATTTGAAGAGAGAGCTCCTTGCTCAAACTCTAAGAGCCGCTGCTGATGCTCAACATCATGCTGGTCCCTTCTTCTACATCTTCTGCTTATTCTGTTGTGACCCCCTTGCCCTTGTCTCTGCTGAGCCCAATAATCTCAATGTTGGTGCCAGCTCTTCTAATCTTCCATCTCCAATCCAATCTCTTGTTAATGATCTCGATGCTGATGAGAAACAAGAGATGTTCAGCGACTTCATAGACTTTGCTCTAGTCGCTGGAAAGAGATACGCAAGAAAATGGAACAACCGTAAGTCGGTTGCTCCATATAAGCCTCCTGTTGACAAGTCTCAAGAGGAATGCTGGAGATGTGGACGAAAAGGACACTACCAGAAGGAGTGCAGAGTTGCTCTTCCAACTCCTGCTGCTCCTAAACCTAACCCCTCTAAACCTGCTGATGAGTACAGGAACAAATACTACCAGCTAAAAGCTAAAGTTGCTGAGATGGAGGATGCAAAACACCAGCGAAAGGACTGGTTGCTGAAGAGCACGACTGGGCTGACTCAGATGAGTCAGATGATGAAGAATATGTTGACGCCATGTGCCTTATGGCGCTCGCTGATGGAGATGCTTTGACAAAAGATCAAGTCTCCTCAAGTCAGTGGGTAAACGTCACCATTAAAAAGGTATGTGCTCACTCCTCTGCCTCTGACGAAGATAAACCTAAAATCTTCGAATCTCTTCTTTGTGATATCCAGTTCGTTGAATCTATACGAGCTGATATCCAATCCAAACTTGACTCTGTCAGTTTAGAGTTGAGTGAAAAATTTGAAAAACTCAATGAATTGAGGAATGTTCACGTTGAACTCCAATCTCATGAGTTGCTGGCACAAAAGGTTCAACTTGAGAATGAAAAACTCAAGCTTGAAGTTGCCAATCTTAAGAAGATTGTGACCTCCTGGTCAAAAGCTTCTAGGTTTCACCATCAGTGCCTGAATGAACAAGTCCCTGCCCAAGTTCAGGCAGTAATAGGCGGTGACTTTGATGCTGCTGCCTCATTGCTGACTTGTTCAATGATGAGGTGAAGCCTGAAATTTCTATCCCTCCGTCTGCTGTCATCTCTCCTGAAGAGATGAGAAAATGGTATTTTGTTAGAGGACAAAACGATTACCATACTGAAATGGAAGCTGGTACTACCTCTACTACCTCCAGTGACCCATCTACCTCTGCAGAAGCAAATGCTGCCAGCTCTTCAGCAAGCACTAGCATCCCTTCAGCAAGTAATATCTTTTCTCATCTTCCCATTGTTGGCATGATGCCAAACGAAGGAAGAGTTCAATACTCTTCAAGTGAGTCATTTGAAGGTGAAATTGGGAGTAATGGGTTTAAACCTATTGCTCCTCAGCAGCTTACCATAGGCTGTTGAACCCTTCAAAAGAAGCACCATTTCAGTTCCTTATGACTATAGTACTCCAAAGAGTACTAATTCCGTCAGTCAGCAACATCAAGCTGCTTCCACACTTCCTAACCCTCTCATCTTCTTCATCTTCTCCTACCTCCATGCTGACAGTAAAACTGATCAACATGATCGTCTTCTAAAAAGACGAGTCAGGTTCACTGATGCTAGGTATCAGCAAGTGTAACCCTCACAAGTAAGATCTGCTGATACTCAACATTATTAGCAAACATCCCAATCAGTGCCGATACCTTCAAGGTCTAGGCAAAATACTCCTAAAAGAGGAAGAATGCCAACTCCAAATAGGTCCAACAACTCCTCAAGAGGACTTTGCCACATCAGCAAGTAAACCCTCTGCTCTTTACAGAGAGTATCTGCCTCACAGGCAAGTGAGGTCAGCTACTCCCCATCGTCAATCAAGACCCATCACTCCCATCAGAGTGCGTCAATTCCTCATCAGCAGGGACCCTCCTCTTCTTCCTTACCTACTGGAAGACAAGCTTGGAGTATGATCAGAGGTTCTCAAGGACCTCATTTTCACTCTACTTTTCAAACTGATGATCCAAATGGAAAATCAATTCTTGGCCCTATTCCTCAAATGCCTCAACCTAGACTTAAGCAAAAGAATAAGTCTAAGTCTAAGCAAAAGGACAAGGTTTCTTCTCTGATCCTCAGAGCTTACTCAGCGAGTTAATGATCTTTCTTCTCAACTGAGGAAATTTCTCATTCAGAATTAGAAAGGCAGCACATCTGGCAAAAAATGCTACTTATGTGGCAGCAGAGGTCATGTTGCCTCTGAATGTGAAAGTGTGAGCTCTAGAGAAGCTCCTGAGGTTCATCCAACCTAATTCTTCTTTCTCAACTGGTGCTTCCTCTTCTACCAGGATTAGTGAGCCTCCTTCTGGTGCTGAACCCGAGTTAAGTGACACAACTGCTGTCACTGAAGAAAATGTTGCTGAGTACATTTCAGCTCAGCACATATCTCTACCACACTCACAAAGGGTCATAACAAATGGCTTTGGTGAACCTGCTATGCAGGTAGAATACAGTGCTGCTGACGTAGTCAGTAATATTGTTTTCCTTAATAGCAACACTGGAAATGTCATGCCATATGACAACGATGACATGACAAATGGATATGTTGACATGGCCAACTATCCTACTCTTGAGTCTGCTTTCTCTTCTGAAGAAACCTCTAATTCTCCCGAAGACCCTTCTTTAATCCTGCTGACATGGCTGTCAGCGAGTTTAACAGTGAACCAGTCTAAATCCTTCTGTTATATCCATGCAGGGCTCGCTGGAAAAGGTGTGTGGTACTTGGATAGTGGCTGTTCAAAACACATGACTGGCTCTAAGACCCTGCTGGATAACTACGTAGAGGCTGTTGGCCCTACTGTAGTGTTTGGTGATAACTCCACTGGACAAACTGAAGGTTATGGTCATCTATCCAATGGTCTCATTAAGTTCACCAAGGTTGCTTATGTAAATGGTTTGAAGCATAACCTCATCAGCATAAGTCAACTTTGTGATGCTGACTACAAAGTGATTCTTGATAAACATCAAGGCACTGTTGTAAATGTAAACAAAGAAGTCATCTTGGTTGCTCCAAGAAAACGAGATGTCTATCTTGTTGACTTTACTCCTATCAAAACTGATAGTGAGACTTGTTTCTTTGCTAAGTCAGCAGCTGAACTAAATTGGTTATGGCACAAGCGTATGTCGCATGTGAATTTCAAAACCATCAACTCTCTGGCCAAAAAGAACCTAGTTCGTGGCCTTCCTCATCTCTCTTTGAAAAGGATAGACTCTGTGGTGCTTGTGAAAAGGGTAAAAGCCATAGAGCATCCTTCAAAACTAAGCAGGCCAATTCTATCTCTGGCTGCTTTCATCTTCTTCACATGGACCTTTTGGTCCAGTGAATGTCCAAAGTCTAAAGGGTAGCAGATACACTTTAGTAATTGTGGATGAATATTCACGATATACTTGGACCATCTTTCTTCATTCCAAGAGTGATGCTGCTGAAGAGATCATCAATTTCATCAAGAAAATGGAAAATCTCAATAGCATAAGGGTTAAAGAACTCAGGAGCGATCATGGTACTGAGTTCAGAAACCACACTCTTGAATCCTTTTGTGCTGATCAAGGGATCTCACAAAATTTCTCTTCTACTAGAACTCCTGAGCAAAATGGTGTCGCTGAAAGGAGAAATAGAACTCTCATTGAGGCAGCACGCACCATGCTCAGTGAGTCCTCTCTACCCAGCAAGTTCTGGGCAGAAGCTGTCAATACAGCTTGTCATACTCAAAATCGCTGTCTCATTGTCAAAAGACATGACAAGACAGCGTATGAGGTTTTAAAAGGTAAGAAACCTCAAATCAAATACTTCCATGTGTTTGGATGTCCTGTCTTCATTCTTAACAACAAGGATCACCTAGGAAAATTTGATCCCAAGGCTGATGATGGATACTTTCTTGGATACTCATCCATCAGCAAGGCTTTCAGAGTATTCAATACTCGCCTTCAGAAAGTGGATGAATCCATTCATGTCACTTTTGATGAAAGTTCATCAGCACTAAAGGACATTCAATCCTCTTCCTCTGAGGTAATCTTTAATGAGCTCGCTGATCCTCATACTGAGGAAGATGACTCATTTGTTGATCCTTCTTGCTCGCTACCTGAAAACATCAGCATGTCTCACAGGATAGTTCAGCTGACACTGAACTAGAGCAAGTGCTGCTCATATCTACTCGATTGAGCCAGTTGAGCCTATCTTAAGATCAATCCATGCTGCATCAGCCAAACCTAGATCACTGGCTGATGATGTGCATGCTGATGACTCTGCTGAGGAAGAGTTTCATGATGCATCAGCTAATGCTGATGATATGGAGTCAGTTGATGACTCCAACATCAATGATAACTCAATTCAGTCGAATGGCTCATCTGATCATACTCCTGAACCCATTCTTGCCATTGATCTCTCTTCTTATAATGATCTCGCTGCTGCTCCCATCTCTCAGTCTTCCGCTGACACTCTACTAGGTTCATCAAGTGTTCCTGCACTTAAATGGACTTCTAGTCACCCAGCTCACCAAGTCATTGGTGACCCTCAGCAGGGTATTATCACTCGATCAGCGACAAGAAATACATGTCTTTATGTAAACTTCCTGTCCATGATCACTCCCAAGAACATTGGAGAAGCAATGGTTGACCCATCATGGGTTGCTGCCATGCAAGAGGAACTTACACAATTTCAAAGACAGCATGTCTGGTTTTTAGTTCCTCTACCTCCTGGAAAGGAACCCATTGGAACCAAATGGGTTTATAGAAATAAAATGGACGAAGATGGTGTTGTTACACGTAACAAGGCTAGGCTGGTTGCACAAGGTTACCTTCAGGAAGAAGGTGTCGATTATGATGAAACCTTTGCACCAGTGGCCCGATTAGAAGCTATTCGCTTATTCTTGGCACATGCTGCTTACAAAACTTCACAGTATATCAAATGGATGTAAAGAGTGCTTTCCTAAATGGAAAACTCGAAGAGGAAGTTTATGTTGAGCAGCCACCTGGTTTTGAAGATCCAGCTAAGCCACACCATGTTTATCGTCTATATAAGGCTCTATATGGCCTTAAACAAGCTCCCAGAGCTTGGTATGACACACTCTCTGAATTCCTTCTATCTAATAACTTTCAGCGAGGATCCATTGACAGCACCCTCTTTATCTTTAGAAAGGGTGCTCATGTCCTATATGTTCAAATATATGTAGATGACATCATCTTTGGATCCTCCAGCAAGAAACTTTGTACCAAGTTCAGCTCACTGATGTCCTCTCATTTTGAGATGAGCATGATGGGTGAGCTAACTTTCTTCCTTGGTTTGCAAATTCGCCAACTTCCTGATGGCATCTTTATCAATCAGGAAAAATATATAAGAGACATGTTGGCTAAGTTTGATATGACAAATATCACACCTAAGCCCACTCCTATGTCTCCCCCAAATAATCTCCATGCTGATCCTGAAGGTAAGCATGTGAACCCCACTCACTATCGGGGAATGATTGGCTCGCTGATGTATCTCACAGCAAGTCGTCCTGATATCATGTTTGCTACTTGCTTATGTGCAAGATATCAAGCCTCTCCTAGGGAGTCTCATCTTCTCGCTGTCAAGCGAATTTTCAAGTATCTAAAAGGTACTTCCACATTGGGTCTCTGGTACCCCAAAGACTCCAATTTTGACCTAGTTGCATATTCTGACTCTGACTATGCTGGTTGCATGTTAGATAGGAAAAGCACCAGTGGTGGATGTCAACTGTTGGGGGGGAAGCTGACTAGTTGGTCTAGTAAGAAACAGCATACAGTTTCCATCTCCACTGCTGAAGCAGAATATGTATCAGCAGCGAGTTGTTGTGCACAAGTCCTCTGGATGAAAAACCAACTCGCTGACTATGACTTAGAATTTTCTAAGATTCCCATAATGTGTGACAATACAAGTGCAATTGCTATCACACACAATCCTGTTCAGCATTCAAAGACCAAACACATAGACATTAGGTACCACTTCATTCGTGACCATGTCATGAAAGGGGATGTTGAAATATACTTCATCCCCACCGATGACCAACTTGCTGACATTTTCACTAAACCTTTAGATGAAAAGAGATTCAAAGATCTTGTCAGTAGGTTGGGAATGCTGAATGGTGAATCAGCAACATGACTCGCTGAAAGAAAAAGCAAAATAAAGGCAATAGAGAGCCAAAAGTCTCTATCTAGTCCAGCAGCAAACGGCTGCTGGTAAAGACTTAACAAATCCGTTGATCCCTGTTGCTTTGGGAAAAAGCAAAATAAAGGCAATAGAGAGCCAAAAGTCTCTATCTAGTCCAGCAGCAAACGGCTGCTGGTAAAGACTTAACAAATCCGTTGATCCCTGTTGCTTTGGGAAAAAGCAAAATAAAGGTAATAGAGAGCCAAAAGTCTCTATCTAGTCCAGCAGCAAACGGCTGCTGGTAAAGACATCTAAAATCCGTTGATCCCTGTTGCTTTGGGAAAAAGCAAAATAAAGGCAATAGAGAGCCAAAAGTCTCTATCTAGTCCAGCAGCAAACGGCTGCTGGTAAAGACATATAAAATCCGTTGATGGCTGACAATTTGCCAAAAATTGTATGGTCAGCGACCATCACTTGTGAGAAGTCGATGGCTAAAACTTCTTGTCTTTTCTCGAGATTAGGTGACCAAATTTTCAAAATAAGTCAGTGGATATACTCCAAATCTTTTGAGCATATCCACTAAGTACTTTTTCATATATTTTATTGATATTTTCAAACGGTTACCTCGGTTCTCTCCCTAATGGGCAAGTTGTACACTGTACGCGCCGTAACCACTCGAGTGTATTTGAAATAGGTGTACAAGTTGTCGCATCAAACTTCTTTTTATACGTTACTCACATACGTATATTTAAACGTATTTTCTCAATATTAAATTGTTTTATTGTACTTTTATTAGTACAAAATCAATTTCTTTCCTTTTTATCCATTTAATTTTAATATAAATACGTAGTACGTATGAGAGAGAAATTATGTGACGATTCACTTTTGCAGGTATGGGGTCCATATCCATACCATATATAGGCAAATCCCTTCCATTTCTCCACTTTTCACGTTCATTTCCTTACTCTAAAACTTCCAAATCTCTCAAACTCTCTCTCTCAAATCTCTCAAATCGTTTCACTTTCTTTCAACAATCTCAGTTCATTTTCATTCTCTTCTTTCTCATAACAACAATGGCTTCTCTATCTGAACAACCTGTTCATGAACAACAACAACCCGAACAAATAGAAAATCCAGAAATCACACCTGAGCACCAAGAAATCTTGGAAGATATACTAGCCTATTTAACTTCCAAGGTTTTCGATCCTGAAGGCATTGTTGCTTCTGATCAAGTGGCTTTTCAAGCCCACAAGTTATCCATCAAACCCAATAACTATCTTGGGTCTCTAGAAATCCATCCCAAAGTGAAGGGTTACTATTCTATGCTTGATTTCATCCGGGCATGTCCAGCCAGAAGGGCAATCTATAAGGATCCCAAAGAGATGTGTGTTCATCTCTTGAGGGAATTCTGGTGGACATGTGACTACAATCTCTCTAGCAGTACTATTTCAGGTACTGTTATGAAAGGAAAACACACCATCACCATTTCTGTTGATTTGTTAAGGACTGTACTTCGTCTTCCTTCACAATCTGAAGAAAGACAGTTTGATGACTTGGTGCTGCCTGAAGTATGGAAGAACTGGCAGTCTGACCATAGGTTATGGCACAAACACGAATCCACCTCAATCAGTTCACAGCAACCCTCTCAAAAAGTTCTTGCCTGGAGTATGGAGGTTACTTTTTAAACGTGTCATTCAATGCCTCGGTGGAAATAGTGGGTCATTTGATCAGGCTACTGCTGCTCAAATGCAGATGATATATGCACTTGCAACTGGTCGCTTCATTGACTACGCAAGTGTCATTTTTGAAGATCTAAGGACAAAAGTTACTGCCAAAAATAGATCGAGCTCAGTGCCCTTCACTCGATTCCTCTCGCTGATCTTTAAGCATGAGCTGAAGGAGAAGTACCTTCCACATGGTGCTAATGTCTTTTATGCACCACGGGTGGCCAGCACGGTGTACAAGGTCCCAGCTTGTGACACTGAAGTGTTTGAATCTAAGAATGATGCGCTCACTCCTGCAATGAAACAGGTACTTTACTCTACGTACCCTGATGTGTATAAGAAGGTTGGAGCTTCAGCACCACCAACTAATGTGGCTGCTGGATCTCCACCTGTTCAACCCTCTGGAGCTGGTTCGCTGGTAAACCCCCCAGCAGCCTCCAAAGCTCCCAAAAAGACCAAGAAAATTCATGTTACATCTACTTCCACTTCACCTCCTGCTGATGTCCCAAAACAGAAGCAGCGAGTACCAAAGGGCTTAACCACTAAGGCTAAGATGTCCTCACAGCCCAAGGACACTAGACACCCAGCCAACCCATCAGCAGTCTCAAAAAAGACTGCTGACGAGAAAAAGGGTACCAGCAAGCAGCCACCTCAATCTTCTGTAGGAGAGGTTGGTGAAGAACAAGGGCCACCCCAGCCCATTAGAGTTGAGTCAACCACCCAAATAATTCCCTCCTCTTCTTCTCAACCCTCTGAGTCGTTGTCAGCAGCCAGATCACAGGTGATGCTAGAGACAACACATTCTACGGCCGATGACGTTTCAGTGTACAACACACTGAGACAGAGGCACCAAATTCTCCAATCCCATTAAATTTTTCTTTGGATGAGAGGCAGGTGCAGGTTGTTGGTGTTGAGAATGTTGGTTTGAATGAAGATGCTGAGGTTGATACCAGCATTGAAGAAAGGGAAATTGTGGAAAGAAATGTTGATTTGGGTGAGTTGAAGGTGCTGGTGATGGGGATGACGAAGTTGATGATGTAGTAACGGTTGATGAGGAAAGTGATTTAGAGTTGGTGATATTGTGGCAGATGATTTCCAGCTTGACTCGTATAGTCATGCTGATGAAATAGAAGCAAGTGACATGGAGGTTGATGAATGATGATGAAAATGTTGTGTGATGCTGCTGTGGTGAAAATGCAGCAGCCAATGATGAAATGAAGAACTACTGAGGCAGTTACTCTCACTGCAAGGCCTCAAACTCCACCCATAAGGCCAGTAAACACCATGCTATTATCTCTAGGCATGCCTTTTTCCTTCACAAGTGTTCCTGGCTGCTCATCTACTGCCAAACCAAAAGAAGTTGAACCACAAACAGCAAAGAGTTTGGGTATTTCGCATTCTACCTACTCTGATGATAGGTTGGCACGGATGGAGAACCAATTGAATGATCTCACCAAGACTGTCGCACTCGCTGTTGAGCTTAAAGATCAAGAAGAGGACAGATTGGTGAAGACATTAGAGAGCTGGTACAATAAGCAAGAGCGAGAACACTGCCAGCATCGAGACCATTAAAGAAAAATGTGTTTTGATGGCTGCTGATCAAGAGAAAATTCGTACTTACAACAATGTCATTAAAAAGGATCAGCAGTCCATTAAAGGTTTTACTCGGTCGCTGTACAAAATTGGTAATACCATCAGCTACTCAGCTAAAAAGGCAGCTTCTACCAGTAACTCTGCTGTTGCTGAAGTAAAGAAGTTGTGGATCTCATCTCCCCTCTGACCACTCAAGTTGAAAGCAACACCAAGGCAATCAATGCCTTGGAAAAACAAGTGGTTGATCTTCCCATTCCCAGCATCCTTTTACTGAGGAAGATCGCAGAGGCAAATTGGAGAAAGAGGTAGATGAAATCAAGAACTTGCTGTCACAACTTGTTAAGCAGCAATCAGCACCGGTAGCGACTGTGGAAGTTGTTATAAATGATACAACTTCCAAGGGGGAGAAAATCGATGCTGAAATCTTAGCAGCAGTTACTGAAGCAGTAAACAAGGCTGAAAAAATTATGATGAGACTGCTGAGGAGGTTTTAAATGAGGATGATGATGCCACTGACACTACAAAGGCTAATGAAATGGCAATTGTGGCTGTCAGTGAGGAAAAAGAAAGTGAAGTTCCCCCTGCTGGTGCTGAGGGGGAGACTGAAATGGATGAAAGTGTGGAAGTTCCCCCTGCTGGTGTTGAGGGGGAGACTGAAAAAGATGTAGTATGGAAGTTCCCCCTGCTGGTGTTGAGGGGGAGATTGAAAAGGAATTTGATGATGAAGCTCCCCCAGCTGGTGGTGAGGGGGAGCAACAAATTATGATGTTCAATGTACCCCCTGCTGCTGTTGGTGAGGGGCACATTGAAGTCTTGAGATGTGGAAGCAGTTTGATCCCAAAGAAGTCAAAGATGCATGGGAAACTGGCTTCGCTACATACATGGCCACGGATAGATCTAAGAAAATGTTGGGAATCTTTGACAGAACATATCTGGCCAATGCTCAAATTACTCCTCTCTCTGATGAACGGCGGAGACAACTCAGTGAGTCTGGTTTCTTCAAGAAACCTTCCGCTGCTCAGCTATCTATCCAATCTTCAGCAGGTCACCAGCATGAATGATAGATATACTTGCTTGACTGCTGATGGAAAAACTCAAGAAGAAGCATCAAGGAGTTGGATAGGATCAAAGAAAATCAAGAAAATGAAAAGAAAAATCTTGAGTACATCCAGCAGCTGCCTTTCCTTGAAAAAGATCAGCTAGATGGTGAACAAAGAATGATACTAAAAACTGGTGGAGCTGAAGCCTTGTACAGACAAAAGCATGCTGATGTTGAAGTACAACTCAGCGAGAAAAGAAAGAAGTTTGAAGAAGAAAAATACAAGTGGTTAAAGCTATGAAGGACAGAAAGAGGCCTCAAAGGATAGTTGCTGCTGAGGCCTTCAAAGCTGAAATGGGTCTTAAGACCAACTTGAAGATCTTAAGAGAAGGTGCTGACAAGCCTATCAAACTTGAAGGGGTAAAAACCACCACTCTAAGTGCCTCTGAGTGGTTTGAAGTCTACATGCTGATTAAAGACAAAAAGGCTCCCAGCTATGCTCAGCTTCAGAAGATGCTAAAAGAGTACTTTGAGAAGGCACTGGAGTTTGAAACAAAGTTTAAGCAGATCTGCCTATGCTGAGGCAAGTATTTGGTACTCCAGCAGTTGTCTCATCAGCAGGCAAGAGAGCTCAAAGAAAAAGAAAGGAAATCTACCAACCCTTGTCTGCTGCTTCCTCCTATCTCGGGTGATGCTGCCTTAAATCTTCGACTACCTCCCAGAAGTGTATTTGAAGAAGGGAGAGTACTCGAGTCTCCTGCTGGCATATTCTTTACAAACTTCCAGAATCAATTGTTCTTTCGCTTGGCTGAACTTGAAAAAGCTTCTACTGGGTTTCTTATAGCATCAGAAGAAGATTTGCAAAATTGAACAGGTGGTTCATTGGCAAGTTGATGAAAGAGTGCTGAAGCCACACAGAAGAGATGATCCTGTGCTGAGGATTGCCAAGCAAGAGGATGCTTGGGAGATTGAAGCTGCTAACCTTTAGATGTCTTGATAATTAAAAGCTATGTGTATCAGCTTTTAAATGTTTAAAGATGATATATATAAGACATCTTTCTATCATTCCTTTATTCTTTTCTGAAGTCTAGTTTACTCAGCAAGTCTTCTCAGTGAATAGGGGGAGATTGTTGAGTCAAGGATTCGCTGACCAGACTTGGTCGCTGACGTGTGTCGTCAGTGAGTCATCAGCGAAGTCAGTGACTCTCGTCAGCGGGTGGTTTGCTTCCCAAGTTGTTGGTCAAGGCGGGAAGATTTCAAACCAAAAGAAGACAAGAGTCACATGGTGGTTCATCCAACTGTATTTTACCTTGTAAGGTAAAGATGCAGGTGGACCAAAACACAAGGGTTTCTGTTAGGTCCAGTTCACCTGGAACTGGCCAGTCACCAGTTTCCACTGACCAGTTCACCAGTTGCATCTGGTGACCAGTAAACTGGTGACCAAGAAGATTTGTCGAGAAATATATTGAAGTCCAGTTGCACCGTACAGTTAACGCAACTGAAGACTTCCTCCAGTTGAGAACTGACCAAGTTGAAGAAACATTCCAGTTGAAGTCGAAGACAACAAATGGAAGAAAGAGAATGACAATGGCAGCGAAGCCCAGTTGACATTCTAGTCAGTTACAAACTGGAGACCTTCAGTGGAAAGCCCTTACAAAGCTTTACACTGATTACGAGGAATTGACTTGTATACTTTATGTACCTTTACCCGGATAATAAGCCTTATCTTATTATTTAAGTATTAAAAGGTACATAAAGGTGGTTGTGTAAAGTCACTGTAACATGCGACTTTACAACACTTTTTAAGGAATTAAATGCTATTCCTTAAATGCTTCCAACCACTTTTGTACGGCTAAAGTTAACATCCATATGTTAACTTTGCCTATAAATACAAGTCATTGCACAACCAAGAAACACAAGTTATTTGAGAACGTCTAAGTTATTTCTCTCTCAAACGAATAACTTCTTACTTTGCAAACCTGCAATATTCTTGGTGAACTTGTGCAATATTCTCTCAATCGCTAAAAGGAACATTTCACTACTTTAAGTGTTTCGATTGTAGAAGAGAAATTCCGAGTATAGATCAATTGTATTTCATAGGTTGTTAGGATATTTACATTCGTGTATTATCTTGGTTCCGCATCAACCTTGTAATTTGTTTAATATCAATAAATAAATTACACTTGAAAACTACATATTGTCTCATCAAGATTGTTTACAAGTTATTTGTATTATTGCATTGTTCTTTACTTATTGTCTTTTATATAAGTAATCTATCTAGAACTTGGTATACACTTATCTAACTGGTCGTCTCCAGTTTAGTAAGTATATTGCAAAGTAACTCCACCATCGACATAGAGGTGTCTTCAGTAGTACCAATCTAACAAGTTGGGACTTACAAGTGGTATCAGAGCAGAAGGCTAATATACTTGCCTAGATCTGCAAAGATGAACACTACTGAAGGTGGAGATGGTTCTGGTTTAGGTGAAAACCCATTGAACAATAATTCACCACCTTTTCAAAACGTTAACACCAACCCTCCTCCTCCTCCTTCTACCCCAAGCCACGTCCATGTACATTACTCTAACACTCCTGTTCCAAAATTTGATGGAAACAGTGAGACCTTTGGTACATGGAAAGCTAGAATGCTGTTGCATTTTGGTGGTATTGAGAGGTATATGTTGAAAATCATAAAAGATGGACCATATATACCTATGTCTATTGGGGTGAGTCCTCTTCTTGATCCAACTGGAAGAAGAGGCTCAAGGGAAAAGCCAGAAGACCATTGGTCTGATGAGGATCGCAGACTGGTGGACTTGGACACCAGACTGAAAAACATGATCCTTGGGGCTGTCCCTGAAGACCTAATTCCAACACTTGTGTTGTATCCCAGTGCCAAGTCTATGTGGGATGAATTAGTGATTCAGTTTGAAGGAGGTGATGACACCATTGTCACCCGTAAAGTTGCATTGAACAAGAAGTATGAATCCTTCTTTGCCTTGCCCAACGAAAGTTTAACTGGTACTTATACCAGATTTTCTAGCCTCATCAATCAGTTGAGAGGTTTGGGTGTAGAGAAGGATAAGGATATTCTTCTTGAAAAGTTTTGTGATATTCTTCCATCTAAATGGGAAAACATGGTTCTTGTCTTGAGACAAGGTAAAACCTTGCACTCTCACACTCTTGCATCGCTCTATGGAGCCTTCAGATTCACTGAAGATAATAATGCTGCAAGACTTGTGGCTGAGCAAGATGCCATGAACCATGCTCAGAGTCCCAAGGTTGCTAATGTAATTGAGCGACCTTGTGCTGCTTTAATGTCTGCTGAGAGTGTCCAGGCACACTCGATGAAGGAGATGTTAAACAGCTTCTTAAACTCTGGGCTGACCACTGAAAACAGTGAAGGTTATGATGAAACTGACGATGATGATCTGGTCGCCATGATTGCTAAAACCTTTAATAGGTTTAAGCATAAATCTAAAAGATTTAATGGCCCCAACAATGCTTCCAGCTCCAGCTCTCTGGATAAGACCAATCTTACATGCTATAAGTGTGGCAAGAAAGGTCATTTTATGAAGGAATGCCGATCTAGTCAGTTGAATAACCAAACTGGCCCCTCTGTCCCTAATTACAATCGGCCTGATGATAGCTATAAAGCTAAATACAAGCAGCTTAAGGCCCAGATTGCCCTTCTGTCCATGGATAAGAAAAAGGACCAGTGCTTAATTGCACAAACTGAAGGAAAATGGGAGTACTCTGATGACTCATCTGAGGATGAAGAAGAGGAAAGGGACATGTGTTTCATGGCCTTGGAAGATCAACAACAACAGCAGCATGTGGTGAAAGATGATGTCGTCTCTGGAAGATGGGTGGACATCATACTGAAAAAGGTATGTGATTATGATCACCAGGTTGACCCTGAATTGAAACTGGACCTGGCTGAATCATTAAGTGGTGATTTGGCATTTGTAGAAACTGTTAGAGCTGATAGTGAAAGATATTTAGACACTATCTTAATTGAACTAAACAATGTCAAACCACAACTGAATGATTTGCAAAGTGTCCAGTTGGCTCTCAAGGAGTCAGTTTTAAAAATTGAGGCATTAGAACTTGATAATCAAAAACTTTCTGATGATTTTGAAAAAGCTCAAATGATTATCAAGTCCTGGGTAAAAGCATCTGGCAAAAACTATGATGCATTTTCAAGAACCATCGATGCCCAGAAAAATGCATGGAAATCTGAAGATCTGAAGATGGCAGCTCTTATACCAGATTTTCTAGCCTCATCAATCAGTTGAGAGGTTTGGGTGTAGAGAAGGATAAGGATATTCTTCTTGAAAAGTTTTGTGATATTCTTCCATCTAAATGGGAAAACATGGTTCTTGTCTTGAGACAAGGTAAAACCTTGCACTCTCACACTCTTGCATCGCTCTATGGAGCCTTCAGATTCACTGAAGATAATAATGCTGCAAGACTTGTGGCTGAGCAAGATGCCATGAACCATGCTCAGAGTCCCAAGGTTGCTAATGTAATTGAGCGACCTTGTGCTGCTTTAATGTCTGCTGAGAGTGTCCAGGCACACTCGATGAAGGAGATGTTAAACAGCTTCTTAAACTCTGGGCTGACCACTGAAAACAGTGAAGGTTATGATGAAACTGACGATGATGATCTGGTCGCCATGATTGCTAAAACCTTTAATAGGTTTAAGCATAAATCTAAAAGATTTAATGGCCCCAACAATGCTTCCAGCTCCAGCTCTCTGGATAAGACCAATCTTACATGCTATAAGTGTGGCAAGAAAGGTCATTTTATGAAGGAATGCCGATCTAGTCAGTTGAATAACCAAACTGGCCCCTCTGTCCCTAATTACAATCGGCCTGATGATAGCTATAAAGCTAAATACAAGCAGCTTAAGGCCCAGATTGCCCTTCTGTCCATGGATAAGAAAAAGGACCAGTGCTTAATTGCACAAACTGAAGGAAAATGGGAGTACTCTGATGACTCATCTGAGGATGAAGAAGAGGAAAGGGACATGTGTTTCATGGCCTTGGAAGATCAACAACAACAGCAGCATGTGGTGAAAGATGATGTCGTCTCTGGAAGATGGGTGGACATCATACTGAAAAAGGTATGTGATTATGATCACCAGGTTGACCCTGAATTGAAACTGGACCTGGCTGAATCATTAAGTGGTGATTTGGCATTTGTAGAAACTGTTAGAGCTGATAGTGAAAGATATTTAGACACTATCTTAATTGAACTAAACAATGTCAAACCACAACTGAATGATTTGCAAAGTGTCCAGTTGGCTCTCAAGGAGTCAGTTTTAAAAATTGAGGCATTAGAACTTGATAATCAAAAACTTTCTGATGATTTTGAAAAAGCTCAAATGATTATCAAGTCCTGGGTAAAAGCATCTGGCAAAAACTATGATGCATTTTCAAGAACCATCGATGCCCAGAAAAATGCATGGAAATCTGAAGATCTGAAGATGGCAGCTCTTATACCAGATCTTCATGCATTGCCTCCAGCTCTCCAGGTTGAAACACCTTATGATCAACCTGAAGCTGTTGAAACTGAAACCATTGAGACCTCCCCCATTGAGGTTAAAACTGGAGCCAAACAGGCTAAAGCTCCAGTCAAAAAGGCCACTGTTAACAAGCCTTTACCTCATAAGTCTAAGGAGCCCAAGACCCGAAAGACTAAATCCCCAGTTGAACCAATGTCCAAGGTTCAACTGCCTGAACAAAACAATGTTTTGGTTAATTTGGAAAGGCAACTCCAACTTTTGTCTCGGCAGGTTCAGAGTTGCACTGCCCGAATTAACAATCTGGAAGGAGGCTCACCACCTCCAGTTTTAAAACAAAACATTAAATCACTCCCTTCTGTACCTAAACAAAAGAATGTTCCATCTGGAACAAAATCTGGTAAACACAAGGTGAGTAAATATCAAATACCAATCGTTTTTACTTCTGCACCTGGAGCTGGTGATAATGCTCCAGATGTAGCCTCCAGTTCAACACCTCAACAATCAACTGTGGCTTCTGTAGAGAAGTCCAGTGGACCCATCAAGAAAAGATGGGTTCACAAAAATAACTAATGATTTTTGTGTGTGTGTAGGGCGATCGAAAGAAGAATATCTGGTATCTGGACAGCGCTGCTGGCCGGACTATGACCGGATGTAAGCCCCTACTGGAAGAGTTCACTGTCCAAGATGGACCGACAGTGACGTTTGGTAACGATCAATCTGGAAAGACTGAAGGATATGGTGTGCTCAATAATGGACAAGTCGAATTCAAAAGAGTTGCATTTGTGAATGGTTTGAAATATAACTTGATCAGTGTAAGCCAACTTTGCGATGATGGCTTCAGAGTATTGTTCGATATTGCACAAGGCACCATATTTAACAAGGATTGGAAAGTGGTGATGATTGCACCAAGAAAAGGGAATGTGTACATCATGGATATGGAACCAGCTCCAAAAGAGCAATGTTTCTATACCAAAGCTGATGAGGACACCAACTGGCTATGGCATAAAAGGTTATCCCACCTTAATTTCAAGAACATTAACAAGTTGTCTCGCAAACAACTGGTTGATGGGATACCCCAGATTTCCTTCAATAAGGAAAAGCCATGTCCAGGTTGTGAGATGGGCAAGCAGAAGAGAGCCAGTTTCAAAACTAGGCAAAATTTTAGCATCACTGAACCTCTTCACATGCTTCATATGGATCTCTTTGGTCCAGTGAATGTTCAAACTAGAGCTGGAAAGAAATACACTCTAGTTGTGGTTGATGAATTCTCCAGATATTGCTGGGTGGTATTCATCAGATCCAAAAGTGATGCACCTGCTGAAATCATCTCCCTTATCAAAAGAATTGAGCTCAAGTACACTCGAAAAGTTTGTCAGTTGCGAAGTGATAATGGTACTGAATTCCAAAACAAAGTACTTGAAACATTTTGCACTGACACTGGCATTTCTCAAAACTTCTCATCAGTTCACTCTCCAGAGCAAAATGGAGTTGTTGAAAGGAAGAATCGTACACTGATAGAAGCGGCCAGAAGCATGCTATCTGAATCTGGTCTTCCCACCAGTTTTTGGGCTGAGGCAGTTGCAACTGCTTGTCACACCCAAAACCGGTCAGTCTACATCAAGAGACATAAGAAGACTGCCTACGAAGTACTCAGGAATCGTAAACCAAATATTGGATATTTCCATGTATTTGGTTGTCCAGTTTATATACTGAACGATTCCAGTCAGCTTGGAAAGTTTGATGCAAAAGCTGATGAAGGGGTATTTTTAGGCTATTCAGATATTCGAAAGGCCTTTAGAGTTTATAATTATAGACTCCAAAAGGTGCATGAGACAATTCATGTCACATTCGATGAATCAACTGAAGCAATCAACAAGAGACCAAGCCTTGATATTTCTCCAGTCATTCCAATCAACTTTGGTGAAACTGACCAAGTTCATCGGTCAGTTGTTTCACCAGAAGATGCTTCCAGTTACAACAAACTGGAACCAGTCAAGAAGAAGAAAAGCACTAGTGACACATCATTTTATCCCTCCATCAATTTTAACTTACCACAAGAATTGGTGATTGGATCAGATGTACGTGCCACTCCAATATCAGCACCAGTTCAAGCCCCTACTTCTCCAGTTACTCATGAAATACCTTCAACTGAGGAATTTCATGATGCAAATCGAGACCTCATTGACTCTGATGAGGATGTAGAAGCTGTTTGGACTGATCCTTCTCCAGATGCTGCTGCAACTGAAGAAGATCTCCAGGTACCTTGCACTGATATTGTAGTTCACCAGCCTAGTCAATACACTAGATGGACTAAAGCCCACCCAATTGAACAAATTGTGGGTAATCCAACTAGTGGGGTTCAGACTAGAAGAGCCACCAGTGAGCAATGCTTAAACGTCACCTTCTTATCTTTAATTGAACCAAAGAAGATTGACGAGGCTATGGCAGACCCAAGCTGGGTGGAAGCTATGCAAGAAGAGCTCCTCCAGTTTGAAAGGAACAATGTTTGGGAGCTTGTTCCTTGTCCACCAGGGTTAAAGAAAGAACCTATTGGTACCAGATGGGTCTACCGAAATAAAATGGATGAAGATGGCCATGTTGTAAGAAACAAGGCCAGATTAGTTGCCCAGGGTTATTGTCAAGCAGAGGGCGTTGACTTTGATGAGACTTTTGCTCCAGTTGCAAGACTTGAAGCCATTAGAATATTCTTGGCTTATGCAGCCCATCTGCAGTTCAAGGTCTTCCAGATGGATGTCAAAAGTGCGTTCCTTAATGGAACATTGGAAGAAGAAGTTTATGTGAAGCAGACTCCAGGTTTCATCGATGAGAAGCATCCTCATTGGGTTTATAGACTGAACAAAGCATTGTATGGTCTAAGACAAGCCCCAAGAGCCTGGTATGATACTTTAACTAAACATCTTCTCAAAAATGGCTTTCAAAGAGGTGCAATAGATAATACCTTGTTTATCTTGAAAGAAAGAGGTAATATCTTATTGGTACAAATTTATGTTGATGACATTATTTTTGGTTCAACTGATGATGCAATGTGTAAAAAGTTTTCTAAAATCATGTCATCTGAATATGAGATGAGTTTAATGGGTGAATTAACATTTTTCTTAGGTCTTCAGATTAAGCAAACTGAAAATGGAATTTTCATAAACCAAGGAAAATATGTCAGAGATTTGTTACGAAAATACAAATATGATTCAATCCCATCGAAAAACACACCTATTGCAGCACCATTGAATTTGGACTCTGACCCAACTGGCAAACCAGTTAATGTAACTGACTATAGAGGTATGGTTGGTTCACTAATGTACTTAACTGCCAGTCGACCAGATATAATGTTTGCAACATGTTTATGTGCCAGGTTTCAGGCTAACCCTAAAGAATCACATTTGCACGCTGTAAAGCGTATCTTTAGATACCTGAAAGGGTGTCCTAATCTTGGTCTTTGGTACCCCAAAGGCTCAGGATTAGATCTAATGGGTTATTCAGATTCTGATCATGCAGGTTGTAAGATTGATAGAAAATCCACAACTGGTGGTTGTCATTTCCTTGGAGGAAAACTGGTGAGTTGGACCAGCAAGAAGCAGACTTCAGTCTCTATGTCCACTGCAGAGGCAGAGTACATTTCTGCGGCCAGTTGTTGTGCCCAGATTCTCTGGATCAAAAACCAGTTACTAGATTATGGTCAGAAGTACACCAAGACCCCAATCTTTTGTGACAACACCAGTGCAATTGCTATCTCTCACAATCCAGTGATGCACTCAAAAACAAAGCATATTGACATCAGGTATCATTTTATTCGTGATCATGTTATGAAAGGTGATATTGAAATTCATTTCATCCCCACTGACAAACAGTTAGCTGATGTTTTTACTAAACCTCTCGATGAGAAAACTTTTAAACATCTCATCAGCGAACTGGGAATGCTAAACCCTTAACTGGAGCTTTCTTTGTTATTGAACGCGTCAGTGACACTGATGAAGTTCTCCAGTTGAGGAGGTCCAGATTATCTTTGCTCGCCAGGCTATCGAACGCCTTTGTGATACTATCTTGGCACTAATTGATATCTGGATCATCATTTTAGGGGGAAAGACTCAAAATAATTTTCTGGCTAAAATTCGTTTTTGTTTGAAAATGCAACTGGAGAACTCTTCAGTTGGAACTGGAACTGGATTGATCCTCCAGTTACCAGGTTCGGTCTTTGTCTAATTTTCATAACGTTACAAATACTTGGTCTATATGTGTGACACGTGATGATACTCGAGTGTTTTAAACCACTTGATATCGTGATCTGACGTGTTGAAACCATTTTTAAGTACTTGACAACTGTTTGTGTTGGGAAAACAAAAAGTGTGTGGGGTTATGGGTAAAGTGAGCCGTCGTAGCATTTAATGCTGACATGGTAACATTTAATGCTTACATGGAAAATTATATTTTATTTTCAAAATATCTTCAAAAATATTTGGTTTATTAAAATATGATTTGTGGGTTTACATTGGGATCTTGAATCCCCTTATAAATACCCTCATTTACTTCATAACACATTTACTTTCTTTTTCATTCTCTTCATTTACTCTCTTCATTTACTTCATAACACATTTACTTTCTTTTTCATTCTCTTCATTTACTCTCTTCATTTACTTCATAACACATTTACTTTCTTTTTCATTCTCTTCATTTACTCTCTTCATTTACTTCATAACACATTTACTTTCTTTTTCATTCTCTTCATTTACTCTCTTCATTTACTTCTTATAAATACCCTCATTTACTTCATAACACATTTACTTTCTTTTTCATTCTCTTCATTTACTCTCTTCATTTACTTCTTATAAATACCCTCATTTACTTCATAACACATTTACTTTCTTTTTCATTCTCTTCATTTACTCTCTTCATTTACTTCTCATTCCCTTATTACCCTCATTTACTTCATAACACATTTACTTTCTTTTTCATTCTCTTCATTTACTCTCTTCATTTACTTCTCATTTACTTCATAACACATTTACTTTCTTTTTCATTCTCTTCATTTACTCTCTTCATTTACTTTCATTTATTCTTCATTCTCTCTTCATTTACTCTCTCATTTACTTCCAATATAAATTTTCGTCAAGTACTCCTGGAGATGGGTCATAGGGAGTGCTTAGACAGTGATGGTTTGTTGAAGACCAAGGGGGCGATGACCATGAAGGGCCTTACACCTTCATGGAGGTATTTCTTTGTGCATCTGGTCGAAAGTTTGGGTGGCAGTTCAGGAGGTCTTGACCAGATCAACTCTTCCCAAGCTGAAATGGCTTAAAAAAAAAAAAAAAAAAAAAAAAAAAAAAAAAAAAAAAAAAAAAAAAAAAAAAAAAAAAAAAAAAAAAAAAAAAAAAAAAAAAAAAAAAAAAAAAAAAAAAAAAAAAAAAAAAAAAAAAAAAAAAAAAAAAAAAAAAAAAAAAAAAAAAAAAAAAAAAAAAAAAAAAAAAAAAAAAAAAAAAAAAAAAAAAAAAAAAAAAAAAAAAAAAAAAAAAAAAAAAAAAAAAAAAAAAAAAAAAAAAAAAAAAAAAAAAAAAAAAAAAAAAAAAAAAAAAAAAAAAAAAAAAAAAAAAAAAAAAAAAAAAAAAAAAAAAAAAAAAAAAAAAAAAAAAAAAAAAAAAAAAAAAAAAAAAAAAAAAAAAAAAAAAAAAAAAAAAAAAAAAAAAAAAAAAAAAAAAAAAAAAAAAAAAAAAAAAAAAAAAAAAAAAAAAAAAAAAAAAAAAAAAAAAAAAAAAAAAAAAAAAAAAAAAAAAAAAAAAAAAAAAAAAAAAAAAAAAAAAAAAAAAAAAAAAAAAAAAAAAAAAAAAAAAAAAAAAAAAAAAAAAAAAAAAAAAAAAAAAAAAAAAAAAAAAAAAAAAAAAAAAAAAAAAAAAAAAAAAAAAAAAAAAAAAAAAAAAAAAAAAAAAAAAAAAAAAAAAAAAAAAAAAAAAAAAAAAAAAAAAAAAAAAAAAAAAAAAAAAAAAAAAAAAAAAAAAAAAAAAAAAAAAAAAAAAAAAAAAAAAAAAAAAAAAAAAAAAAAAAAAAAAAAAAAAAAAAAAAAAAAAAAAAAAAAAAAAAAAAAAAAAAAAAAAAAAAAAAAAAAAAAAAAAAAAAAAAAAAAAAAAAAAAAAAAAAAAAAAAAAAAAAAAAAAAAAAAAAAAAAAAAAAAAAAAAAAAAAAAAAAAAAAAAAAAAAAAAAAAAAAAAAAAAAAAAAAAAAAAAAAAAAAAAAAAAAAAAAAAAAAAAAAAAAAAAAAAAAAAAAAAAAAAAAAAAAAAAAAAAAAAAAAAAAAAAAAAAAAAAAAAAAAAAAAAAAAAAAAAAAAAAAAAAAAAAAAAAAAAAAAAAAAAAAAAAAAAAAAAAAAAAAAAAAAAAAAAAAAAAAAAAAAAAAAAAAAAAAAAAAAAAAAAAAAAAAAAAAAAAAAAAAAAAAAAAAAAAAAAAAAAAAAAAAAAAAAAAAAAAAAAAAAAAAAAAAAAAAAAAAAAAAAAAAAAAAAAAAAAAAAAAAAAAAAAAAAAAAAAAAAAAAAAAAAAAAAAAAAAAAAAAAAAAAAAAAAAAAAAAAAAAAAAAAAAAAAAAAAAAAAAAAAAAAAAAAAAAAAAAAAAAAAAAAAAAAAAAAAAAAAAAAAAAAAAAAAAAAAAAAAAAAAAAAAAAAAAAAAAAAAAAAAAAAAAAAAAAAAAAAAAAAAAAAAAAAAAAAAAAAAAAAAAAAAAAAAAAAAAAAAAAAAAAAAAAAAAAAAAAAAAAAAAAAAAAAAAAAAAAAAAAAAAAAAAAAAAAAAAAAAAAAAAAAAAACCCAACGAAAAAAGGTCATCTGGAGCCTGACCAGGTAACTGGTCAGCCCTCTGTCACATTCATGGATCTGGACATGGGTGTTAACGACGAGGAAATCCTTATTGAATCTTCGGATTCAGAAGGTACTGAAACAGACCTGGAGATTCTTGGTGCTTCTGTACAAGCACAAGACCCTTCATCTCCAGTCTGCCCTCCAGAAGCATCAATTTCACTTTCCCCATCTGACCAAAATATGCCTACAAATATTTCCTCACCAATATATACCGCTCCTCTACCAACTGGGCAATTCTCCTTTGCTCGAGAAATGCCCCCACCACCGTCGCCGTTGTTCACACCTGAGCTTTCTCAGCATGAACAACACATTGAACTTCCTATCCTTTCTTCTTCTACCACTCCTCCAATATATTCAACTGCTGGCCTGACAACTGGGGAGACTTCCATTACTTTGCCTCCTCCAGTTGCTCCAGTAGTAGCTGCTCGTGGTCCAGTGACACCTTCTTCCTCGTCACTGGACACTCAAGTTGTCTCAATTCAATCCGATCTCCAAAACCTTCTAACCAGGGTGGAGGAGATTCAGAAGACACTTGAGAAGAACACCAAGTCCTTCTCCAGATACCACAAAGACTCACTGACAAATATCAAGGTGGTTGATCTGGGGATAAACAAGTTCTCATTAAATGAGGACTTGGTGTTGAATAAATTGAATGAGTTGGTCACTGGCAGCAATAATTTGGCAGGTACATTGAAGGAAGCCTTTGACCTAACTCATGCTAAGGTTCACCAGTTCTATCTCAAGTCTACTTACCAATACTGTCAGAACTTCTGAAGTAGACTTGAAGGAAATTGAAAGGCAGGTCAAGGAACTTGTTGAGAGACCTGGCCTAGATGTAACTGGCCTTGGTGAGCAGATGGTAGCTTCAGTTGGTCAGAAAATGGAAGATATGTTGGGTGCTAGGGAAGATCGTTTGATTGAAAGGGTGATGTCTGAGATCACCAAGCTGGCCACTCCTCAGGTTGATCTGGCCCCACTTACCAGTGAGATCAACCAGTTGAGGGGCAGCATTGAAGGTTTGAGCACCCAAGTATCTCTTCACACTGAATCTTTGAACAAACTGGCCAATGAAGTGGAGGATTTGAAGAAGAGGGATGATGAATTGAAGGAAAAGGTGGATGCTGGTGTTGTTGAATTGAAAGCTGGTCAAGACAAAGTTGTTGCAAATGTCTTGGCCCAGTCTAAAGAAACCAGCCACCTCTGGAGGTCCTTCCGCATGATGTGTGGGATATTTAAAGAGTGCAAGGACATGCAGTCGTGGCAGCCTCTTGACCGGTTGCCATCACATCCTTCTGAATGGGAAGCTATTAGGGCAGGTCTCGATGCTGCCAAGGGGGAAAAAGGTCCAGTCCTTGCACCACCAGTTCAACCAAGAAGGGAATTAAGCTTAGCTGCCAGTACTGATGCTGGTGAGCAAACTGGTGATGCTAGTGTGAGGGGGAATGTGTTGGATAAGGGAAAGGCGAAGGTAACTGAAGAAGCCCAGCCGGCCACTGAAATGGAAATGCTCGAGACTGGTAATGTTGATGTACTGCCTCCAGTTTCAGACAGTGATAGTAGAAGACTGGCCAGACTTGGTAATGATATTAAAGAAAGAAAGAAGATGAAACAAAGGAACCAAGCTGAAGCCAGGGCACATCTCACTCAATTGAATTTGCTAGATATGAGTGATGCCAATCTTCTAGGCATCACTAAGGAGGAGTATCTCAGTATTAAGAACAATCCTAGGATAGTGGACCAGTTAAATGAAATGCTAGATGTTGAACTGGAAAGACACTATCATGAGGATGAGGCTGAATTTGATGCCAGGAGCTTGAACATTTCTTTGGAGAGGGCTAAGGAGCTAAGGGCCAGTGGGATTCTGAAAAGAATTGCCAATGTAAAGAAGGTTGTGAAAGAAGTGATGAATCCACCAGTTGTACAAAGAAGGATTCCACAACCTAGAAGACCACTGACCAAAGCTGCCAGGGATGCTGATCTCAGCACATTCATTGAACCAACTGGCGAGGTAACAAATGAAGACATTAAGTCCGCCGTACTGGCTGCTGGTGCTGGGAGTATTAAAATCACTAATGAAACTGAAGCAAGAAACTACTACTCCCAGATCATGTCAACCAGGAGACATGGTGGTACTATAACAAATGTCAATATCACAATTAAGCCAGGCACCAAGGTTTTTCGAGTTGAAGTGAAGTATGCTGGTGGGCCACTAGTACGAACTGATGATCCTGGTGTGTTGCAGTTTGGGTTCAGTGAATGGGTCGAGATGGTGAAGGTGCTGGATGCGAAGGCACAAAAGAATAGGTTTGAGAAGGCATGGGTAAACTTCCTAAAGGGCAAGATTCAACATAAAGAGAATCTGGAGCAAAGGCTGAATATTGACCCTGAAGACACTCAACCTATTTCTCTTGTGACCAAAAGAAGAAGAACTGGCGAAGGGCCATCTGCTTAAGTTCTTTCTTCAATTTTATCTTCTTGTAATTGATGTACATTCTGTTGTAACTTATGTAAATTGTGCTCCTTGTATAAATGAAGTTACCAGTTTGTAACCACAAGGTAGATAAAAGATTAAAATCTAACAAACACAAAAAGAAAAACCTAAAGCATTTGTTGATCTATAAAAATGCATTAGATACCTTAGATAGATTTAAATCAAACAAGTCTCTATAGTTTACACTTGTATAGATACAAAACTAGAAAAGACTTAGATTATATTTCTAGACAAATAGGGGGAATTTGTTAGGTCCAGTTCACCTGGAACTGGCCAGTCACCAGTTTCCACTGACCAGTTCACCAGTTGCATCTGGTGACCAGTAAACTGGTGACCAAGAAGATTTGTCGAGAAATATATTGAAGTCCAGTTGCACCGTACAGTTAACGCAACTGAAGACTTCCTCCAGTTGAGAACTGACCAAGTTGAAGAAACATTCCAGTTGAAGTCGAAGACAACAAATGGAAGAAAGAGAATGACAATGGCAGCGAAGCCCAGTTGACATTCTAGTCAGTTACAAACTGGAGACCTTCAGTGGAAAGCCCTTACAAAGCTTTACACTGATTACGAGGAATTGACTTGTATACTTTATGTACCTTTACCCGGATAATAAGCCTTATCTTATTATTTAAGTATTAAAAGGTACATAAAGGTGGTTGTGTAAAGTCACTGTAACATGCGACTTTACAACACTTTTTAAGGAATTAAATGCTATTCCTTAAATGCTTCCAACCACTTTTGTACGGCTAAAGTTAACATCCATATGTTAACTTTGCCTATAAATACAAGTCATTGCACAACCAAGAAACACAAGTTATTTGAGAACGTCTAAGTTATTTCTCTCTCAAACGAATAACTTCTTACTTTGCAAACCTGCAATATTCTTGGTGAACTTGTGCAATATTCTCTCAATCGCTAAAAGGAACATTTCACTACTTTAAGTGTTTCGATTGTAGAAGAGAAATTCCGAGTATAGATCAATTGTATTTCATAGGTTGTTAGGATATTTACATTCGTGTATTATCTTGGTTCCGCATCAACCTTGTAATTTGTTTAATATCAATAAATAAATTACACTTGAAAACTACATATTGTCTCATCAAGATTGTTTACAAGTTGTTTGTATTATTGCATTGTTCTTTACTTATTGTCATTTATATAAGTAATCTATCTAGAACTTGGTATACACTTATCTAACTGGTCGTCTCCAGTTTAGTAAGTATATTGCAAAGTAACTCCACCATCGACATAGAGGTGTCTTCAGTAGTACCAATCTAACAAGTTGGGACTTACAGTTTCCTTTCATAGTTTTGGTAAAGAAGACAAAGGCTCCTGCATGCAAGTACTTCGAGCATATGGGATGTCGACAACCATCATTCTTCACTATCATTGTAAGGCTGTGTTGCCCTAATTCCCCCTCTATATAAAGCAACACAGCCGCACCATCTACACTTTGTGTTTGTCACCACAAGTGTGTGTCACTTTATAATTGTTCAAGTTTTTAGTTTGTCTAGACTTAGCAATTATTTGTTCATTTGTATTCTTGTAAGACAAGTTGTAATATCGACCATGTATTCATCGTTTAATCAATGATACATATGATTAGACTTGCTTAGATCTTTGCATTTGAACTTGTTCTTGTTCTTGTCTCTTACTTTATATTCTTTACTTTCTTGTCTAGCTTAATTAAATATAAGTGTGCAAATCGTGGACTGTCATAAGTGTAAACGAGCAGAAAGCTGTCCTAAATACAATGCCAAGATCAGGAACAACTTTTTTAGCTGCCGCGTTGCTTATGAAGGTCTAATATTTGCCAACTTCCAATCCCATATCATATAAAGTACTCTTATAAGGAAAGGAAATCAAAAAAAAAATTACAAAGTTAAAGAAAGATAACTACACAGCAATTATAATACAATTATGGTTGCAGGTCATGTCTTTTTAGTAAAATCACCCAAAACTAAAAGTTACCTAAACATATAAAATTTCAAAACACCCAACATTTTAAAATTCCGCAAATTGAGAAAAAGAAAGTGATAAGAACCTGAAATTTGAGAGGAAAAAAGTAAAAAGAACCCTAAAATTTAATCGGAACATTGAGAAATAAATCGGCAAAAATTAATAAGAACCTAAGTTTTAAAAAAAATCGCCTTAAATGAAATTAGATAATTAATACCTTACACTGATTAGTAATCTTGGCAGGTAGGTGGGTCTAATTTTCCCCATAGTTGCTTTATAATGATTACTGAATTCGAATAGAAGTAATACAAATCGAAACTCTCCATGGGTTTCAATAGAGATTATCTCCATAGATATATAGATATTCATGGTTAGGTATAAATACGAATAAGAAGAATTCATGGTTAAAGAGAAAGGAATGAGAAAATATTGAAACAAAAAGTACTAAAATTTGTTTGTTAGTGTATTAAAGAAAAAAAGAAATGATAAAATATTGAAACAAAAAAGTACTAAAATTTGTTTGCTTATATTGCGCAAATTCATGATGAAAATCAAGAAAAGTAAATTTCATAAAAATATATAGAGAAAAATAAATAATTTGTTATAACAACACATACCATCAATCTTTCGGAACAATGACAGCTTAAGGATGTTAGCTTAAAAATATATCTTACTTGATTAAGAATGATAGCCCTCATCTAATGTTGTGATATATTAATCAGATGATGTTTCAATAATATGAGAGAATTATTAAGTTTTAAACATTAAATTGAAAAAAGGAACGTAAATGCCATCTAAAAAGGAAACATAGGTCACCAAAGTGATCCAATGATCACAATTTAATTTCCTTTTTCATCCAAGGGTTATAACTTATTTAAAAATGAATTTAAGTGGTTGTTTTATAGTTATTGGAATAAAGTATCTCTACTACTCCCTTTAAATCAAACATCTTTACATCAATTACCTACACCATTTGACGCCGCCACCACCACCATCATCCGTCGCCGCCATCATGCCGCATTGCGCGGGTACGTGCTAGTTATAAATTACATGTTTTGTATTATATACAACATATACTTCAATAAAGGTGGTGTTTGGTTTCTTTATTGTATTGGTGGAGTTAGATTTCAAGTAGAACGAGAATTTTGACCCCGGGCGTTGCCCCGGGATGGCGTTGCCCGGGATCGACGTTGCGTCATGTAAACATATATACGTACAACATTACCTAAAAGTTTGGACACTTAAAGTTTACTATAAGGGGTAGAAACAAAAAAAATTGGTGGGCAAAACCTAGAGTTTGATGGTAAAAGTTAGAAGCCTTAAAATAAGAGATATAAAATAAAATAAAAAAATTTGATAATTAAAGTTAAAATCCAAAGTTAATTGATAAAAATTAAAAACTTTAAAAGTAAATTATACTTGTGTACAAAAAGTTAGACTAAAGTGATAAAACCTAAAAGTTAAGTGGTAAAAATAAGTTTGAAGCGTTAAAATAAGAGATAGAAAGTAAAAAAAAAAAGATTTAATGATTAAAGTTAAAATCCAAAGTTAATTGATAAAAATTAAAAACTTTAAAAGTAAATTATACTTGTGTACAAAAAGTTAGACTAAAGTGATAAAACCTAAAAGTTAAGTGGTAAAAATAAGAAACTCAATCGTAAAAATAAAAATTAAAAAAAAAAAAGACAAATTAGGAGTAAGACAAAGTTGCTGACGTAATACTAACGTCAGCGCCGGTTACTGTAGCTAAGCCTTCAATAAATGTTATATATATAATTAATAGTTTTTTGGCCCCGGGAGACATTACGTAACATGTACACATGTGAAAAATTATATAAAATGAAATTTTCGTGGCAAAAGTTAAAAAGTGAAAAGTTATGTGATTAAAAGTAAAGAAAATGAAACTTTGGTGGAAGTTGAAAAAATAAAAGTATAAAAAGTAAATAAACAAAACTTTTGTGTGTAAAGTAGAAGAAATGAAAGTGATGTGACAAAAAGTAAAAAAGACGAAAACTTTAGTAAATTTATGTGATAAAAAGTAAAGAGAATGAAACTTTCGTGACAAAAGTTAGAAAAACAAAAGTTTACAAAGTAAATAACACAAAAATTTCGTGCAAGAAGCAAAAGGAATAAAAGTTATGTGACAAAAAGTAAAAGTTTAAAAGTTTCCGTGATAAAAAGTAAAAAGAATGAATTTTCGTGGCAAAAATTAGGAAAACAAAAGTTTAAAAACTAAATAAGACACAACTTTCGTGCCAAAAGTAAAAGAAATTAAATTTATGTGACAAAAAGTAAAAAGTTAAAGTTATGTGACAAAAAGTAAAAAGTTAAAAGTTATCGTCAAAAAAAGTAAAGAGAATGAAACTTTGTGTGAAGTTGAAAAAATAAAAGTATAAAAAGTAAATAAACAAAACTTTTGTGTGTAAAGTAGAAGAAATGAAAGTGATGTGACAAAAAGTAAAAAAGACGAAAACTTTAGTAAATTTATGTGATAAAAAGTAAAGAGAATGAAACTTTCGTGACAAAAGTTAGAAAAACAAAAGTTTACAAAGTAAATAACACAAAAATTTCGTGCAAGAAGCAAAAGGAATAAAAGTTATGTGACAAAAAGTAAAAGTTTAAAAGTTTCCGTGATAAAAAGTAAAAAGAATGAATTTTCGTGGCAAAAATTAGGAAAACAAAAGTTTAAAAACTAAATAAGACACAACTTTCGTGCCAAAAGTAAAAGAAATTAAATTTATGTGACAAAAAGTAAAAAGTTAAAAGTTTTCGTCATAAAAAGTAAAGAGAATGAAACTTTTGTGGCAAAAGTTAGAAAAACATATGTTTAAAAACTAAATAAAACAAAAATTTCGTGCTAAAAGTAAAAGAAATTAAAGTTATGTGACAAAAGTTAAAAGGTTAAAGTTATGTGACAAAATTAAGAAACCTAAAAATCTAAATAATCTAAGTTAGCTGATAGGGACCAGTGTTGCAACAAATTTAACGACAGGGACTATAATTGCAGAAAAACCTTAACAGCCGTTAGCTCATGGGGACCATTGTTGCAACAAATTTAACGACAGGGACTATAATTGCCAAAAAGAGTGGCAGCACGGAAAACCACGCACGGGATTTATATATATATATAGAATTTATATATTTACTTTATTATTAATATCTTCAATGTAATTCTAATTAGTAAAACTGCTTTTATTTATTAATTTATACTAGATTATATCCAGCGTAAAACGCGGATAAATATATATAACTATTAAAATACTAATATTAAATGATATTTTATATTGATAAATTGTAAATAAAAAGTATTGAAAAACAATAATATTATATTTGTTTACATAGAATTAAATGAGTTAAAATATATGTAAAAAAAGAATTGCATGATGTAGATATAAAAAAGGAAACATAGATTCTAGTGATCAATTCTCCACATACCTAATCTTCATATTATATTTGTATCACTTAATTTAACAGCCAATTGGTTGATGACCCATTGGTAAGGTATTAGACCTTGTAGAAATCCATCAGGTATCGAATCTTACTTCCTATATTTGTAGGAGTGGATTATTAGGGAGGATTTTCGAGAGTCCTGAGTTTCATTTTAGACATGCATGGTTCGAGCTCCACATACTGTCCAATTGTATGTCAATGTGGTGTCTCGAATGCTAATTACTAACCACCAACTATTAACTCGCTGTTCAATTTTTTTTTTAATAATTTAACAATATAAATAAAAGTTGTTGAAAAACGGTGATGTTGTCATTTTTATATTTTTTATTATTTTCTAGACCCCATATACATATCGAAAATATCTTTTATTTAAATATCATAAGATATTAATGATGTAAAATTAAATATTTATAACTATAACCAATATTTATTACGTTATATGATACAAATATATATAAAGTCATAATTTGACAACAAAAAAATCGAAAAAGTGGTTTTAAAAAATAATATAAAGCTTAGGAATTATTTTTCATAATTATATTATTAAATTAATTACTTTCTATAATTATAAGATGTAGGAAATTACTTTCCATAATTAGTGACCATATATAAATTTATTAAATTAAAATTAAATCTAAAAAAGTTATAAAAGGTATATGACATCAGCGTTTGATCTAATGGTTCTAATTAAAAGTTGAGCTTCATCATGTGTTAGGTCTAGTTTTACTGGACTCACTCCAGACTTGAAGACTGGAGCCTACTGAAGATTTGTCCAGAAATAATAGAAGACCAGTGAGCGCCTTACTTGTATAGGAAATCTGGAGTCACCAGATTTCAGCTCACTGGACTTCACTCCAGTCAAGATCATCCCACTGAAGACATTCTCACTGAAGTCGAAGACTGAAGTCTGAAGAAAGAAGACTGACAAAGCAGTGGAGCCCACTGACAGTCTTACCAGATCTCCTGACTAGAGCTTTGTCAGTGTTCTAGACCTTACAAGTCTGAACACTGATTACGAGGAATTGACTTTTGCCTTTACACGCTTTTACCCGGACAATCTATTTGTCTATTGATAAAAGTACAACACGCGTGTAAAGGTGGTTGGTTAAAAGGATGACAAAGTCACATCAACATGACTTTATCCTTGTACTTTAACCAATGCATTTAAGGAATTAAAGTTGTTTCTTAAATGCATGCAACCATATTTGTACGGCATAATAAATTCACTGTTAAATTTATTTGCCTATAAATACCAAGTCATTTACCTCGTTCCAATTTACTTTTTGCATATTGGTGAACTTGCTTAAATACTCTCGATCGCAAAAAGGAATACTTCACAACTTTAAGTATTTCGATCCAAGGAGATTATTTAGCAAGTATAGATCATTTGTAATTCATAGGTTGTTAGGATATTTACATACTTGTAATATCTTGGTTCCGCAACAACCTTGTATTTTATTTAACATCATAAATAAAATACACTTGAAAAATTACATTGTGTTCCACCTTTACATTATTTATTGCTTTAAGTCTTGTATTACTTTATTTATATACTTGCATTTATATTTAAGTAATACTAGTCCAATTCTAGTGCATACTTGACTTGTTGTATTTTACACTAGTGGGTTAAACCATCAAGTGAGGGACTTACAAGTGGTATCAGAGCAGAAGGCTAACAAACTTGCCTAGATCTGCTTCTTGATGGCCAACCCAGAAAATACACAAGGAAATCCTGGTCCTGAACCTAATATGAATGACCCTAATGACCACCTGTATTAACTAATCCCCCACCTCCTACTCCTACTCCTGCTTCTCCACATGTGCATGTGCACTACTCAAACAATCCTGTTCCTAAATTCAGTGGGAACAGTGATGAATTTGGGACGTGGAAAGCTAGGATGATACTCCATGTTACTGGAATTGAGAGGAATATGATGAAAATCTTAAATGAAGGACCTTATATACCCACATCTCCTCTCAATCCTCTACTTGATCCAACTGGATCTAGAAGAGGAAGGGAAAAGAGGGAGGAACATTGGTCTGAAGAGGAGAGGAGATTGGTAAATTTAGATACCATTCTCAAAAACATGATCCTCGGGGCTGTTCCAGAAACCCTAATTCCCACACTAGTTCTTTTCCCAGTGCTAAATCCATGTGGGATGAACTGGTGAACCAGTATGAAGGAGGTGATGACACTATTGTCACCAGAAAGGTCTCCTTAAACAAGAAGTATGAGTCATTTTTTGCTCTCCCCAATGAGTCTCTCACTGGTACTTACACCAGATTTATGAGCATTATTAACCAGTTGAGAGGACTAGGGGGTTGAGAAAGACAAGGATATACTTCTGGAGAAATTTTGTGATATTTACCCACCAAATGGTCTCACATGATCCTGGTCTTAAGACAAGGTAAAACTCTGCACTCTCACACTCTTTCAACCTTATATGGAGCCTTCAGATTTACTGAAGAAAATCAAGCTCAAAGAGTTGAGGCTGAAAAAGATGCTTTAAATCATGCTTCCAGTAGTTCCACAGTGGTCAGTAATTCTGAACCACCTTGTGCTGCATTAATGTCTTCCGAGAATGTATTTTCTATGAAGAAGATGATGTCTGAACTAATGGAATCTGGAGTAACAAATAATATCTCTCCAGACTGTGATGAATCTGACAATGATGACCTGGTTGCAATGATTGCTAAAACGTTTAACCGTTTCAAAGCAAGAGCAAATAGGCCCAGTGGACAACATGCATCCAGTACTTCTACTGATAAGACTAATCTGACATGCTTTAAGTGTGGCAGAAAAGGTCATTTCATGAAGGAATGCAAGTCCAGTCAGTTTGTATCCCAGCCTGGTCCATCTGTTTCTTATCAAAAGCCTGATGATAGCTACAAGTCCAAGTACAAAAAGCTTAAGGCTCAAATTGCACTCATGTCACAAGATAATAATAAATGCATGATTGCAACCACTGAAGAAAAATGGGTTCCCTCTGATGATTCATCAGTTGATGAAGAAGAGGAAAGAGATTGTTGTTACATGGCTCTGGCAGACCAAGAGCATCTGGTGAAGGAAGATGTCACATCTGGAAGATGGGTGGACATAGTGATCAAAAAGGTTAGTGATTATGATACTGAAACTGACCCTGAACTAAAATTGGACATTGCTGAAGCTCTTAATTCTGATTTAATTTTTGTTGAAACTGTTAGATCTGACAGTGTCAATGGTCTAGAAACAGATTTTTCTGAAATTTCATCTTTAAAATCAAAATTAAAAGAACTTCAAGATATTGAACTGGCATTTCAAGCACAAGTTTTGGTAACTGAACAACTGATTCAAGAAAAACATGACCTGGAAATAATTGCAGTAAATTAATTTCCTAATAAAAAACGTGCATATATGGATGGAAATACTCATGTTGCATCCTTGATACCAGTTATTGACCGTTTACCAGAGGAGGTCAGGCCCATTACCATTTATGATGAGCCTGTTACTTCCAAGGCCAATATTTATCCAGTTCAATCCCCAGAGTAAAACTGGAGCACCACAGGTGACTGCTCTAGTTAAAAAGGTCAATCAAAAGAAACCTTTACCTCAGTCATCTTCTAAGGAACCTTCAGTTCCAAAGAAAAAGAATGTCTCCCTACCTAAGCCTAAAGTCCAGTCAACTGGAAAGGCTCAGGTGTCATCTGAAGAAAGTATTTTGTTAAGGTTAGAGAGCCAGTTTCAACTACTGGCTCGTCAAGTTCAAAGTTGCAATGCAAGATTAAACAATTTTGAGGGTACTTCATCTGGCCCTAAACAAAATACAAAACCTTTTTCAAAGAAAGATAAAAATGTTTCTCCAGTCGAGAAGAAGAAAAAGGTTTCAAAACTGTCAATTCCAATTAAATTCTCTGAGAAATCCTCAGTAGAAGAAAGTGAACTCAACCGGATACCACCAGGGACCTATAAGGGAGGGTCCAGTGAACCCATCAGTCGATGGGTTCCCAAATCTAACTAATCAATCTGGTGGATGTGCAGGGCGATCGAAAGAAATATATTTGGTATCTTGACAGTGCTGCTGGCAGGACAATGACCGGATGTAAGACCCTGCTGGAGGAGTTCATAATTTCTGATGGACCCTCCATTACTTTTGGAAATGATGGTTGTGGAAAAACTGAGGGGTATGGTGTTCTGAACAATGGACAAGTCAAATTCAGACGAGTTGCATATGTGAATGGTTTGAAATATAACCTAATCAGTGTCAGTCAACTGTGTGATGATGGCTATCAAGTATTGTTCAATATTGCTCAGGGCATCGTATTCAACAAGGACTGGAAGGTAGTATTGATTGCTCCCAGAAGAGGGAATGTGTATGTAATGGATATGGAAAGCTCTCTTTCAGAGCAGTGTTTCTATACTCAAGCTGATGAAGACACAAACTGGTTATGGCACAAAGGTTATCCCATTTAAATTTCAAAAATATTAATAAGTTGTCTAGAAAACAACTGGCAGATGGGATACCTTCAGTTTCCTTTAAAAAGGAAAGGCCATGTCCAGGATGTGAGATGGGAAAGCAGAAACATGCCAGTTTCAAGACCAAGCAGAATTTTAGCATATCTAAACCACTTCATATGCTTCATATGGATCTTTTTGGTCCAGTGAACGTTCAGACTCGTGCTGGTAAAAGATACACCCTGGTGATTGTTGATGAATTCTCCAGATTTTGTTGGGTTATCTTTCTCAGGTCAAAGAATGAAGCTGCTGCTGAAATCATTGCTCTTATCAAGCAAATTGAACTCAAATATAAGCAAAAAGTGTGTCAGTTAAGAAGTGACAATGGAACAGAATTCCAGAATGCTACACTGGAGTCATTCTGTACTGACACTGGCATCTCCCAGAATTTCTCATCAGCCCGCACTCCAGAGCAGAATGGAGTGGTGGAAAGGAAAAATCGAACGCTGATAGAAGCTGCCAGGAGTATGCTTGCTGAATCTGGTCTTTCTACCAGTTTCTGGGCTGAATCAATTGCTACTGCTTGCCACACCCAGAACAGGTCTGTTTACATCAAAAGATACAAGAAGACAACCTATGAAGTTTTAAGAAATAGAAAACCAAATATTGGTTATTTTCATGTTTTTGGATGTCCAGTTTACATCCTGAACGACTTCAGTCAGTTAGGCAAATTTGATGCCAAAGCTGATGAAGGGTATTTCTTAGGTTATTCAGCCATTCGCAAGGCCTTCAGAGTCTATAACAAGAGACTGGAGAAGGTCCATGAGTCAATACATGTCACATTTGATGAATCAAATGCTGCAATCAATAAAAGCCAACCCTTGATACTCCCCCAGTAACTCCAATTGTCTTCTGTGAATCTGATCCTATCAACTACAATAAAGATTCAGAAGATACAGTTTCCAGTCATCCTGATCTGGAACCTGTTCAGATTAAGAAACCCCCCAGTAGTACCCCTTTCTATCCTTCAATAAGTTTCAAACTACCCTCTGAACTTGTTATTGGATCAGATGTTCGTACTACTCCCCCAGTATCAGTCCAGTTGAAACTGAACCAGTACTCCAAGAAATGCCTTCAAATGAAGAATTTCATGATGCAAATCGTGATTTAAATGATTCAGATGAAGATGTTGAAATAGTCTGGCAAGATCCTCCTCCTGAAGCAACACCAGAGGAGACTCAACTGAATTCTTGCACTGATATTGTTATAAATAACAATCCTGGTCAATACTCTAGGTGGTCAAAAGCACATCCTATTGATCAAATCATAGGAGACTCCAGTAGAGGGGTTCAGACCAGAAGAGCCTCCAGTGAACAATGTTTATACATCAGCTTCTTATCACTGATAGAACCGAAGAAGATTGACAAGGCTATGGAAGATCCAAGCTGGGTGATAGCTATGCAAGAAGAGCTTCACCAGTTTGAAAGGAACAAGGTATGGTATCTGGTTCCTTTCCAGTTGGTAAGAAGGAACCAATTGGAACAAGATGGGTCTTCAGGAATAAGGTAGATGAAGATGGCCATGTTGTCAGAAACAAGGCCAGATTGGTTGCTCAGGGGTATTGCCAATCAGATGTTGATTTTGATGAATCATTTGCTCCAGTGGCTAGACTTGAAGCGATCAGAATTTTCTTAGCATTCGCTGCTCATCATCAATTCAAGGTCTACCAGATGGACGTAAAGAGTGCATTTTTGAATGGAAAATTAGAAGAAGAGGTTTATGTCAGACAACCACCAGGTTTCATTGATGAAAAACATCCCCACTGGGTATATCATCTGGACAAAGCACTTTATGGTCTCAGACAAGCTCCACGTGCCTGGTATGATACTCTGACTAAACACTTGTTGAAAAATGGTTTTAAAAGAGGTGCAATTGACAATACCTTATTTATTCTTCGTGAAAAAGGTAATCTTCTGCTGGTACAAATTTATGTTGATGATATTATTTTTGGTTCTACTGATGAAAATATGTGCAAGAAATTTTCTAAAATCATGTCCTCTGAATATGAAATGAGTTTAATGGGTGAATTAACATATTTTCTAGGACTCCAGATTAAACAAACCAGTGATGGTATTTTATTAATCAAGAGAAATATGTTAGGGATCTTTTAAAGAAATATGATATGAACTCTTCACCATCTAAACCTACTCCAATTTCTGCACCACTACTCTGGACTCTGATCCAGATGGAAAACCAGTGAACACCACTGTCTATCGAGGCATGGTTGGTTCACTGATGTATTTAACTGCCAGTAGACCAGATATTATGTTTTCAACATGTTATGTGCCAGATATTAGTCTAATCCAAAAGAATCTCATATGCTTGCTGTAAAGCGCATACTGAAATACCTTAAGGGTGTCCCCAGTTTGGGTCTTTGGTGTCCCAAAGGCTCAGGCATGGATCTAATGGGTTATTCAGATTCAGATCATGCAGGTTGTAAGATAGACAGTAATTATGAGTCCCAAATATAGATGAAAACAAACCCGACTGGCAAGTACAACTTATCTTGATGGACAAGTTAAGTTTACGATCCAGATATGGATAACAAGAAACAATTGACTTAAAGTAAATGCAAGAACTAAATGGCATAAACTATATAAAGATATATAAATATAATCAAGTATAAAGCATTGAGATACGTTGTTTTCTAATGTATTTGATTTATTGATGTATAAACAAATACAAGGATTGTTGCGGAACAAAGATAAACACCCAAGTGTAAATATCTAAACAATCCCGAAATACAAGTGATCTAATTGACTTGGAAATACTCGTAAGTTTACTTAGAGTATATCTCACAAGTTGCAATGCTTAGGTTTCTAGCATTTGCAAGTTATGAGAAGACTTTGTATTTATAGACATTGTTCATGATGACATGGACAATGTCGTACAAATGTGGTTGTGAGCATTTAAGGAATTAAGTCATAATTCCTTACATGCTGCACTAGGAAGAGTATATAAGTCACTTGATGTGACTTAAAGTACTAGGTTCCATACCTATCCTTGTACCTTTTATTAATAGATAAATCTATCAACTTGGTAACTGTGTAAGGTAAAAGTCTTCCTCGTAATCAGTGTAAAGTGTTGTAAATACTTTAACACTGAGATGCTTCAGTCTTCGATCTGGTAGAATCTCTCTGATGCTCGCTTCTGAGAGGATTCTCTTCTTCATACTTCAGTCTTTGACTTCAGAATGAATGCTTCAGATTTGTCTTGATCTGAACTGAAGTGAAGCTTCAGTGAAGGAATTCTGAGGCATCTCAGAATTCTGAACTAATGTCTTCACTAAACTTCAAGCTATTTCTGAACAAATTATACATGGTCGATTTTCGACCTAACAAATTCCCCCTATTTGTTCTGAAATAGTGCATGTATTCCAGACTTCTATCTATACATGTTTGTAAGTCTGAAATACAAGTTTTTTTTGTTTAAGTTGTAAAAATTTTCTAAGTACATCTTATAGATCATTGATGTCTCAGAATTTTACTTATGGTTTTCTAACTTAAACTTATCATCTACTTATTTGTTACAATTGCAACTTGTATATATAAACTGAAATGAAAGTTACAAATGCAAATATTTACAAGTACATGATAATTCTGAATAGAAAACTACTTCTTGGCAGGCCTTGAACCAGAAGGTGCCTCAGTAGGTTTTCTCTTCAGTGGAGAATGATCCCTTTTGCCAAACAGCCTGTTTTCAATTTCTACCTTGGCTTGCATCTTTTGCTGAATTCTTGCTAACCATGCACCAGTCAAGGCAGACTTTGGCTTTCCTTTCAGAATCTGGATCATCTCCCTATGCTCAGAAATCCCAAATTCATGCACTGAAACCTGACTATATTCTTCAGTAGCCCTTCCTTCTCTTTTCACAACTAAATCAAACAGCTTCAATCCATCAGCCTTTGCAACTACCATATCAACAATTTTGGCTGGATGCGATCGATGATTCATATAACGATCATACTGGTCCTTCTCATGTTTTCTTTGGAGCTCAGCAGCATCATCAGAAATTGGTTTGATTGAAGTATGGACAACATCACGAGAATCTTTCTTTGCAGTCCTTGTTCCAGTTCTGGGCTTTGTTGGTGGTCTGAACAACTCCTTCTCTACTTGCAGAACTCCAGCCAGAACCTCTTTCTTCTTTCTGGCCATTTCCATTTCTCTATTTTTCACTAAGTCTTGAATGGACATCTTGAAAGTGAGATGGTCCAGCTTTTGTTCCAAAGGAGAGTAGTTCACCCCATACTCATAATCAAGCATATCTTTAACTGCCTTCTGCACTCTTGGATCATGTTTGATCTTCTGAAATCTTTCTAGTGAGAGACCAAGAGATGCAGCATCAATGTGATCAAGGGTTCCCATACTTGGTGTTGAACCCTTTCCCTTTCTTATTCTCACTCCACATGATAAATTGGTTAGAGACTTGCTTCTGCAGAGTCTCCAACTTTTTGCTATCAGCATTAGGATCATGAAGTGGATAACCTTGTTCATCAACATCTTCACCAACAACCAGACCAGAACCCTTATCAGTTTTCTTTGTAGGTTCTGCCACTACTAAGGCTTTTCCCTTATCTTTCCTTCCAGCTTCTGGTTTCTGAACATGTTCCCCCTGAACTGAGGCACTACCAGAAGGTACCTCAGTTTGCTTCTTGGTTGCATGAATCATTTCTTGAGTACTAGCCAGCAACCCAAGAGGCACACCACTTCCCCCTTTGGGAATCTCCGCAGGCATTTTAGCATAAAGATCAAGCGTAGATTTAAGTGCCTGCAGAGGTTCCCAACTTTGTTGTTCTAGGCATTCACAAATACCTTTTGCCATTGTTGCAAACTGAGCCTTTAGTCTGAAGGAAGAACTAAGGTTCAGTGCTTCTTGATCTTTTAAGTCCTTTAGCATCTTTCTATCTTCTTCAGTGAAAGAAGCAGGGGAAGGGGAGCAACAACATTTTCTTTCTTCAGAAGTGTTAGAACTTCATCTAACTGCTTTGACTGATTCTGAACTGAACCTTCAAGCGTGGAAATTGAATTTTTAATTTCATGTACGGCCTTTTCCACCTTGTCATTTGTATCCTTGGTCAGTTCAGCAATCATCTTTCTGACATCATCACCAACCTTCTGAGCGACAGATTCTGAAATCTGAGCAGCTAAGTTCTGAGATAGCTCAGACTTCAGATCTTCCACAATACAAGCACTTATAGAAGTCCCAAGTTCTTTTTCATTTACACTTGGCTTCTGAACCAGCTCATGAACTTCACTTCCAACTGCCATTACCTCTTGTTTCAACAGCTCAACACCAGATGTCAAGTTCGCAACTACTGAAGCTTGCACATCTCTCTTTGTCAATCTGAAGGCTTCTCTGATTGCAGAGCTCACCTTATTGCACGTCATTACCAACTCATTCAATTTTCCAACCACTAGTCCTTCATTCCCAGCAACTTTGGTCAGCTCAGTTCCAAGGAACATCTGAGCACCTTTCATATCAGCCAAGGAGCTAGTGTTGGCAGTTAGAGATTTAGTCAAGTCCTCCACCCTAAGAATAAGGCCTTGGACTTCGGTTTGGTTTTTCTCTAACTGTGCTTCTATGTTGAAAGGAGGTGGGGGTTGTGCAGAAGCAGGAGCCACAAAAGGTAAACTACCAAGCCCTTTTAAAACCTTGTTCATTTGAACATCCGTTGGACTCTCAGATTCCGTCTCAGAATCCAAGTCTTTTTCTGAAGGGGCATCATAATTAATTGGTGGTGGTACGTTGTGAATTTGTGGGTGTAGAAATTGAAGTGAAGGAGTGAAAGAAGGATCGGTTACATATGCGGGATTGGTGCCTGGTGGGAAGATGGGATTTTGGTGAGATGGTGGTGGTGGTACATAAGGTTCATTTTCTGGTTGGTTTTCTGGGGGAGGAGGAGGGGCGTTTGCGAGGATGGGGGCTGGCTCAGAATCAGATTGATTCGCCTCCAATAAGCCCTCGTCAAACTCAAAGTCAGCAAGAGAATCGAGATTCTCTTGAGGTAGCTCATCGTCATCCCAGAAGGCATTCACTTGTGCGATCTGGTCAGATATGCCCTGGTTTGGGTCACTAGTACCCTCACCAGATTCTGGTTCAACAGCTGCAGCAGTTGCATCGTCACCAGATTCAAAAATTTCAACTGTAGGTACACTAACGGGTCCCACATTCTTTTGTGGCCCACTTAATGACCTTTCTGGACCAGCTAGTGTGGCTGAAACAGTTTTAGTAAATACCTGAATCATAGCAGAGGAGAGTTCAGGCTCATCTTCAGTAATAGTTGCCTTAGAGAAATCTCTGCTATATTCTGGTACTGAAGCATCATATCCAGCTTGATCATAAGCATCACCAAGTATATCCTTAAAGCACAAGCTTAAAAATCTTGGAAATGCAATATGTAGACTTCTCTTCCCCTTTAACTTAGTAATCAACTGAGAGAAGAGAATCTCAGCGAAGTCCACTTGCATCCCATTCCAGATATAATACCCCATCTCTACTTGAGGTAGTGAAAGTTGGTCCAACCCTCCATGGTTGCCACCAAGACTTTCCACGATTTGAGTCCAGAAGAACCTCCAACATATACCAAAACCAGACATGAAAATATGTCCAGAGGTCTTCAAGTTTCCATTATCATCCTCCATGTCACCATGACCAGTGGCGACCAAAACCTCCCTAAAATTGACTCCTTTGAGTCTTTTAAACACCTGGGGAGGTTTGAGGTAGTTCAGATGAAGGGAAGTTCTGAACCCTTCAAGAGTGATGACACACTTCTTTGTGCCCTCATTTAGAGTGAAAGGATATAGATTGTTCATCCTTACTAATCACTGCAGAGTACCAGAATTCAAGCAAGTATCGATGATACATTGCTTGCGGATTAGCGGTCAGCGCATAATGAAAGAGGGATTGCTCCCAAAACTTGTTGATTCTTCCCATTAAGGTTTCAGATTTAATATTCAATTGAGCCAAAAAGTTGCTCATATTGAATCGGATTTGGGATGCAGTGAAGTTCTTAGGCCATAAAGCAGATGTTTTCACATCACTCGTTGGAATATATTCAAAAGTTATGAGTGATTTGGGTGAAGAAGAAGATGATTTAGCCATTGTTTTGAGAGTTGAAATTGAAAAGGAATATGAAGAGTTTAAGGAATATTGAGAGTAAAGATGAGAGAGATTGATGATTAGAGAGTTAATGAAAAACGAAGTAAATGAAAGAATGAATAAGGAATTTGTATTTAAGATGGAACAAAAAGGATTTTTCCAATTAAAAACAATTTCTGGGGTCAAGTCAGCATTTAATGCAGAGACGTTTGAGGGACCCCACCCTGTACACTTTTTCAATAAAAGTACTCATTTCTTTCTCTTTTACGGCGCTACTTGTGTGACACATCAGCATGACCAACGTAAGTTAAAAACATAGTATGCAATAGGTCACGTGTACACACAATTGACCAAGTATCAAAATAAAATATCTTGAAAGGTTTTTGTATTTCAGAGATGACTAAGCAAATTCTGAGCATGGTCAGTTCCAAAGAGATCTGAGCCATCTCAGTCCATAAAATTCATCTGAAATATTTTGATTTTCTGAAGTGCTTCAGTTAAATACGTTTTTCTGAGCAAAAAGTTTCCCCTCAAAAATGAAGGTTTATTTTATAATTTTGAAAAATATTTAACATTCCCCCTGAAGTGATGATCCATGAATTAATAAGTGCCAAGATAGTATCACAAAGGCGTTCGATAGCTAGGCTAGCAAAAATTACATGGATCGCTCAGACTGGTGAACCAGATCAGTGTCACTGAGGCGTTCATAACAAGATTACCAGTCTAAGGATTTAACATACCCAACTCACTGACTAGATGTTTAAAGGTTTTGACATCTAAGGGTTTTGTAAAAACGTCAGCGAGTTGCTTATCAGTGGGAATAAAGTGCAATTCAATGTCTCCTTTCAGAATATGATCACGAATGAAATGATACCTGAGGTCGATGTGCTTGGTTTTCGAGTGCATCACAGGATTGTGAGATATGGCAATGGCACTTGTGTTATCACAAAAGATTGGAGTCTTTGTGTAAGTAACACCATAGTCAGTCAGCTGGTTTTTCATCCATAGAATCTGAGCACAACAACTTGCTGCAGAAATGTACTCAGCTTCTGCAGTGGATAGTGATACTGCAGTCTGTTTCTTACTTGTCCAGCTTACTAATTTGCCACCAAGGAAATGACACCCACCAGTGGTGCTTTTCCTGTCTATCTTGCAACCTGCATGATCAGAATCTGAATAGCCCATTAGATCTAGACTGGAGCCTTTGGGATACCAAAGACCCAATCTGGGGACACCCTTAAGGTATCTGAAGATCCTTTTAACAGCATTTGCATGTGCTTCTGGGATCAGACTGAAATCTAGCACAAAGGTAAGTGCACGTTCTGGTGAACATTTTGTGTCCGATGCATCTCAATTAAAGGGCTGTTACTTTACAGAGATTTTCCAGATAACTGGACAAACTCGTGTGAACAGTACCACGAGTTTGGACAAACTCGTGTGAACAGTACCACGAGTTTGGACAAACTCGTGTGAACAGTAACACGAGTTTGGCCAATCACGTGTTACTGTAGCACGTGTTTGGTCCACGAGTTTGAAGCCCAGCCCGTTTAGCCTATATATAGATGTCTTAGGTTAGGTTTTCGGTGTCGATTTTAGTTGCAACAGATTTCGTCCATAGGGATCAGGGTAGTGATCAATACCTCGAGATACCGCCCATATTATTCGATTATCAAGAGTCGTCTCGTTGATTGTAATCCGTAATCATCGTAGATGTATTGTAAACGGATTTATTCATTGTAATCATTCGACTAATGATAAAGGAATTCAGATTTATATCTCCTGTTCATATTGATTTCGTGTTCATATATGTTTGATTCATTCAATTGCCTCAATAACGATTATGTTTGGATTCCGCACTTACATAGTCGTAGGAATCGCGAATCGATCGGTCACAGGAACTTTCACACAAAGGCATGTTGCAAACATTATGTCTGGTCTACTTGCCGTTAAATACATCAGTGAACCAACCATACCACGATATTTTGTATGGTCCACCTGGTTTTCCATGTGGATCAGAATCCAAAGTTAATGGAGCAGAAAATAGGAGTATCTTTTGATGAGACTGAATCAAATTGATATTTCTTTAATAAATCTCTGACATATTTTTCTTGGTTATATGAAAATACCATCTTCAGTTTGTTTTACTTGAAGTCCCAGAAAATATGTCAGTCCACCCATCATACTCATTTCATACTCAGAAGACATGATTTTTGAAAATTTTTCACACATCTTCTCATTTGTAGAACCAAACACAATATCATCAACATAAATTTGTACTAAAAGGATATCACTTTTATCATGCAATATGAATAAAGTTTATCAATAGCACCTCGTTTAAAACCATTTTAAGAAGATGTTTAGTAAGAGTATCATACCAGGCTCTGGGTGCTTGTCTCAGACCATATAAAGCTTTGTTCAGTCTGTACACCCAATGTGGTTTTTCTTCATTTATGAACCCTGGTGGTTGATGCACATACACTACTTCTTCTAGTTCGCCATTCAAAAAGGCACTTTTGACATCCATTTGATAGACTTGAATTGATGATGAGCTGCAAAAGCTAGGAATATTCTGATAGCTTCAAGTCTAGCAACTGGTGCAAAAGTTTCATCAAAATCTATTCCCTCTTCTTGTGCATATCCCTTTGCAACAAGTCTTGCTTTATTTCTAATGACGTGACCATCTTCATCCATCTTGTTTCTGAAGACCCATCTTGTCCCAATTGGTTCCTTCTTCAGGTTACTGGGACAAGGAACGAGTTCCCATACATCGTTTCTTTTAAACTAGTTGAGCTCATCTTGCATGGCTTCAACCCAGCTTGGGTCCTTCATAGCCTCGTCAATCTTCTTGGGTTCAATTAGAGATAAGAAACTGACATTTAAGCATTGATCGCTTGTGGCTCTTCTGTTCTGAACCCCACTAGTGGAATTCCCAATGATTTGCTCGATAGGATGTGCTTTAGTCCACTTAGTGTATTGACCAGGGTGAATAATGATATCAGTGCAAGAACTTCTCTGAGTAACTTCAGGAGGAGCTTCAGAAAATACATCTTCAGCTTCTTCTTCTTCCTGCATATCATGACTTGCATCATGAAATTCTTCAGATTGAGGTTGCTCAGTGGAGAACCTGATATCATAGGAGAAGCAGCAACATCGGATCTGATCCAAAGAGGAAGGGAGATAGTGGAGGGGGAAAAAGGAAGGGAGTGAGAATAAGGGAGGGCGGGCGAGAGGGGGGGGAAAGCGGGAGAAAGGAGAGGGGAGAGAGGAGGGAAGGGGACGGGAGAAGGGGAGAAAGAGGGGGAAGAAGAAGAACAAAAAAACGAGGGGAAGGAAGCAAAAAAAAAAAAAGCTAGCAAAACCCGCCCCCCCACCCCCCCCCCCCCCCCCCCCCGTTAGAGGGTGGTTCAGAAATGGAATTTTTAAAGATTGCAGAATTGGATTCATCAAAGGTAACATGAATTGACTCATCAACCTTTTCAAGTCTCTTGTTAAAGACTCTGAAGGCTTTGCGATTGGATGAATATCCTAGGAAGTACCCTTCATCAGCTTTTGCATCGAATTTTCCAAGCTGATTAGAGTTATTCAGAATGTATACTGGACACCCAAATACATGAAAGTATCCAATATTAGGCTTTCTATTTCTGAGTACTTCATAGGAGGTCTTCTTATGTATCTTTTGACATAAATAGATCTGTTCTGAGTGTAGCAAGCAGTTGCAACAGCTTCAGCCCAGAAATTCTTGGGAAGACCAGATTCATTCAGCATACTTCTAGCAGCTTCAATCAGCGTACGATTCTTTCTTTCGACAACACCATTCTGCTCTGGTGTGTGTGCTGAGGAGAAGTTCTGAGATATGCCATTTTCAGTGCAGAAGGACTCCAGAGTGGCATTTCTGAATTCAGTGCCATTGTCACTTCTGAGCTGACAAACTTTTCGCTTGTGCTTGAGCTCAATTTGTTTGATGAGAGCAATGATTTCAGCAGCAGCTTCACTTTTGGACCTGAGGAAAATCACCCAGCAGTATCTTGAATATTCATCAACGATAACAAGGGTGTACTTCTTTCCTGCTCTGGTCTGAACATTCACTGGTCCAAAAAGGTCCATGTGAAGCAGTGAAGAGGTTCAGTTATGCTAAAGCTTTGCTTTGTCTTGAATGAAGCTCTTTTCTGCTTACCCATTTCACAACCTGGACATGGCTTGTCTTTGTTGAAGAACATAGAGGGTATCCCATCAACAAGTTGTTTTCTAGACAACTTATTAATGTTCTTGAAGTTCAGATGGGATAGTCTCTTGTGCCACAACCAATTTGTGTCTTCATCAGCCTTTGTGTAGAAACATTGTTCAGAGATAGATGGATTCATATCAATGACATAAATGTTTCCCTTTCCTTGGTGCAATCAGTACCACCTTTCCATCTCTGTTGAATATGGTGCCTTGTGAAATATCAAATAAAACCTTGAAGCCATCATCACATAGTTGACTGACACTGATCAGGTTATATTTCAAACCATTCACATATGCAACTCGTGTGAATTTGACTTGACCATTATTCACCACACCATATCCCTCAGTTTTTCCATTTCCATCATTTCCAAAAACAATTGAGGGCCCTTCTTGCACCCTATATTCCTCTAGCAGGGTCTGATAACCAGTCATGGTTCGGCCAGCAGCACTGTCCAGAAACCATATGTTCTTCTTTCGGTCTCCCTGCACACAAACAAAGATTAGTTCTTTTTGGGAACCCATCTATGGATGGGTTCACTAGACTCTCCCTTAGCAGTCTCAGATTTCTTTGGTTTATGAGGAATGGAAGGGTCAAATGGGATTTCAGTCATTATCTCAGTTGACACAAAAGTTGTTGGTTTGATGGGGTGCTCAACCTTTTTCTTCTCAGATTTTATCTTGATTTGTTTAGAAAAAGGTTTTGCATTCTGTTTAGGTTGAAGGGGTGTGGTTTCAACATTTTTTAAACGTGCATTACAACTCTGCACTTGTCTAGCCAATAGTTGAAATTGACTTTCTAACCTTAACAAAATTGATTCTTCATTAGACACCTGAGCCTTACCTGAATCTGAGGTAGGTGGCTCAGTGGGGGAGATATTTTCTTCTTCTTGGCCTTTTGGAACCTTAGATGAAGTCTGAGGGGATGGCTTTTTGGTTTTAGCCTTCTTTTCTGAAACAGTTGTCTGAGCTGTTTCAGATTTCCCTCAGATTGTTCCTTGACCTTATTAGTCACAATTTGTTTGCCAACTTTAGGAAAAACAATTTCCGGTTTCATTTCTTTTGGAAGTGCATCTAAATCAGTGATTATAGATGCCATGTGAAGATCACCAGATTCATATGCTGTTTTTTGATTTGCAAAAGTGTTTTAATTGCAGCATCTGGTTTTGGTGCACTCATCCAGGATTTGATTATTTTCTGTTCTTTTTCAAGGATAGTTTTTAGTTCTTCCTTTTCCAGCTCTAGAGTGGCAACCATAGATTGATAACTTTTTAGGGCCAAATGGATATCTTTCAGTTCTTTAGTCTGGCCTGACTGGCGTTCAGTTCAGAAGTATTGTTTTCAAACATTTTTAGGCTTTCTGAACGCACTGTCTCAACAAATGAGATGTCAGCCTCTAAAAGAACCAGAAGGTCCAGTTTGTGTTCCTCATTTTCTTCATAGCCAAAATTACTGACCTTTTTCATCACTATATCCACCCAGCGACCAGATTCAACATCAGTTTGACCAAATGACCTTGGTCTTCTTGTGCCATGAAGCACATATCCCTAACTTCCTCTTCATCATCGGATGATTCATCAGAGTCCTCCCATCTTTCAGTTTTGGCAATCATACAACTGTTGCTCGAGTTGTCTTGTGCCATGAGAGCCATATGTGCCTTCAACTTCTTGTATTTGGCCTTATAGCTGTCATCAGATTTCTGAAAGATAGAGTGGTTAGGAGCAGATTGTGATGATGATGGTTGACTAGATCTGCATTCCTTCATGAAATGTCCTTTCTTGCCGCATTTAAAGCATTCAAGATTAGACTTATCAATAGAAGCACTGGAAGCAAAAGATTTGCCAGATCGATTTGATTTGGCCTTAAAACGATTGAACGTTTTAGCCAGCATGGCAACCAGATCATCATTGTCATCTTCATCACAATCATGAGTGACATTAGCAGAGACACCAGTTTTTAACATTTGAGAAACCATCTTCTTCATTGAGTCAAACATATCACTCTCAGAAGATAGTAGAGCAGTGCTTTGTGGTTCAGAATACTGAACCGTACCAGAACTGGTAGAAACATGGTTCTTGGCATCCTGCTCAGCCAAAGCTCTTTCAGCTTTGTTCTCTTCAGTATATCTGAAGCTCCATAAAGGGAAGCAAGAGTATGACTGTGCAATGTTTTGCCTTGCCTCAAGACCAAGATTAAATTTTCCCATTTAGAAGGTAAGATGTCACAAAATTTTTCCAACAAAATTTCTTTATCTTTGGTTACACCTAGGGCTTTCAGTTGGTTTACCAGATTTGTAAACCTGATGTAAGTTTGAGTTAAAGACTCCCCAGGTATAGCAAAGAAAGACTCATATCTTTTGTTTAAAGCAACTTTTCTTGTGACAATTGTCTCATTTGTGCCTTCAAACTGTGTCATTAGTTCCTCCCACATTAATTTGGTTTTCAAGTAAAACAAGAGTGGGCATTAGGGTTTCTGGAACTGCGTATAAAATCATATTTTGTAGCTTGGTATCCAGGTCTACAAGTCTATGATCTTCTTCAGACCAATGATCCTTCTCCTTAGGTGACTGCCTAGGAGTCCCATCGGCATTTCTGACAACAGTAGAAGCATTCATAGGGACAAAAGGGTCCTTCTTTTAAAATGTCTGGTAAATGTCTCTCAACACCAGCAATATACTTTAGCATGCATGCTTTCCATGATTGAAAGTTTTCACTGTTCCCATCAAACTTGGGAACAGGATTATTTGGAAAGTGTACGTGTACATTATGTGATGGTATATTGTTGTTGATGATAGGGGGTGGGGTAGCATTATTAGGGTCAGGTCGTTCTTGTTCAAAGTCAGCCATCTAAGCAGATCAAAGGTTAAAGAATTGATAATTCAACCTTGCTGCTCTGATACCAATTGTGAGTCCCAAATAGATGAATAACAAACCCGACTGGCAAGTACAACTAATCTTGATGGACAAGTTCAGTTTACGATCCAGATATGGATAACAAGAAACAAATGACAATATGAATTAATGCAAGAACAAATGGCAGGAACTATATAAAGATATATATAAATATAATCAAGTATGTAGCATTGAGATACGTTGTTTTCTAATGTATTTGATTTATTGATGTATAAACAAATACAAGGGATTGTTGCGGAACAAAGATAAACACCCAAGTGTAAATATCTAAACAATCCCGAAATACAAGTGATCTAAATGACTTGGAAATACTCGTAAGTTTACTTAGAGTATATCTCACAAGTTGCAATGCTTAGGTTTCTAGCAATGTGCAAGTTATGAGAAGACTTTGTATTTATAGACATTGTTCATGATGACATGGACAATGTCGTACAAATGTGGTTGTGAGCATTTAAGGAATTAAGCCATAATTACTTACATGCTGCACAAGGAAGAGTATATAAGTCACTTGATGTGACTTATAGTACTAGGTTCCTAACCTACTTTGTACCTTTTATTAATAGATAAATCTATTAACTGGGTAAAGGTATGTAAAGTAAAAGTCTTCCTCGTAATCAGTGTAAAGTGTTGTAAATACTTTACACTGAGATGCTTCAGTCTTCGATCTGGTAGAATCTCTCTGATGCTCGCTTCTGAGAGGATTCTCTTCTTCATACTTCAGTCTTTGACTTCAGAATGAATGCTTCAGATTTGTCTTGATCTGAACTGAAGTGAAGCTTCAGTGAAGGAATTCTGAGGCATCTCAGAATTCTGATAAAATGTCTTCACTAAACTTCAAGCTATTTCTGAACAAATTATACATGGTCGATTCTCGACCTAACAACGTTATATGCTTTAATCATTTGGTGGCAAAACTGGTCAGCTGGACCAGTAAGAAGCAAACTTCAGTTTCATTGTCCACTGCTGAAGCTGAATACGTGTCTGCAGCCAGTTGTTGTGCTCAGATACTCTGGATGAAGAACCAGTTACTTGATTATGGTATTAAATATTCAAAGACTCCCAATCTTTTGTGATAATACCAGTGCCATTGCTATCTCAAACAATCCAGTTATGCACTCGAAGACAAAGCACATTGATATCAGGTATCATTTCATTCGTGATCATATTATGAAAAACAACATTGAACTCCATTTTATTCCCACTGACAAACAACTCGCTGACATCTTTACTAAACCACTGGATGTAAAAACTTTTGAATATCTTGTTGGTGAGTTGGGAATGTTAAACCCTTAAATCTGGAACTTTGT
>CM067174.1:64430903-64526039 GCA_034093135.1 Erigeron breviscapus | reverse complement strand
TTTACGATCCAGATGTGGATAACAAGAAACAATTGACAATATAAATAATGAAGAACAAATGGCAGAAACTATATAAAGATATATATAAATATAATCAAGTATAAAGCATTGAGATACGTTGTTTTCTAATGTATTTGATTTATTGATGTATAAACAAATACAAGGATTGTTGCGGAACAAAGATAAACACCCAAGTGTAAATATCTAAACAATCCCGAAATACAAGTGATCTAATTGACTTGGAAATACTCGTAAGTTTACTTAGAGTATATCTCACAAGTTGCAATGCAAAGTTTCAAGCGATTTGCAAGTTGTGAGAAGACTTTGTATTTATAGACAAAGTTCATGATGACATGGACATTGTCGTACAAATGTGGTTGTGAGCATTTAAGGAATTAAACCATAATTCCTTACATGCTGCACAAGGAAGCGTATATAAGTCACTTGATGTGACTTATAGTACTAGGTTCCATAACCTATACTTTGTACCTTTTATTAATAGATAAATCTATCAACTTGGTAAATGTGTAAGGTAAAAGTCTTCCTCGTAATCAGTGTAAAGTGTTGTAAATACTTTAACACTGAGATGCTTCAGTCTTCGATCTGGTAGAATCACTCTGATGCTCGCTTCTGAGGGATTCTCTTCTTCATACTTCAGTCTTTGACTTCAGAATGAATGCTTCAGATTTGTCTTGATCTGAACTGAAGTGAAGCTTCAGTGAAGGAATTCTGAGGCATCTCAGAATTCTGAACTAATGTCTTCACTAAACTTCAAGCTATTTCTGAACAAATTATACATGGTCGATTTTCGACCTAACAATCCACTACTGGTGGATGTCATTTCCTTGGTGGCAAACTGGTCATCTGGACCAGTAAGAAGCAAACTTCAGTTTTATTGTCCACTTCTGAAGCTGAATACGTGTCTGCAGCCAGTTGTTGTGCTCAGATACTCTGGATGAAGCCAGTTGCTTGATTATGGTATTAAATATTCAAAAACTCCCATATTTTGTGATAATACCAGTGCCATTGCTATCTCAAACAATCCATTCATGCACTCAAAGACAAAGCACATTGATATCAGGTATCATTTCATTCGTGATCATATTATGAAAAATGATATTGAAATCCATTTTATTCCCACTAACAAACAACTCGCTGACATTTTTACTAAACCACTGGATGTAAAAACTTTTGAACATCTTGTTGGTGAGTTGGGAATGTTGAACCCTTAATCTGGAACCTTGTTATGAACGCCTTTGTGACACTGGCAGGGTTCTTTGATTTCCAGATTTATAAATCTATACTCGAACGCCTTTGTGATACTATCTTTGCATTAATAGATTTATGGATCACCATTCTAGGGGGAAGACTCAAAGAAATATTTTTGTCCTTAAAATGTTTTTAATTTCAGGGGGAATTTATTTTCTCACTGGAAGAATTTTTCTGGAAAATAATACTGGTACTTTACTGGAAGTCCTCCAGTGTACCATCAGTGCATACTTCACTGGCATAATCCACCAGTGATACTGGAGTGTCCAGTCAACCTCCAGATGCACTGAAATGAGTCATGTGTCAGTCATAATATTTTAATACTTGGTCTTTGTGCGTGCCACGTAAGCAAACCTTTTGAATGGATAGTTACTATTTATCCTACGTGGCATGTAAATTTTTTCAAACTAATGATGGATTTTACCTTGGGAAGATAAAAAGTGCAAGTTGGTTATTTTGTGGGCTGTCAATCGTCACACATTTATGTGTGATGGGATGCATTAAATGCGGATTTCAAACCCGATCAAAATCAAAATATAAATTCAAAATTAACCTTTTGAATTCCATTTTCTCTCTCCTCTATAAATACCCATATTTACTTTCTTTTTCACTTCATCTCGAAAAGTATTTACTCCCAAATTCCTTCATTTACTCTCTTTTTCATTCAATTTCCAATCATCACTCTCTTTCATCATAAATTCATAAAATCTAACCCTAAAAAGCTGTAAATCATCATCTTTTCTTTCTTTTATGGGTTATTTGTTTGCATAAAATGGCCCCTCGACAATCAAACTCGAATAAAAATCTTCTTTCTGCCAAATATGATCCGGTCGCCGCCGTGAAAAGCCCCTCATATTACTTTAGAGGCAAAGGCGATCCGAATAAACATGAATAATTGGATGGCAAAACTTTCTAGCACCCATGATCCTCAATCAATCATTGGGCGACTGAATGCCTTCTTCCTCAGTTGTCCACTTTATGGTGCCCTAACTCTTACCTGAAAACCCCCCTAGACGACCAAGAAATGTTAAACCTCGTCGTCTTAGGAAAGTGAGATCTGGTCGCTCCCAGTAGTACCGTTGATAGCCATCCAGATTCCTCCCAACAGGAATCTGGAGAAATTGACTTTTTGCCTTTACACGTCCGGACACTCTATTTGTCTATTGATAAAAGTACAACACGCGTGTAAAGGTGGTTGGTTAAAAGGATGACAAGTCACATCAACATGACTTTATCCTTGTACTTTAACCAATGCATTTAAGGAATTAAAGTTGTTTCCTTAAATGCAAGCAACCATATTTGTACGGCATAATAAATTCACTGTTGAATTTATTTGCCTATAAATACCAAGTCACATAGCTCGTTCAAATTACTTTTTGCAATTTGGTGAACTTGCTTAAATACTCTCGATCGCAAAAGGAATACTTCACAACTTTAAGTATTTCGATCTAAGGAGATTATTTAGCAAGTATAGATCATTTGTAATTCATAGGTTGTTAGGATATTTACATACTTGTAATATCTTGGTTCCGCAACAACCTTGTATTTTATTTAACATCATAAATAAAATACACTTGAAAATTACATTGTGTTCCACCTTTACATTATTTATTGCTTTAAGTCTTGTATTACTTTATATTTAAGTAATACTAGTCCAATCTAGTGCATACTTGACTTGTTGTATTTTACACTAGTGGGTTAAACCATCAAGTGAGGGACTTACAAGGTCCAAACTTCTCTATTTTGGAATTAAGGTTTCTCTTTTGTATATATTTAGAGACATTGATATAAATATGTAACCTCTCTAACTTTTAGCTATATGTGTAACACCGATGAGTTGTTTTAACCGGAAACCGATACAAATTAAGGTTATTGACAACACACCTTGTTGAGGCATTCAAGTAGTTTTAATCCGATAAATCTAAGTTTATCTATATCATATCCCACTCTCTTAGAAATTTGAGTGATATCTTATTTGGTTTCAATTTTTGTTACATGTGTAGATAGTACATTGGAAATCCCCGAATTTATCTCTCTCACACATACATCTAACTTGTATTCTATTGTCATGTGTGTTAATAAGCTAATCCCGCACAAGCAATGGGTTGTTTGCAGAGTGGAGTACAGTCATTGGGGGAGAGCCCGTACGCGTCCGTATCGGCAGAGTCAACACAACAATGTTTGGTTGAAACAATCACAAAACGTAAGGTACGTACTTAAACTTGATTTTCAATTATAAATTAATGTTGTTCTTCATCAAGGATTAGTTGTGATTTTTTGAGTTTAATCTTGAGAGGCCAAACCAACTATATGAGGCTTACATATTCAAACACATAAACACGCTCACATAGTTACACACACAATGTATCACTCACACTAGAAGCAAAACAAAACATATATAATGAAAACAACACATGTACACACAAATGTATCACTACACTAAAAACAGAACATATATAATGAAAACAACACAGAATACTAAGTGCAGGAACATATATAATGACCAGAGCAGGCAACAATCCATACGTGAGATCAGCACGGGAGAGACTGATTCCAGTAGTCAAACTTGAGACCATTCCTGACCGAGACCATCTGAACTGAGCCATTCCCTTAAATCAGTCTGACCCAGGGAGTCGGCATCATGCTACAAAAACCGTCTTCTTCACTTGCTAAGCAAACATTTAGTTTCTGCTTCATTTGAAGTACTTTTCGATGGATGCTTGTCATTTTTGATGCCTCCGTTATTCGTTCTAGTTCAAATGCCACTTCTTTCATGGTAGGCCTTTTGTCTCCTTCATGGTATAAGCATTTTTGTGCAAGCTTTGAGACTAGCAAGATGTCTTGGGGAACTTCCTTTAGCTGGAAGGTTTTATCAAGAACCTGTAATAGAGTCTTATTTTCTAGAGAATCTATAAATAATTTGGTTACAAGCATTTGCTGGTTAGCAATCTTCTTTCCCGTTAAAAGTTCCACTAGTACGACACCGAAACTATAGACATCACTTTTTTCTGTGAGCTGACCTGTTTGAGAGTACTCCGGATCCAAGTAACCTCGTGTTCCTTGCACCTTTGTCTCCAATACATTCTGATCCATAGGAATTAGCCTTGACGCTCCAAAATCAGCTACTTTTGCTACAAAGTTATAATCCAACAGTATATTCGTTGGCTTGACATCTCGATGAATGATTGGGACAGTCATGCATGAGTTAAATATGAAAGTGCTCCAGCCGTCTCTGTTGCTATTCTCAGTCGGATGTCCCAAGTAATAGCCTTGACTTGCTCATTGTGGATGTGATCAAAGAGGGTGCCATTTGGAATAAATTCGTAAACTAATGAAGGAACTTCTGTTTCCAGGCAGCAACCAATCAGCTTCACCACATTTCTGTGATTGACTTGGGAAAGGATAATCACTTCATTTATAAATTGCTCGACTTGGATGGTTTGGGTTTGATCTACTATCTTGGACTTCTTTATGGCAACTATTCTGTCATCAGGTAAAACTCCTTTAAATACTGTGCCATAGCCACCCTTTCCAATAATCCTACTCTTATCATAGTTGTTGGTTGCTTTCTCAAGCTCCATTACTGTGAAGTGTTTAGCTTGAATTCGAGGACCACCTCCATCCCCGGTAATTCTTTTCTTCAAAATCATTCCACCATTTTGCTCAAAAAACTTTTCTCTAAGAATCAAACTCTTACGCCTTTTGTATCCCAAGTATATCCAGGTAAAGAGTAAAAGCATAAATAAGCCACCAACTGAACTACCTGCAACAAGAAGCATTGACTTATATATACCACAATAATAATTTGACTTTTTATAAGTATGGCACCAGCAACACATAACTTAACAGTTACAATTACTTAACCTACGGAAATCTGTATAATGGGTAATTCTTGCAGTGCAAGTATTGTTATCTTTCCTGTATTCTCCGGTTGACCATTTGGACACCGGCATCTATAGCTTCCTTGAGTATCAATGCATTCACCGTTGCAATTATGAGTTCCGACTGTACACTCATCAATATCTGTAGAAAAGAAAATCGTGATCAAATCGTGTTGTTATTTACCAAGTCTATCTGATGCAACAAGCTGAAATATATGTGTGTGTGTATATTGAATTTACGCTTACTTGTGCAGTTGTCTTTGATATAAGGGTTGCCATCATAACCCTGCTTGCAACGACAACGATATCCAGGACCAGCATATTCTTGATCGCATTCTTGATGTTCTCCTTTGCATAAGAAATCATCCGATTCCTTATTGACCGATGTCACAAGTCTTTTCCAATGCCCAGTCAAGTACCGTGGCATCATCTTACTTTTACCTCCAAAATCAATAAAATCAGTGGAAGAAAAGTTGTACTTGCCTTCTTCCACGACAAAAGCATAGCTACAGGGATTCATCTTCAGTATATCACTGTGGTTATTAAAGCTACGTAGTGTTATCTCGACAAGCCCAACCCTTTTGGAATCTTTATTTCACAACAGCCAACTCCAGAGCATGATCCGTTTGTGATACCACTGTTGATATTACATCTAGAAATGCATAACTACCAAATTGTTTCCCATTTCCTTATTCCTGCAATAAACGCATGTGTCTCACACCCAGTGGCAACAAATCTGTTCTCGGTTGAGATCGAGTAAGTACTTGTATACCAATTGCGTGGGATTCTGCGTTTTTCTACACCAGAGGTGTTGTAGCAATCATAGGCAACCATAGCCGTAACCACCATGTTACTTCTGGTAGTAAATATTTCTAATACCAATAGTGCTATTTCCAAGGACAAGGTCATGACCATCACGACATGTCACGAGAAAACGTCTATTGTAGTAGCATCTTTCCTCTAAACCGAACGGAAAAGGGATGCTCTTATCGCCACATGATCTTTCACAATCATCCGGGGGCTGATGACACCTTACCAAGAATGCCATACCTACTACTACTACTAGCACTATTGGTATATGCATAGCTGCTTTGTACGTGAATATATGTTTGTGAAAATATATTTGATTTTGGGTATATATGTAGTTTTCTGAGGAAAGAGAGGATGCATGTGTATATATATACCAAAGCATTAAACGGTATGCTTATCTGAAATTTTTTTGAAACGGTCGTATTTCAAGGGTGTTTTGTCAAACAAGTTTTCGAAAAAAAAAAGTTGTACAAGTGGGTAAACCGGTAATTCAATTACCGGGTTCAAATATTTGGCTTGAAACCGGTATTTGAATTACCGGGTTCAAAAAAAGTAAGTTGAAGCCGGTATTTCAAATACCGGTTTCAGGCTTTGCAGGTGATGTGACAGCGTGCAGGTACGAGAGTTGACTGGCTACAGTGGTCGTGTGCATCAACTTCGAAACCGGTATTCCAAAAACCGGTTTCGAATGTAGTATATATATATATAACTCGGTTTACAACCATTTGTAACAAACAAAGTTATAAAAACATTATCAGTCTCTTTTTTTTAAAACTTATGGCTTCTTCATCATCATCTGAACCGTCATCACCTCCTACGGTAACATTTCATGCATTGAAAGTGTGACAACCGCCAAAATTTCAGGTTGATTAATTTACTATTATGTGTACTATTTAAATTTTTGTAGATCAAACAATATGAACAAACATTTTATGGCATAATAAACTGAACAAACATTTTTGGATAAATCTGGACAACTATTGTCAAGAACTCAAATAGTTATTTGAGAGTTGCTTGGAAATATTTTTCCATACTTATACTATCAAAAACAGTATTTATGAATAGTACCGTATTCGTGAATAGTATCGTATTCGTGAATAGTAACCGTATTCATAAGTAATACCGTATCAGTGAATAATGACTGTATTCAGTATTCATGAATAGTAATTATGAATAGTAATAAATAGTAAAGGTAAAAGTAAATTTTAAATAGTAAAGGTAAAAGTAAATTGTAAATAGTAAAGGTAGAAAGTAAATTGTAAAAAGGGTAATAAAATAAAATAATATAACGGCGGGACCCACGTGGGACCCACGTCAAATAATCATACGATCGTTGAATTCTGATTTCGAAAATTTTCAAAATTAAATAGTATAAAGTAAATGTCGCTTTCATACTTTATTCTTATAATATAAACGTCCAAAACCCGCTCACAGGAGTTAATTGAGCAAAAATTATTAAAATGAAAGTTGTAGATTGTTAATATAAACTAGAGCTTAATTGAAGGTTTAATGGTGGATTTAAGGTAGTGTGTGTAAAGTGTGTATGTGTGTGAATGGGAGGTTGAAGATGAGTTAGAGAGAGAAATATAATTTAGTGAGATTAAGTATGGATTATGTGAAAGGCTTATTTACAAATGACTTAAGGAAGGAGTATTTATACCTTATGATCTAATTATAACTAATACTCCTTCCACTATTGAATATTTACAATTAAACACCATATTTATATTTCTAACAATCTCCCCCTTGGTGTTGAATTGTAAATGTTGCATCGTCTTCGGTCTTTAAATAACATGATGAGCCCATTTGTTGAAAATTTTCAATGTTGATTGGACTTTGAAGCTTTCTCATTGTCTTCAATGTCTTGTATCAACCTTGACTTTGAATCTTCTCAACAAACAAATATATTTGACGATGACTTATTAAATCTTGATCTTCTCTTGCAACTTTGAATACTTTGGAAGCATCTTTGAAATCTTTGTAGCTTTTGAGCTTTCACAACTTGAACTTTTGAATGTTGATTTCAACTTGATGTTGCTTGAAGAAGTAACTTGAACTTTGAGTAGCATGCGGAAGCTTGGTTTTGACTTTGAATTCTTTGAATTCTTTTGGATGCGGAAGCTTGGTAATCTTTAAATTCTCTTGGCAATGCGGAAGCTTGGTTTTGGAATGTGGGAAATTGATTTGACTTTAAACTTCAAATCTTGGTCTAACTTGTCTCTGAATCAATAAACATCTTGGAGCACTTGATTCTTTGATCAATTAACATTTGCTCCCCCTCAATCAAACAACTATCTCGGAGCAAATTATTCAATAACAAATCTTTAATCTCTTGCTCCCCCTCAAACAAACAATCATTTCGGAGCATATTTAACAAATCATGAGTTTACTCTTGCTCCCCCTCAAATGAACAATCTCTTCAAATAAAGAACAAACTTAACTATCCAACTTAATTTTCTTTGTAGCATCAACAAAAGACAATCTCTATTCAATCTCAAACTTTTCATCTCTTCTCAAACATTATTCAATCTCAAACTCTTGTAATCATCAAACAATGGTCAATTATTCAATAAATCTTTCAATTATCGACCATGTACATCATCTTGAATATACTCGATCTCAAATCAATCCTTTAACTTTCTCGAAACAATCTCTCAACTTTCAACATATCACGATAATTATTCACTCTCTTCACCTAAACTAACGATCCTTTGAACAACCAAACACAATGAATATCATCAATCAAATTCTATCAATCAAATTCTACCTATATCCTTGAACTCTATCTATCAATCATATAATCATTTCTCCCCCTTATGATGAATATGTGAAACGGTTTCATCATACAATAATGATTGATAGCATAAACGGTAGATCACAACAACAATAAGCAATCAAAGTAACCCAACCCAATTCCCAATTCCCAATGAACCTATTGGTGAACTAGAATGTGAGGTTGCGTTGTTGGAAAAAGATTTTATAATGGTGTTTGGGTGAACGAGTCGTGAATCCTGCCGACCACTCCAGTGAACTCACTTCGACAAACACGAGTCGGTAAGCTCCGCAAGTGGTAACAATGACTTGTAAACAACTTCTGCAAATGGAAGATTTGTGACCTCTGCAAATGATCAATTCACCACCTCGCCGGAAACACTCAAATCACGATTAAATCTTCAGTTCTTTGAATTAAACCGCAAAACCACCACCAAAATACTCTAAAACAAACCGCGAGCAAATCCTAACTGAAAATTACTCCGATTAAAGCTCGCCGGAAAATTCACTTTCTGACCGGAATAGTAACTGACATCAAAAGTGCACCAATCGAAAAATTAAAACCATCTCCTTGTTCAGAATCACACCGCGAAGAAATCCTTATGTTTTTCAGCTTGATTCGATGCAAAACGAAGATGAAATCGATGAGAGAAGTTCAAGATCAAAAGATGTTTTTCTTTTTCTTTTTCTGATTGAATAAATGTAAAAAAAAATTGTAAATTCGATTATGTCTTTGAACACGTGATTACTGTAGCAGCAAACAAAACAAAAAAATTACTTTCTTATTTTTAACTGTTTGCAGAGGTGTAACAGAAAAATCATGAAAAATACCAAATTTTGACCAGAATAGAAATTAACTCCTGTTTATCACAATTAAACACTAATCCACTCTTAATCAATGATCAGAATCACAATTAAGCTTCGAATTAGGCGCGAAACAGAAAAATTTCAGAATCAAAATTAAGCTCAAATTCTCAAAATTATGAACAAAATCAGATGTAAAAATGATTGTAGATCGTTCGGATACACCGATTATGCTCTGATACCAATTGTTAGATATAAATTGAGCTTAATTGAAGCTTTAATGGTGGATTTAAGGTAGTGTGTGTAAAGTGTGTATGTGTGTGAATGGGAGGTTGAAGATGAGTTTAGAGAGAGAAAAGTATAATTTAGTGAGATGTAACTATGGATTAATGTGAAAGGCTTAGTTACAAATGACTTAGGAAGGAGTATTTATACACTTCACTAACTTAACACTAATACTCCTTCCACTATTGAATATTTACAATTAAACACCATATTTATATTTCTAACATATAAACTTAGATAAAAATAATACATAAACTTACATATTCAAAATATTACATAAATTTTCTAACGGAAACCGTCTTCAGCTAGCAATTTATAATATGTCGCGTAGTCGATCTTTTTGTCAATCAACTTTAACAGTTTCTCAAGTTCAGAAGTTATTTCATCGATGCTTGGTAATGTAGACTCAATATATTCGCTATGCATTTCTTCACTTATAATGATTCCGCTGCCAATTTTCTTTATTTCTTTTATTTTCTTCTTATGTTCGAGCTTCCTTTGTCCATAAGAAGCTTACAATCATTAATTTTGTGGTAAAGTTCATACCCGTCGTCTATATCCTCTTTACATTGCGCTTTCTGTCACACCCCGCCCTAGACGGAATATGACGTACATGGATTCACAACACAAGATATACTGAACGACACAAAACGTTGTCGTTTTAAAATACATTTATATAAAACATTGTTCACAAATTTATATTACAATTTATGAAAGATATTATTCTTGAAAACATTTATTTAATATTAAACAATATTAAACAGTAGCTTGAGACTTTAGCAAATTGATGAGTCTTTACTAGAGTCTGAGGGTAGGCCAGGGTCCAGTATGTTGTATGCAGCGGAAAGTGTCCCATGTAAAGAGTATCGTCTAGTTACCTGAGAATACATGCTAAAATACGTCAACATAAAGTTGGTGAGTTCCATAAGTTTTTCATATAGAAAATATAGTTTCACGATATCCAAGTTCAGTGTGACCATTGCCTTACCGCAATGTCAAGTAGTTATGATACAATATCAGCAAAGAGTATCATATGTTTTAATTAAAATATAGAGTATGAACCACAAGATTTAAAGTAACTATTTAATCACACAATGGATCAAATAGAATATAAGAGTAGATACTGTATACATCAAGTTCTAAGCTCATGAACCGAAACTAGACAAGTGTGTGTTTGTTTGCCTCTGAAGTAGGTACCTTGTTCAGGGTACCCTAAGCTTTCCAAATATAAAGCATCCGTATACAGTTGGTATGACCAACACGAATGGGGGTGCCTACCCCAATAGTACTATTCAATATACCCACGTTTATGTTGCCATAATTAATCGTTCATGATAGAGAGGACTTTAAGTGAACAGAGCAACTTAGAATCAACCATATATACAAATCTGAAGTACTTGTGTTCATCATAAAGCAAATAGTTTGTATTTTACCCCGAAGGTAAAATAAGAAAGTGGAGTTATATAATATATCATATTATGTAAAATTTGTAATCCATATATATATATATATATTTATATATATATATATATATATGTAAAATTATATAATATATATATATATATATAAAGTTTGTATTTTACCCCGAAGGTAAAATAAATAAAGTGGAGTTACAAAATATATATAATATATATAATTTTGTAAATATACATATAAGTATAACAAATAGTTTTATTTGCATGTATCTCAGTCCCCGAAATAAATCATACAAAAGAATTTAAAAGGGGATATAGAACTCACCTTAGTGTTGTAGAAGAAAGATCACTTAGTCTTGTGTAATTATAAGAGAGAAATATAGAAGTGAATATATGTTGGTAGTGAATTTTATGGTTAAATGAAGGTGGCTATTTATAGAAGGGGAAAACGCGTTAATAAACGCGTTCGGTATATAACGCGTAACTCGTTTTATATATAATATTATTATATTAAAACGTTTAAAATCTTTAATATTATTTTATTATTCGATGATTTATATATATTATTATTATATTATAAAGTTAATCATGAATAAGGGGTATGTATATATATAGTATTCTTTTTGTCCATACCTCTAGTGAATCAAACCCGTGATTCATACTTTATAAATTTTAAATTATAAAGTAGATAAAAGTGTGTTTCCCACTACTTCTTGGACGTTTCTAATGATAGATTTCCTTTATCCTAGTAGTATATATTTATACATTGTTTTAATCCTAAATTATGCATACGGGCTCCTATTGAGAAAATTCAAGTTTCTATAAGATCGGAAAATTAAGATCTATTTAGAAATATAATTAGTAGTAGTTGATTTGTATACCTTATGTAACTTTGTACTTAGAATATAACATTGTTAATATGGAAGGGGGCATAGTGTAAATTGTGCTCTTGTATATAAACCCCCTTCCACATGCATTATGTAACCTTTTTGACACTAAATACAATCCAATCTTTCACTGAATCTCTCTCTACTCTCTCTCTAGAAACCGCCATTAAAACACACTAAACACACACTAAAAGCTCGAATTCTATTCTCTACAATTGGTATCAGAGCACAATCAGAGTTGCTGAACGATCTATAAGCTTACTACAAGCTTAATTTGTGCTTAATTTTGAATTTGAGTTGTTTTTCTGAAAAGTCCATTTGCAGAGCTCACTGTTTCAGTGATTACTGCAAATTAAGTGTGTTTTTGTTTGAATTTTGTTCACCGTTCAATTTACAATCACTTTATCTTCCTTCGCCATCAATTTCAGAAGCTAATTTCTACTTTTGAGGTAATTTTGATCGAGCTCTACAAATCGCATGTTTGTGAGGGTTTGAGTTCCAAGTGAAATTAGCATCTAATTTGTTTGAGGTTATGTGCGCATTGATTTTCTGAAGATTTTGATATAAAATTCGAGTTCTAATTCGCAAAAATGAAGAAGATATCGAAGATTTTCAGTCTTCTCTGCAAATAGAGGTTTTGGTTGAACGAAGAAGATAACCTAACCGACTATTTTGTCTTGTTGTGGTTATTAGCATTTGCAGAAGTCGTTGGCTAAAAAGTGGTTCTTACTTGAACTATTTGCAGAGCAATTTGCTCGGCAAATACGTGTTTTTGATATTTGGCTAAGTACTGGAAGTTCATTTGTTCTATTTGCAGAACTTTTTGTTCGGCAAATAGCTATTTTCAAGAAAGTTGGTTAAGTGAGAAGTTCACTTGTTCTATTTGCAGAGCTCATTGCTCGGCAAATAAGTGTTTCAAGAATTTTTGAACAAGTGTTGAGGTTAATTGAACTATTTGCAGAGCTCGTTGCTCGGCATTTAGTTGTTTTGAGATTTCTTGATTTGGGACTGGTGCTAATTGCACTGTTTGCAGAAGTCTAAGCTCGGCAAACAAGTGTTTTTGATTGTGGTGACTAAGGACAAGTTCAATTTGTACTATTTGCAGAGATATTTGCTCGGCATTTAGTTGAATTTGTTTCCTCGACCAAGTGACTTGCTGAATTGAACTGTTTGCAGAGATATTTGCTCGGCATTCAGTTGTTTTTGTGTACTCGTGTCACTTACACTATTTGCAGAGCAATAAGCTCGGCATTTAGTTGTTTTTGTGTTCTTGTGTCACTTGCACCATTTGCAGAGCATTTAGCTCGGCATTTAGTTGTTTTTAAGAATCTCAAATCAAAATTTTTCAAGAAAATTTCTCAAAACCATTTTTCATCGATATTCTTCGACTGGGAAGGAAAATCAAAATTTTGAAAATTTTCAAAATTCTCACTTGTTCTATTTGCAGAGGTTTAAGCTCTGCATTTAGTTGAATTTGAAAATTTCTCAAGTTTTTCCAAAGACTTTTAATTGATTGATATGGCATCAAGGGAAGCTCTAGCTCTTGGTTCTGAAGGAAGACCACCTGTCTTATTCAGAGGATCTTATCCTCAATGGAAGAAGAGATTTTTGAACTGGATAGACAGGCAAAAGAATGGAAAATTGCTAGGAAATCATACAAAGAAGGTCCTGAAATCCCAAAGAACCCAATAAGTGGAGAAGTGTTACCAGAAGAGAGCTGGAACACAGAACAGAAAAGCAGAGTTGAGGCTGATCAGAGTGCAATTGCCTTTCTTTATCAAGCACTTCCAGATGACATATATTGCAATGTGGATTCCTACGAAACAGGAAAGGACATATGGGATGAGGTGGAAAAACAAATGGAAGGATCTGATGTATCCAACACTATCAGGTTGTCGACTGTTCTGAATATGTATGAAACATTCAAACAACAGAAAGGTGAACCACTGAATGAAGTATACATCAGATTCTGCAATGTCATCAATGAGCTGCGAAAGAATGATGTTAAAAGAACCAACATGGAACTTAACATCAAATTCATTAAGAATTTGGAAGAAGAATGGCAAGTGTACGGAACCAACTCAACCAACAAGTCAGATTTTGCAAACCTCACCATTCACACACTGTTTGAGAAGCTACAACTGAATGTGGAAGATGTGAAGAGGATTCAGAAAAAGAAAGAAGAGAGTGTTCAGCCAGATCCATTGGCTTTGGTTGTTGAAAAGAAGAGTTCAAGAATGTCAAGACACAGCTTTATAGAAGATCAAACTGATTCTGATTCAAGTGAGATGAGTGATTCTGACCTGGATGAAAAACAGAAACAGATGTACAAAGAACTCGCTTATTTCACCAAGGCTTTCAAGAAGAAATTCTTCAAGAAGAAACCAACAAACAATCAACTTAGGACATCATCAGTGTCTTCTTATGCTAGAAATGCAGATGCTCCTAAGTATGATCAGAAGAAAGTTTTTGCTGGTGGTGAGAAGAAGTTTGAGAATCAGAAAAAGTTTGAGAAGAAGGTCATGGATAAGAGATCTGATGACAGAAAGTGTTATAACTGTGGCATGACTGGACACTTTGCAATCAACTGTACCAAGCCTCGACAGAAGAACTCTGACTATTACAAGTACAAACTGTTGCTGGCAAGACAAGAAGAAAGCGGGATTGCTCTTCTGGCTGAAGATGACAAGTGGTTACATCTTTCAGATGAAGAGACAGACGAGCTTGCAGCAAACGTGTGCTTTATGACAAAAATCAAAAAGTCAAAGGAGTTGGAGGAAGATGATGACAGCTCTTCTGAAGTTGAGGATGAGGTAATTTCTTTTCCAAAATCTGTTCTTAAACATTACATGGACATGTCTGAAACTGCAAGGAAAGACTGCAGGGAATTGAGTAAAAAGAACTGTACATTAAAGAAAGAAATGGAGGCCAAAGAAAAAGATTTTCAAATTAAAATTACTTCACTTCAAAAAGATGTTGAAAATTTGAAATCTGAAAAATCTGCAGTCTCTTTTACTCAAAACTCCAAACTGCATATTGAGAAACAAGAACTTGAGACCAAAGTTCTTGAACTGAGTAAGACTGTCCGACAACTTCAAGTGGAAAAGACCAATGAGATGTTTCGAGCAAATGCATTAGCTGAGGACATTCAGTCTTTGAATGTGAAATTGACAGAATCAATCCCTGATGTGACTGAATTTGAAAACAAAATTTCTGATCTAAAATATGAATGTTGTATCAAAGATTCTCTTAAACAAAAACTTGATAAAGAAAATGATGAACTGAAAACTGAAATCAAGTCTTATCAAGAAAAGTTGTATAAGATCAATCGTTCATATCAACAAATCTTTCTGAATAGGCCAAGAAATTTGAAAAATTTATTCAATTCAGGGATAGGTTATGTCAATCCAAATAATTTGCTCGAAGCACAACAAGAAGTCCCACCATTATATAATGAATCTTATTTGAGATGTGGGCTGACAGACCAATTTGTTAGACCGACTGATAGTGATTATGAGGCTGAGGATTTTCTAGACAAGTGTCCAAAAGTTTATTTTAACTATGAGTTAATGGATGAGTCATATGATTTCTTCGCTAACTCTACACAAAAGTCAATCAAAGAAAATCATGAGGCAGTCATACCTGAAATTCTTGAGTGTTTTGCTCCAAACCCTTTGGAAAATTCTATTCCTATTCCAAGACCTGAGAATTTGAGACCTTATGTTCCACAAATTGTTTTGGAAAAGGTAATAGAGGATTTGCAAAAGTCACTTGATGAAAAGCAATCTTTGATAGAAAATCTACAATCTCAAAATCACTATGTCAAAGACCCACCCAAGAATCATGAAAATGATTGTGACCACCCCGATTGTCCTATTTGTGAAGTTATGGCCACTCCAATTCCACCAACCAAATCTGTGAGTCATAATGAGAAAACTTCACAAAATGCATGTTCTGAAAGTCAAGTTCACCAAATCATGAATACATCTGTGCAAGTTGAGAGTCATGTTGTGCATGTTTCTGTGCAAACTGAAGGTGATTTAGATGATGTTCATGATGTTGATGATTGTTTTTTCCCAATCACTTCTGAAATTGAGACCCTTACCAAGTTTTCGGAAGGAACTCTGTCGTACTTGAATGACATTGATGCTTTCAAACAAAAGTTTGAAAAAGAAAGAGAACAGAGATTAAATGTGCTAAAGGAACTCAATGATTTAAAAGTTGAATTCGAATTTCAGAAAATAGCACTTCAATTTCACAAAGAAAAAGAAAAAGCATCAATTCCAATCAAGGGAAGTTCATGTCCGATAAAGAAATGTGAACTGAGTGTGAAGTTGGAAACTGATGAAATGTCAACATTTTTGGAAGATAATCATGAGTTTGAACCCGAATTTGAAAAACTTTTTGTCAAAAAGGAGGAAAAACTTGATTTAAATCTAAAGAAAATTTCAAAGTCACACTCATCACATTCTTCATCCGATAAGTCTCAAAGACCAAAGACCAACCCATTACCCAAGACTGTTTCTAAACTAAAGTCCAACCAATTACCAAAGACCATTCCACAATCAAAGACCAGTCCATTACCAAAGACTGTTTCAAAACCCAAGACCACCCAATCACCTAAGACTATCTCAAGTCCAAAACCAAAGAAAGGTCCCAATGTCTCAAAGAAATCAAAGACTTCTAGGCAAACACAGATGTATGTGGTCAAATCTGAACCCAAGGAACAGAAAGAAGTCAAACCAAACAGTGGTCCAAAGATGGTTAAGAATGAAACTTTCTCGTTAGGTAACAAACAACCCCATCAGGTTAAGTATTCTAGTTTACCTAGGTACTCTCAAAAGAATCCTACATGCACTTTTCATAGGGTTAGAGATACTGTTACAGGCATGACTAAATACAAAGACCAGTATGGTTGGTTGTCTCCTAATAACATAAAGAAAGTAAACAAGACCACAGAACCCATCAAGAAGAAACCTGTTAAGAACAAAGTTGACAAATTGTTTGCTAACTCAAAACATGTTCGTGTTTCAGGTGACGTGTGCTTAGCTAGTAGCAGTAGATGGATCCCTAAGGATAGATTTTTGAATGCTTCTAGTAAAGTTCAGCTTGATGGAAAACCTGTAAAAGTCAAACAAGTGTGGATTGTCCGTAGATCAACTTCATTAGATAATGCTTCTACATCTAGGACTAGTCCTGCTTGTATCAAAACATGAGTTTAACATTTTACATTTTGTCTGTGTGTATGTCGTATTTGTATTTTGAACAATTTGAGTGCTTGTTTGTTATTTGAATAAATTGTGTGTTTGCGTGTTATTTTGCTTGATTTATTTTTTGTGTACTTGCATGTTATCCACCTAACCTGCAAGGACCCAATCTACATGGGTACCTAAACCATATTCCCTGTCCTTGCAGGAATTTCTCATTTGTGTTTGGTATGTCGACTCGGGATGTTCTCGCCATATGACTGGAACCAAATCAATTCTTTCAAACTTTGTTGAAAAGTTCATGGGAACTGTCAGATTCGGAAACGATCATATCGCTCCTATTCTTGGTTATGGAGACATTGTCAAAAATGGAGTCACTATCAAAAGAGTTTCCTACGTTGAAGGACTTGGACACAATCTCTTTAGTGTTGGTCAATTTTGTGACAATGATCTTCAAGTATTATTTAGGAGATATGAATGCAAAGTGCAGACTGAAGATGGTGTGGATATTCTAACTGGAACAAGAGACAATAATTTGTTCACAATTGATCTCAACAACATTCCATCCAATTCTTCAGATATTTGTCTGCTTTCAAAAGCAACTGCACAAAACTCTTGGTTATGGCATCGCCGTCTTTCTCATCTTAACTTTCAAACGATTAATACACTCGTGGATAAACAACTTGTTGAAGGTCTTCCGGACTACAAGTATGAAAGTGAACATGTTTGTCCAGCTTGTGCAATTGGAAAGATGAAGAAAGCTTCACACAAACCAAAGAAGCATATGAGTACTGAAGGTCCTTTGCACCTTATACATATGGATTTGTGTGGCCCAATGAAGGTTCAAAGTATCCATGGAAAGCGATACATTCTAGTGATAGTAGATGATTATTCTCGTTATACTTGGGTATTCTTTCTTCATGCAAAGAGTGACACTCCGCAAGTGATTATTGACTTCATCAAGAAGACCCAAGTCAATCTCAAATCATCTGTTAGAATTGTTCGCTCAGACAATGGAACTGAATTCAAGAATTCAACAATTGATTCTTTCTTCAAATCCATGGGTATTTCACACCAATTTTCCGCTGTAAGAACACCTCAACAGAATGGAGTAGTTGAACGTAGAAATCGAACTCTTGTTGAAGCAGCTAGAACAATGCTTGCCTATTCGAAATTGCCACCGAATCTATGGGCTGAAGCTGTTGCTACTGCTTGTTTTACACAAAACAGATCAATCATAAACAAGAGGTTTGATAAAACTCCGTATGAGGTGATCAACAAAAGAAAGCCCAATGTGAACTTTTTACACATTTTTGGATGTGTATGCTATGTTCTCAATGATCGAGACAATCTGGGCAAATTTGAACCTAAAGGCGATGAGGCATATTTCATCGGTTATTCGAGAGAATCGATTGCATATCGTATATATAACCGGAGAACCAAGAGAATAGACGAGAGTATGAATGTTCGATTTGATGAACTCTCAGGAATGGTTCTTGAACAACACAGTTCAAGACCCGAACTTCAATGTCCACAAGCTTCCGCACCTAAACCTACATCAAATGTCAAATCATTCTCTACTCCAACACCACAAGATTTGGATATCTTATTCGAAGAATTTTTCAAAGTTTCCAAAGAAGTTCCTGAATCTGAAGTACATCTCGATGAACCATCAAGTTCAAATTCGAAAGAGATGGATCCCAATGAGTCTTCACCAACACATTCATCAGATGAAAGTTCAACATCTGATTCTCCTCCACCGACTGATAATTCAGTGTTGCATACTCAACCTCCTGTTATTTCTCAAGTGACAAATCCTTCAACCAATCCAGAAGCTTATGATCAAGATCACTTTGTTGAACCAATTGCTACTTCACTTGAACAATTGACAGAACAACATACTCCTGATTTTATTGATTCCGAAGAATCTGGTGATCCAATTGATCCAATTCCTCACACAACCAAATGGACTAGAGCTCATCCGATATCTCAAGTAATTGGTAATCCAACAACAGGAATTCAGACAAGATCTGCTTCCGCGAATGAATGTCTGTTTGTCAATTTCCTGAGCATTGTTGAACCAAAGACAGTGAATGATGCTCTAAGCTGTCCAGATTGGGTGAAAGCAATGCAGGAGGAACTGAATCAATTTGAACGCCTTGAGGTATGGAAATTGGTTCCCAATCCTTACAAGAACAAGGAGCCAATTAAGACCAAGTGGATCTTCAAGAACAAAAAGGATGAAAATGGAGTTGTTGTACGCAACAAAGCAAGATTGGTTGCAAAGGGATATTGCCAACAAGATGGAATTGATTACGATGAGACTTTCGCACCAGTTGCACGAATTGAGGCTATTCGGATGTTTCTTGCCTATGCTGCCTACAAGAACTTCACAGTCTATCAGATGGATGTTAAAACTGCCTTCTTGAATGGAATTCTCAAAGAAGAAGTGTACGTTGAACAACCAGAAGGTTTTGTGAGTTCCAAACATCCAAACTACGTTTACAGGTTAGACAAGGCATTATATGGTTTGAAACAAGCGCCTCGTGCATGGTATGATGCTCTATCCTCTTATCTTGTGAAATCTGGCTTTAGCAAAGGTTCAATTGACACTACCTTGTTTATCAAACGACAAGGTAGTGATATCATTCTAATCCAGATTTATGTTGACGACATAATTTTCGGGTCAACTAATCCTAAATACTGCAAGAATTTCTCTGCCTTAATGATCAAGAAATTTGAAATGAGCATGATGGGTGAATTAAACTTTTTCCTTGGTCTTCAAGTAAAACAGTTGACAAATGGAACTTTTATTTGTCAATCAAAGTACATTCTTGACATGTTGAAAAAGTTTGATATGATGGATTGTCAAACAATTGGCACACCCATGGAATCTCGAACAAGATTAATGCTGATTTAAATGGAAAAACTTTTGATCAAAAGAAATATCGCAGTATGATAGGGTCACTCATGTACTTGACTGCTAGTCGCCCGGATATTATGTTCGCCACATGCATGTGTGCCAGGTACCAGGCCAATCCTAAGGAAAGTCATTTCCAGGCCGTCAAACGGATATTCCGATACCTGAAAGGCACAATGAACCTTGGTCTCTGGTATCCAAGGGATACTGGGTTTCAGCTAATTGCATATTCAGATGCTGACCATGCAGGTTGTAAGCTTGATCGAAAGAGCACTTCTGGGAGTGTACAGTTTCTAGGGGATAGATTGGTCAGTTGGTCTTCAAAGAAACAGAACTGTGTATCCACATCAACTGCAGAAGCTGAATACGTTGCTGCAGCAAGTTGTTGTTCACAGGTTCTTTGGATGAAGACTCAGTTGACTGATTATGGATTTCAATTCAACAGAATTCCCATATACTGTGACTCAAAGAGTGCTATTGCTATTTCTTGCAATCCTGTACAGCACACAATGACCAAGCACATAGATGTTCGGTACCATTTTCTTAAAGATCATGTCGAGAAAGGTAACATCGAACTCTATTTTGTCCCAACAGACTACCAACTTGCAGATATTTTCACCAAGCCTTTGGATGAAAACAGGTTCAATTTTCTGAAAACCAAGTTGGGAATGCTTGATTTACAAACTTAAATGCTTTAATGCCATGTATTCTGTGTTTCTTTTCTGTTTCAAACATTGATGTGTTTTAATTGTTATTACATGCAATGTTTGAGGGGGAGAAAAAGGGTAGAATGCATGATTTTAGGGGGAGTTTGTAAATTTAGTAGAGTCTAAAATGCTTAATCTGAGGGGGAGTGTGCAAATGAATGTAAATATTTGTCTGTTTAATTGTTAATTGTTTGTTTTATTTGTTTAAATTTTTTTTTCTTTTATAATTTGTATGTGTGTTTGTTATTTTTAAAATTGAAAAATCAAATACAAAATTAGAAAATCCTAAAATAATAAAAAGATTTTTGTTATTTTTTTATTCTTTTTAATCAGTATTTTTTTTATTTTATTTTTCTTATTTTTTTATTTTCTTTTTATGTTCATTTGTTATTATTTTTCTTGTATTTGTTTAAGCCCAAAATGAATTTGAGCCCAACTATCATGATTAGCCCATCAACCATGTAAAAGCCCATGATCTGTCAAAATTCGGGTTGACACGCGGGTCAAACCCAGACCCGCGACCCGAATTTGTGTTTAAAAGGAAAATGGACGGGTCAAACCTTCATTTCAAATTCAAACCAAAAATATCTACTTGTTTTCTCTCTCGAACTACTCAATCCAACTCACATCAATCAATCAAAAGTGCTCATATTTTGCATAATAAACTCAAAAGGTATAAACAAGGGATCAAATTTGGGGACAAAAACATCGTCCATCTTCAATCGATCAGTGTTTTTGAGGTTAGAATACTTACTTCATTTTTGATCACCAACTGTTTGATTAAATGCCAATGTGAATCTTTTGATGTTTATTACTCGTTTTGATGTTTTGATTCATGATTTGAGAATGATAGATGCATGATTAGGTAGTGTATGTATTGTTTATATGATTGTATGGCTTAATCTGCATGTAAATCATTGTTTCTGGGTTTGATTTGATCAAGGGCTGGGTAAAATGGTGTTCTTGATGAAAAGTACCATTTGCAGAGCAGTTTGCTCGGCAAATGGGTACTTTGTTCTTGATAAAACTTAAACAAGTGTTTGTGATCAAAAGTGCCATTTGCAGAGCTTCTTGCTCGGCAAATGGTTATTTTTATTAAACCAAACTTGTTTTTCACCAAGTCATGAAATCAACATAATGCAGAGCATTTTGCTCGGCATTCAACCCTTTTTGGTTTTCAAATGAATCAAGTGTTTAAAATCTATTGTTTGCAGAGCTTTGTGCTCGGCAAACAAGCGTTTTTGAATTCCAAAATTTGTCCAAGTATAAAATGAACTGTTTGCAGAGCAATTTGCTCGGCAAACAGTGCATTTTGTCCAAATTAAATTCCAAGTCATTCAAGTCTTAAAAACAACTGTTTGCAGAGCATGTTGCTCGGCAAACAGTTCAATTTGGAATTTCAAAGTCCAAGACTTCAACCAATTCTTCACATCAACTGTTTGCAGAGCATTTTGCTCGGCAAATAGTTAAAAGTGAAAATTTTTCACACAAGTTTTCAAATTCAACTGTTTGCAGAGCATTTTGCTCGGCAAATAGTTCAAAGTGAAAATTTTTCATAAAAAGTTTTCAAAACCAACTGTTTGCAGAGCAGTTTGCTCGGCAAATAGTTCAAAGTGAAAATTTTTCATAAAAAGTTTTCAAAACCAACTGTTTGCAGAGCAGTTTGCTCGGCAAATAGTTCAAAGTGAAAATTTTTCATAAAAAGTTTTCAAAACCAACTGTTTGCAGAGCATTTTGCTCGGCAAATAGTTCAATGTGAAAATTTTTCACAAAGGTTTTAAATCCAACTACTTGCAGAGCTTTTAGCTCGGCAAATAGTTCAAAATGAGAATTTTCTCAATGGTTTTAAAATCAACTATTTGCAGAGCTTTTAGCTCGGCAAATAGTACAAAATGAGATTTTCTCAAAGTTTTTAAAATCAACTGTTTGCAGAGCATTTTGCTCGGCAAACAGTACAAAATGAAAAATTTTTCAACAAGTTTAAGTTCAACTGTTTGCAGAGCTTTAAGCTCGGCAAACAGTACAAAATGAAAATTTTTCAAAAAGTTTTAAGTTTAACTGTTTGCAGAGCTTTGAGCTCGGCAAACAGTACAATTTAAAATTTTTTCCAAAATTGAAATTTCACTTTATCAATTGACAACATTTTTGTTGTTAATACATCGGCAAGTGTTGAAGTAAATGTTGGAGAAGTGGTAATGGAAGAAAGAGCAGAGGGTGAAAATATTGAAAATGTTGATGCTGCCATTTTAGATCTGGTAAATGAAGCAATTGAAAAGGCAGTTGCCCAAATCCTTGAAGACGCTGCTGAAGAAATCTTGGATGAAGATGAAAGATGGAAGTTGAAGATGCTTTGAATGATGAGATTGGAAGAAGGTTAGTAGAAGCTTTTGGTGATGATTCTGATGTGGATGATAATGATGAAGGAATTGAAGTTGTTGATGATGATGAAGGGTATGTGATTGAAGATGAGGTTGTTGAATTTGCTGAAGATGATGCAGATGTTGAAGCATTAAAAGATAATGTAACATTTGATGAACCAGAGATTGTTGAGAATCCAACAAATGTAGAAGTTGTTGAAGAACCTGTGTTTGAAGGAATTTGCAGATCTAGATTATTTTGAAACAGGTCCTTCAAGCAGAGTAGAAGTTGGAGAATCATCTGCTCGTGCTAGCTCAACTCCTCAACATTATAATTTTGAAGATTTCAACAATTTTGATGAACTCAGAAAGACTCCAGAAGCTGCAAGTCAGAACTTCCAGAAATCTACTTACAAGCAGGTTTTGCGAGAGGCAATCACATCCGAGGAAGTTCTCCCTGATTATTTTCCAACTGAGCTAACTGAAGAACAATTAAACTTTATTAATCGGGGATACTTCTTGAGGGATAGAGAAAGAATGGTTGCTCTCGGCATTAAACCTAAAGAAGCAGCAAAGAAATCAAGATATCTGGAAGAAAGGGCTTACCCAATTTTCTGTGGAGCTACAAAAGTGACTAAAACCAAAAGACCTGAACTGGAATCAATGTACAAGTTTAAGGAAGCAAGACAAGTCGAAGAATATAAAGAGCTTCTTAAACTCACCAAGCAATATAATCCCAAACTTCTTGAAGAACAGAGAAATCACAAGATTTTGGTGCTTGTCAGAGTCATTTTGGTGAAAAGGGTTTCTATTTCTGTCCCTTGCTTTCATGTGAAAAGAGATAACAATAAAATCTACAGATTCACAGAAGCTCAGTTCAAGCTGCTGCCAGTGGATGACATTATTTTTCTCTACAACCATTTCTTGAATGCTATGCAGAGATACCAAGAAGATGTTATTGCTTTGAAGCTGTTAAACGGTATATGTCTAGCTGTATCCAATATGCTTCATTGGAAGATTTTCAGATTGGATTTGAAGTTGTGAAGAGAAAGATCAATGTACCCTATCCAGATCAAAGTCTATACACTGCAGATATAGAAAAGCTAAGTATTGGTCATATCATTGAAGAACCATCCTTCGGAGTTGTGTTTTGAATAGCAGAAAGAAGAAGATTTTCATTCGCATGGATGAACTTGCTTCCTATTCTGATGGAACGTTGGAGTTTTGTAAGAATGTATTGCTGTGCCTGCAAGAAGATGAGCAAGATGAAAAGAAAAGGGAAGTATTTGATAAAGCAATCTCCAAGATTAATCAAAGACTCGAGTACAGAGACAGCATTAGAATGATGAGAGAAGCAAAGAATGCTAAGAAGTCTAAGTACGTCGTACGTCAACAAGGAGGTTGTTGGATCAAGTATGAACCTAGCCATCTTCCAGGACCACATAACATTCCTCCAATAAACTTTGAAGCAAATATGAATGTTCCAGCTAACAAACCCGAAGGAGATAACTGGTTCTGGCATCCAAACAAGGGTAGACCACATACAAGAGCTTAAAGAAAGACAAGATTGGATATTTTTGACAAATCACTACTAAGGGGGAGATTGTTAGAAATATAATTAGTAGTAGTTGATTTGTATACCTTATGTAAATTTGTACTTAGAATATAACATTGTTAATATGGAAGGGGGCATAGTGTAAATTGTGCTCTTGTATATAAACCCCCTTCCACATGCATTATGTAACCTTTTTGACACTAAATACAATCCAATCTTTCACTGAATCTCTCTCTACTCTCTCTCTACTCTCTCTCTAGAAACCGCCATTAAAACACACTAAACACACACTAAAACTCAAATTCTATTCTCTACAGAAAGACTATTTTTGGTATTTTCTAGATTTTATATCGAAACCTTGTTCTTTTTATAAAATAATTAAAAAACATGAAAAACAGATATTTATTAATAAAAGCAAATAAAAATTACAGATATTTATTAATAAAAACATAAAAAAATACATAATAGAATCTATCTTTGACCCCCCGTTCCACATCCGTCACGGCCCCCCACATCCTGGTCGATCACGACGAACTCGGCGACTTCTTCGCGGTAGCACATGTTGTTGTTGTTGTTGTTCTTCTTCTTCTTCTTCTTCGTCTTCTCCTTCGTCATTTCCCAGATTTGTAACTGGGTGTTGAGAAGAACTTGGAAAAGGAGAGAAGTTTTGCATCGGATAAGGAGAGATGTTTCGTGCCGGTTGACCAGTTCCGTAAAAATCAGGTGCAAAATATTTGGAGGACATCGAACAGATTAAGTGGTGGTGCATTTGGGGTATAATAATTCGGGATTTGGAAGGTACCCGTGAAGAAGTTACCCGGGAACATTTGTTGGGTTGCTGAACTTGAGGGTCCAGCTTGTGAGTTACCCGGTTGGTAACTTTGAAACCCCGAATTTGGTGACGGCCTAATCACAGATTGGAAGGACCACCACCTTGATAATTTTGGGAGGGAGGCATTTGAAATGGCTGTGACTCAGGAAACTGACCAATTTTGAGACTATAATTCATACGTTCTTCCTGTTGAGTGAAAGAAAAATACCTCCCTCGGTATTGTTCTAAAATCCGCAAACAACTGACTTATCTGCGGATGTGATTCTTGATTTAGACGAGCTCGCTCGTCTACCTGTATCAAACCCTCTTGCTGCGCACATTCAAATATTAGTAACAATTTTTAAGTAGCAAGTTTTATTTAACAAAAAATATACTTACATAAAATTGTTGGGTAGCGCCCCAGAGAGGGTATTGGCCTGGAGGTTGTTGCTGACTGGGCTTACCGACTGTTAAGACGGTACGCTCTAGATACCACTGCATATAGCCTTCGCAAAGGTGGTCCCTCGGTCTCCTTGGTAAATCCGCTGCCGTCGGTTGTCCCACTGGTCAATATAGTCGGCGTGTTTTACACCCCAATCGACCACATTAGGTCTCCCCTTTGCATTTTGATAAGGGACTTATGAACACTTGGTTCCAACAAACCAAAATCAGATGGAACAGTTTGTATCAAGCCAAACTGTCTAGCAACTCTATGTGGTAGATGAACCTCCACCTCATCCCAAAAGACCAAGGGATCCATATATCTCCATATGCTTCGACCAGTCTTACAACTTGCGGGGAGTAGGTTGATGAACTACTTATACGGAGTCCATTCAAACTGCATTAATTAAACAATATTAAAAGATATTAAAATGTACTAATTTTTATAACTTACAAAGTATATTAATTATTACTGTATAAATATATTAATAACTTACAAAGTATATTAATTATTACCTGGTCATGCGTGAGCGCATTGAAAAAAGACCGGTACGAACTTAGACATTGTGCCGGGTGTATGAAGATTTGAGTGGTCTCCAAACCACTTGTTTGCTAAACAAGTTCGGTAAGCATACGGACTGTCTCTTTCCTCTTTGACTGGCGTGACGCGTGGGGCAATGCTGGGAATCTTTCCCACGCCCAATACTGCAACAACAACAAAGGCCCATCAATGCCCTTTCTATCAGGTACAGTCCCCTTAGACAGGTTTCTATACAAACAACAAAGAGCTGCTGAACCCCAGCTCCTTCGACCTTCTTTGCTCATGTCTCCCAGGTTCCTCAACAAGTTCAAACTAACATCATAGGTGTTAGGATCAAGAAAAAGCTCCGAACCAATAATAGCTAGAATAATCCTTCTAGCCATGAATAGGCACAGCTGATCATCTTCCTCGTCGAACGCCGTAAAATGAATGTGCGAAGCTAAGGCGTGAAATTTCATCCGACCGTTGCTCAACTCGTCTTTATCAATCTAGTTCATCTGTAGGAAAAAAGCCCAGATATTCCATACACAGATTGTTCCAGTAATCAACATTTCGGGTTTCTGAAACCCACTCACCAGTCACCACTGGTCCATCTATGGGTAAACCCCATATCACCTGCACATCTTGCAAGGTGACAGTCGCTTCACCGATAGGAAGAGGAAACGTGTTGGTTTCTGGACGCCATCTCTCCACCAACGCATTGATCAAAGAATGATCAAGTTGGCAAATACATGCCTTGAAGAGTTGGAAAAACCCAGCATTCTTGATATGGTCAAAGGACTTTGTCGGGCACACCAGCCTGCATCACTGCAGCCAGCCCTCCATCACCTTTTCTACAACGTGGCACTGTCACATCACGGTTATGGGAGATGTTGTATGAGCGATGATCATCTGGAGCTTGTAACCATAACAACTCTGGGTTTCTAAGAACACAGCTAACATTAACGGATGCCATTTTTGATTATGAAAATACTGCTTTTGTTGATGATAAATAAGGGAGTTTTTTGCTGTTTTGCTTATGAAAATATATGTTTGCGTGAAATGCTATGTCAATGCATGTATCTGTATATATAAGTAATCTGCGTAAATTGAATTATGTTTGCATGGTGCCAGTTTTGTCTTGACATGCGAAACCGGTTTTTCAAAACCCGGCTTCGAGGTGTATAGTCACATCAAGTCTGCATCACACTGCTGCATGCCGTCCTATCTACTGTACACCTGCCAAATGCCTGAAACCGGTATTTGAAATACCGGCTTCAAATTCTTTTTTTTGAACCCGGTAATTCAAATACCGGTTTCAAACCAAATATTTGAACCCGGTATTTGAATTACCGGTTTACCCACTTGTACAACTTTTTTTTTCCGAAAACTTGTTTGACAAAACACCCTTGAAATACGACCGTTTCAAAAAAAAAATTCTAATGACAAATCTATGAATCATGAGTATTTATGTTGTGAAGTGTTCGTTACAACAACCACAAACAGATATAATGCCGGTCACTTTGTCCAGGATAACGGGAAATGGGATGTTTTTTTACTACAATAAGCCATTTTTTAATTGGGCAATCAGAGTTTTTATAGGCAAGTTTATCTATTTTCTAAACAATTGATTCCTTTAATAATCTTTTTAAAGTAGACTTATGTAAAAAGGAAGTTGTTATGAAATTGTCGGCCATTAGTTTTCAGGGCAACACACAACATGAACTCAACTTATATTATTAGAATATATAACTAGTATGTTATCCCGCGCGTTGCTGCGGGGACGACTAAAGATGGAATAAAGCATTGCAGCGAATTAATTCAGCTATTCTGTACATCCAAGCCTATTGATTCCTTGCTCATTTCCATGAAAAATGCAGCACCCTTCAGTTCTAGAAATAAAGATGTAGAGTGCTATAGAATTTGGACTTTTGTGCCAGACATTACGTGTAGATGGACCAAATGATGCTAATTTAGAGGATTAAAAGCTATTTCTTCATCAGATTGCAAACTTATGATTGAAAAAAAGTTTCAAGCAAATCAGGTCTTTACCTTCGTCATCTCAGAAATAAGCATGCTGCCTCTGTTTTACATTCTGTTTCACCGAACCCTACAACACCTCGTATCTCAATCACTTTTTGATGTGTACACCTGCAGCAAATCAAACCGTCTCATAAACTCCCAATAAACACGAACAAATATGCAAACCATAGGGCTTATTCTCAAGTGTAATCATCTTACTGTCATTGTAAATAGGATAATCGGCCAGCCCATGGAACAAATCAGCTTTTACAATCTATGCAACCAAAGATACGCAAATGAATATTTTATCACATGCATAATATAAAAAAAATCCTAAATGCCACAAAGTCAGTGCAATCATACCAACAAAACAAAATAACTAAAGTACCATGTAAACCTCTGCAAAGGGCCACAAACATGTAAGTTAAACCAAACATATTCTTTGCTTCCTACCATTACCAACTGTTCTCGTCTTAATCTTTTTCAGGATTTGTTCTCTGATACCAAATGTAAACAATGCTAAATCGTGAATAGTGATTATGTGTGTGAGAGAGAGAGTTAGAGAGAGAATGGGAGAAAGGGAAATTCTATTTCAAAGGTTAATAACAAATGAGGGGTGAGGGGGTTTATATAGGCTTGACATTTGCATTAAACCCCCTCCCTAATTACAAGATAGTCCTTGGTTAATTACACTAACAACCTTCCATATAAACAAGATTAACCACAAGGACAATTCTATTTACATTGTTACAAACAAGCACTAATCTATAATTTAAAGCTAACAATCTCCCCCTTTAGTGCTGTTTGTGAACGATCACTTTCTGGATCTCTTTCTCTTTCTCTATCTCCGATTCCTTTTCTTTGTGGATGATTCAGGCTTATCAGGTTGAGCAGATTGAGATTTGAATGCTCGCTTTCTGTACTTGTGATGATTCTCCTTCCAGAACTTTTTAGGAACAAAATGGTATTTTGGATCTTCAGGGCGATTAGGTGGTTCAATGATGTTGTCAGCAAAATCAACAGGAGGCATGTTGTGAGGACCTTGTTCATTGTTAGGAGAATATCTGACCCAAGTACCTTCTGGTACATGAATTACTCCTTTTCTTTCTTTTGGAAGCCTGGCCTCAATAATCTGTCTAGTTCTATTTCTGTGATCCAATCTTGCCTTGATCCTTTTAATCACTTTCAACAACCTCTTCTTTTCCTTAACTGACTCTTCGAACTCAGCAAGACTTTCAAAAACAGTCAAACATTGCACCTGGCTTCCACAAACATATACCGACGGTTGTCATCACGTCTTACTATTAACCAGATCAAGCCAGGGGGTCTTGCAAACCCGGGATTACGCCATTCTTTGAAATGAATGCTGACAACCTCAACAATCTTTAATTTGAACTGATTCTTCCACACTTTGTTAGCTTTATGGCTTTTGGCATCTATAAGATCCTTTAAATATTTTGCCCTTTGGTGATCAACATCATAAGCTCTCCTAGCCCGTAATTCATCTACATCGATTTTTACCAACTCTTGTTCCTTTGAGAAGATCTCATAAGCTTTTTCTTCAAGGAATTTGGTGGATTTGAAGAGTCTGGTTGGAATTCTGAGATAGTCAATCTTTCTTTCAACATTCTTTCTGAACCCACCTTCATTTATTCGAACAATAGGAGCTCTGGTGATGTTTTGGAGATGAGGGTTGTTAAGATGGTGGATAAGGTTACGAAGGTTCATTTGGTTGAGGGCAGGGTTTGGTTGAGGAATGGATTGGTAGGTATCAAAGCCTGGGGAGCATCATCATCATCAGAGGAATCATTATCATTATCATCTCTTGGATCATTATCTCTAGGATCATACTCAGGGAACTCTGTTTCACCAAAATCTTCGCCAATAATCAAGGGATCCCTAAGTAATCCTTGAAAGTGCGCATCATCACGAAAATCTGAGCCACAAACAACATCAGTAACGGCACTGGCTCGAATCAACGATTCATCAAAACGAACTAATTCTGTGATTTCATCATTCTCAACCACGACATTATCAACCACGTGCTCTACAATATCAACATCTTGAGGAGGATCTCTTGATTGAGCATCATCCGCAACATTTGTGTCATCTATAACCTCAGTAGCAGCACTGGCTCTAACATTATCAACATCTTCATCAATATTCTCCCCTCGGTTGTTTCAGAACGAATTGGCTTTGCGCGAACGCACAGCACAATGTTCCGGTAGGTGGGGCTTCCGGGATCTCCAAGATTGCCCGTTTGCACAACTGTAGGTTCCCGAAGGATTACATTGTGGCCTGAAGGTTGTGAACCAGCAGGGCTTCCCAATGATTTATGAAGCGAATGCTCGACATTGGTTGTTTCAGAACGAATTGGCTTTGCGCGAACGCACAGCACAATGTTCCGGTAGGTGGGGCTTCCGGGATCTCCAAGATTGCCCGTTTGCACAACTGTAGGTTCCCGAAGGATTACATTGTGGCCTGAAGGTTGTGAACCAGCAGGGCTTCCCAATGATTTATGAAGCGAATGCTCGACATTGGTTGTTTCAGAACGAATTGGCTTTGCGCGAACGCACAGCACAATGTTCCGGTAGGTGGGGCTTCCGGGATCTCCAAGATTGCCCGTTTGCACAACTGTAGGTTCCCGAAGGATTACATTGTGGCCTGAAGGTTGTGAACCAGCAGGGCTTCCCAATGATTTATGAAGCGAATGCTCGACATTGGTTGTTTCAGAACGAATTGGCTTTGCGCGAACGCACAGCACAATGTTCCGGTAGGTGGGGCTTCCGGGATCTCCAAGATTGCCCGTTTGCACAACTGTAGGTTCCCGAAGGATTACATTGTGGCCTGAAGGTTGTGAACCAGCAGGGCTTCCCAATGATTTATGAAGCGAATGCTCGACATTGGTTGTTTCAGAACGAATTGGCTTTGCGCGAACGCACAGCACAATGTTCCGGTAGGTGGGGCTTCCGGGATCTCCAAGATTGCCCGTTTGCACAGCTGTAGGTTCCCGAAGGATTACATTGTGGCCTGAAGGTTGTGAACCAGCAGGGCTTCCCAATGATTTATGAAGCGAATGCTCGACATTGGTTGTTTCAGAACGAATTGGCTTTGCGCGAACGCACAGCACAATGTTCCGGTAGGTGGGGCTTCCGGGATCTCCAAGATTGCCCGTTTGCACAACTGTAGGTTCCCGAAGGATTACATTGTGGCCTGAAGGTTGTGAACCAGCAGGGCTTCCCAATGATTTATGAAGCGAATGCTCTACATTGGTTGTTTCAGAACGAATTGGCTTTGCGCGAACGCACAGCACAATGTTCCGGTAGGTGGGGCTTCCGGGATCTCCAAGATTGCCCGTTTGCACAACTGTAGGTTCCCGAAGGATTACATTGTGGCCTGAAGGTTGTGAACCAGCAGGGCTTCCCAATGATTTATGAAGCGAATGCTCGACATTGGTTGTTTCAGAACGAATTGGCTTTGCGCGAACGCACAGCACAATGTTCCGGTAGGTGGGGCTTCCGGGATCTCCAAGATTGCCCGTTTGCACAACTGTAGGTTCCCGAAGGATTACATTGTGGCCTGAAGGTTGTGAACCAGCAGGGCTTCCCAATGATTTATGAAGCGAATGCTCGACATTGGTTGTTTCAGAACGAATTGGCTTTGCGCGAACGCACAGCACAATGTTCCGGTAGGTGGGGCTTCCGGGATCTCCAAGATTGCCCGTTTGCACAACTGTAGGTTCCCGAAGGATTACATTGTGGCCTGAAGGTTGTGAACCAGCAGGGCTTCCCAATGATTTATGAAGCGAATGCTCGACATTGGTTGTTTCAGAACGAATTGATTGCTCAATGTTCCGGTAGGTGGGACTTCCGGGATCCCCTGGATTGCCCGTTAAACTGGAAGATGGGCTAGGAGGAAGCCAGGCGAGCCTAACCTCCTCAAAGCTTCTCTCCGCAGCTCCTGTATCCAGTGCTTGCTTGATGATGGCACCGACAGGTATTCCATACGGTCCTGGAAAAGGTTCACGAACCAATTCTCTGTATGTTCTGGCAACGTCCAAAGGACGTGCGTGCTCAAGATTCAGTGACCTACTTGGATGATCTAGACTCAATTGTGTCATTAAGAAAAGTCGGGAGAGAGGCAAGAGTCTCCGCAGCTTCAATATCGTCTTCCTCCGAATGAGGAATCGATAGTGGACGTGGTTGGTGCCTGTGCAATGATGCATCTGAATCCTGTGGAGAGGATCCAGAGCGGCGAGGAGGTGAAAAATGCGAGGGTGGGGAGTCCTCGTCTTCTATCCTAAGGTCGTCATCCCAGCGAGTAAGTGGTTCAACTATCGGAGGGCCAACTTTTTCTTTATGCCCTGTTCCTAGCCCGGACCTCTCATTCTCTCCAATTTGTTTTTCAACCCCTCCCTCCAATCCACCTTGTCTCTCCGGAGATTCTAAGATACCCTCTTCCTCAATCGGTGGAAGAGGTTTTGAATATTTGATTCTTATTTTACGAATTTTCTTCGATTTATGCTGAGAGGAAGAAGATGAAGGTGATTCGGAATAAGATGAAGTGAAAGGAGAAGGAATTTCAAAGGATTGATCATGAGGAGGTGATGGTTCATCACGAAGAAATGTTTTTGATTTAGATTTGGATTTGTGATGGGTTTTTTGTTTCTTTTTCGGTTGAGCGGAAGTTGATGAGGATTGAGCAGATGTGCTTGGTGCCTCTTCTCCGACTAACCCCTCTTTTCTTTTCTTAGACCTAATACCCTCACTAGGCGACCTATGCGGGGGAGCGGTAGGCGGCTCTCGGCGTTGAGCAGCCATACCCCCTCCTAAAAACACTCTATAATTCATGAGGTCACTATCCTCATGGGGCACCAAGCGAAGAAGCGAAGCAGGAATAGGCATAAAAGGAATATTTTCAACTCCTGAATTTCCATACACTGTTTGATATCGAGGAAAGCGAATTCGGTGGGAAGCAGGAAAACGTTGGATGTTGTCATGAGAGCTCAGTGTTCCCTGAAGAATAACAGTCAGGAAACGAATGAAAGGTATATACTTTTTAGTTGCATTGTACTTCCCTTTGACGTTTTGACGAAGATGATCCCAAGCAACTGCAGCAAAGTCGATGTGAACATCGTATGCGATAGCAAATAAGTATGTCAAAGTCTGGGATGTGATCGCCTCTTGTCCTTTTCTTGACGGCGATAAGCAGTAATTGATGATCGAGCAAAGTGGATACCACAAACGATGAAGATTTTTCTTCTTGAAAGCACCTATTGAGGTGAGAGGACCATTATATCCTAGTTCTCTGACTCGTTCAAGCATCTCACGAGTTGGGGGTGGATCAACAAATTCTGTGGCCCCCTGACGAGAGTCTGCTGTGGGAAAGCCAATTGCCCTTCGGAAGTCTTCAAGCGTGAATGTGAATGCTTGAGTTGATCCATCAGTTGTGAGGAGCTCAAATTGAAAGTACGGGGTGCTCGATCTTCCTCTTGGTGAAATATACTCGATGGTTCGCCACATTTGAAATAGCAGTTCTTCTTCAATACCCGGAGCAGTTACAGTCAATACATGATATAGAGGGTGGTATGTGAGTATAACTGGTATTATCCCATGATGACATGAAAAGGGTATGATTAACTGGTAGTTGTTCGGCATATTTTCTGTAGCACCATCTTGTAGGAAATTCATTCTGCGATTAAGAAGAAGACGAATGGGAAACATTGTTTCCAAGGTTAATTTACTCAAAAAAAATTTAATCGTACACTGTTTTTCACAGAAGATGCGAAGGCAGTACAACAAGGCGTTCGATACCTTGCTTCTTGGGGAAAACCAATGTAAGATTGAAAAGAATTTTAAGAAATTAATAGTACAGGAAACAGGTTTTATCACTCAGTTGCCAAAGGACACACAAAGGTAGTACATCAAGGCGTTCGATACCTTGCATCCTAAGTAAACTGAGAGATAGAATTTTGAAAAACTAAGCACAATGGTACAGATGTATAGGGACAAATGTTTGTGGAGTCTGACAGATCAATGAACATGGATTGTTGTTCAAGAAAGAGTATTGGACTCACAAAATTGGTATAAGAAAGGTTTCATGAAAGAACAACCCTGAAAGAAAATGAGATTTTGGTGGTTGAACAAAATATGAAAAATTTCTTATATAGAGTTGAAAACCGGTTTTAGAAAAGTTATTTAGGAAAATGTGTTGTAAAACCGGTTTTCAAAAAAAATGTTAAGTGAAAACCGGTTTTAGTAAAGAAAATACTAAAAACCGGATTGAAAACCGGTTATAGTAAAGAAAATACTAAAAACCGGAATGAAAACCGGTTATAGTAAAGAAAATACTAAAAACCGGAATAAAACCGGTTTTCAAGAATTTTAGTTGGAAAACCGGTATTCAAATTGAAAACCGGAATTTGTGAAGAAATTACTTGTAAAACAAAGATGATTTTCAAGATAGCTGAAAACCGGTTTTAACAAAGCATCAAGATACTTGGATGGATTCCAAGTATCGATGCACTTGTTTGGAACAGACAATCACAATTAAAACAAACACAGATAATAAAAAATTCATGCATTCATAATTATTCAAACAAGTAAGGTATTTAATGCACGTACGAACATTATCAAATCAAAGCATATACATATAACTGAAGTATATTGAAAAGACAATATCGAAAAAGAGATTATACCTGCTATAATGAATGACAAGTAATGAAAAATAAGTCAGACAGACACAAATATATCACCCCTGGAAAGATAAGCACAAAGTATACAATTAAGGAATGAAAACCGGTTTTAGTAAAGAAAATACTATAAACCGGAATGAAAACCGGTTATAGTAAATAAAATACTAAAAACCGGATTTAGACAAGTAAAAACCGGAAATAATGAAGAAATAAATGAAAACCGGAAATAGAGAATAAATTACCTGAAATCCGGTAATGAAGAATTGAAGAACTAATTCCGGTATTCAAAATGAAGAAATTATTATGTAAAACCGGTTTTCGTTTTGGAGAAAGTTTTGAAAAAGGAAAGCCGGTGGAAAGCCGGATTTGGTTGAGAGAAAACCGGAAATAGAGAAGATTTAAAAATACTTAGAAAAATTTCGAAGAAAGTCAAATGAAGGTCAGAACCGGCTATAAATAGTGGTCAGACCCGGGTATGACTTCCGGTTTTCGGGTCAAACCCGGTTTTTTTTTTTTTTTTGACTTTAGAAAATTTGAAGGTAACATGGTTTTAAGGACATAAAAAGAAATGCAGCAAATGAGGAAAGATATATACAAACTCCCCCTAAAATCATGCATTCTACCCTTGTTCTCCCCCTCAAACATTGCATGTAAAAGCACATAAGCAAACAACAATGGTTTGACCAGGAAAATAAACACAGAATACATGGCAAGTAAGCAGTTACGTTTGTAGATCAAGCATACCCAACTTGGTTTTCAAGAAATTGAACCTTTGTTCATCCAATGGTTTTGTGAAGAGGTCTGCAAGTTGGTAGTCAGTTGGGACAAAGTAAAGTTCAATATTACCTTTCTCAACATGATCTTTGATGAAGTGATACCTTACATCAATATGCTTTGTTTTGGAATGCTGAACAGGATTGCAAGAGATTGCAATGGCACTTTTGGAGTCACAATAGATGGGTATTCTGTCGTACTGGAACCCATAGTCAGAGAGTTGAGTCTTCATCCACAGAACTTGAGAGCAACAACTAGCAGCTGCTACATACTCAGCCTCAGCAGTGGACGTGGAAACACAATTTTGTTTCTTTGAAGACCAACCTACCAACTTGTCTCCAAGAAATTGCACACTACCTGAAGTACTTTTGCGATCTAACTTACACCCTGCATGGTCAGCATCTGAGTAGGCGGTTAGTTCGAAACCGGTATCTTTCGGATACCATAAACCAAGGTTCATAGTTCCCTTAAGATACCGAAAAAATACGCTTAACCGATTGAGCATGACTCTCCATAGGGTTTGCCTGAAATCTAGCGCACATGAATGTAGCAAACATAATGTCCGGTCGACTGGCAGTTAAGTACATGAGGGATCCTATCATACTGCGATAAAGTTTTTGATTGAAAGGTTTGCCATTAAGGTCAGCATTAATTTTAGTTCGAGATTCCATGGGAGTACCAATTGGTTGACAATTAAACATATCAAACTTTTTCAACATGTCCAAGATGTATTTATTTTGACAGATAAAAATACCATTTGACATTTGTTTGACTTGAAGACCAAGGAAAAAGTTTAATTCTCCCATCATACTCATTTCAAAATGTTTGACCATTAAGGCAGAAAAGTTTTTGCAGTACTTAGGATTTGTGGACCCGAAAATTATGTCATCTACATAAATTTGGATTAAAAGAATGTCACTACCTTGACGTTTGATGAACAAAGTAGTGTCGATTGTACCTTTACTGAATCCAGATTGTAATAGATAGGCAGACAGAGCATCATACCAAGCTCGAGGAGCTTGTTTGAGGCCATACAAAGCCTTGTCTAACCTGTAAACATGATTTGGACGCTTAGGATCCACAAAGCCCTCGGGTTGACCAACATAGACTTCTTCTTTCAGTACTCCATTCAGAAAAGCAGACTTGACATCCATTTGATAAACCGTGAAGTTTTTGAATGCAGCATAAGCCAGGAAGATTCGAATGGCTTCAATGCGTGCAACAGGAGCAAACGTCTCATCATAATCAACACCATCTTGCTGAGAAAAACCTTTGGCAACCAATCTAGCCTTGTTTCGAACAACAACTCCATTCTCATCTTTCTTGTTTTTGAAAATCCACTTTGTCTTGATTGGTTCTTTATGTGTGAAGGGATTGGGAACAAGTTTCCATACTTCAAGGCGCTCAAACTGAGATAGCTCTTCTTGCATGGCTTTTACCCAATCCGGATCATGAAGAGCCTCATTGACATTACTAGGTTCAACCATGCTCAAGAAGTTGACGAATAAACATTCATTTGCAGAGGCAGCACGTGTGGTTGGGCCAGCGTTTGGATCCCCAATGATCTGAGTGGGAGGATGAGGAAGCATGGAGCGAGACCATTTCCTTGAGTGAGGAAGTGGATCAGCAGGTTCATTATTTTCATCAGGATTGATAAAGCCTGGAGAATGTTGTTCAGCGACTTGCTCAAAGCTTGGTTCTTCTGGTAGGACAAATTCTGCTTCATCAGAGTCAGCATCAGTTGATTGATTGGATCCTGGAGAGTATTGCTGAGCAGGCAATACTGTAGAATCCTGTGGTGCGGAAGACAAGTTAGACGAGTCAGGGGAAGAATTGATCGACGATGGAGAAGATGATTCATTAGATGAGGTGGCAGGAGATGAACTTTGTTGATCAGTTGATGAGCTTTCAGGTTGAGATGGATTGGAAAACGATTGTTCAGGTGAATCCAAGGGTTGGACCAGAGTAGGAGGACGATCATGATAAAATTCTTCAAATAAAATGTCTAACTCCTTAGCAGTTGGTTTGGAGAAAATCTGTGTATTAGCAGTTCTGTTCTGTGTAGCGGAAGCTTGTGGACATTGAAGATCGGGTCTTGAACCGAGTTGTTCAAGAACCATTCCAGAGAGTTCATCAAATTTAACATTCATACTCTCTACAATTTGTTTGGTTCGACGGTTATAGACACGATAGGCAATGGATTCTCTTGAATAACCAACAAAATAACCCTCGTCACCTTTTGGTTCAAATTTTCCAAGGTTATCTCTATCATTCAAGACATAACAGACGCACCCAAATATATGAAAATAGTTCACATTTGGTCTTCTCTTGTTGATGACTTCATAAGGAGTAATGTCAAACCTCTTGTTGATTATAGATCTGTTCTGAGTAAAGCAGGCAGTTGCAATGGCTTCAGCCCATAGATTTGGTGGTAATCTAGAATGAGCAAGCATAGTCCGAGCAGCTTCAACAAGAGTTCGATTTCTTCTTTCAACTACTCCATTTTGTTGAGGTGTTCGTGCAGCTGAAAATTGATGAGTGATACCGATGGAAGAGAAGTATGATCCAAGAGTAGCGTTCTTGAATTCGGTACCATTATCAGAACGAACAATCCGAACAGAGGTTTGAAGATTCACTTGTGTCCTTTTGATGAAGTCAATGATTACTTGAGGAGCCTCACTCTTTTCACGAAGAAAATAGACCCAAGTATAGCGAGAGTAATCATCAACAATGACAAGAATGTATCGTTTAGCATGAATGCTTTGGACACGCATAGGGCCACACAAATCCATGTGAAGGAGATGAAGAGGAGCATCAGTGCTGAGATGCTTCTTTGGTCTATGTGACGCTCTCTTGAGTTTTCCAATTGAACATGCAGAACAAACATGGTTTGTGTCATACTTGAAATCAGGTAGACCATCGACCAGTTGTTTGTCAACAAGGGTATTAATTGTATGGAAATTAAGATGAGAGAGACGACGATGCCATAGCCAAGATTGCTGAGCTGAAGCTTTAGATAGAAGACAAATATTGGAAGATGAGGTTGGAATATTGTTGAGATCAATGGTGAATAAGTTGTTATCTCGTGAACCAGTAAGAATATCAACACCATCTTCGGTTTGAACTTTGCATTCATATCTTCTAAAGAGGACTTGCAGATCATTGTCACAAAATTGTCCAACACTGAAAAGATTATGGCCCAAACCCTCAACATATGACACACGTTTGATGGTGATGCCATTGTGAACGATATCTCCATAGCCAAGAATGGGAGCAAGATGATCATTTCCAAATCTCACTGTTCCCATGAAACGTTCAACAAAGTTCTTAAGTAGGGATTTATCACCAGTCATGTGTCTGGAGCATCCGGAGTCGACATACCAGACACAGATGAGAAATTCCTGTAAAATCAGGAAGTAAGGATTTAGGTACCCACTTAGACTGGGTCCATGAAAGGTTAGGGAGTCATCATGCAATCACATTTATTAGAATAAAAAGTAAGAAAAAGACGAACGAAGACATAAGATAAACATCAACATTTAAACATACAACAGAACAAACACACAATCCAACATGGAAATTTATTTAAAGCAAGGAAACACACAAACTTAGTTCAAAGGTAACGAAACAAATTACAGAACAAAAACAGTCATTACAAAGATTTAGAACAAGATGGACTAGTCCTAGAAGCATTTGATCTAGCTAGAACGCTAGGTCTACGAACTATCCACTCTTGTTTAACAGGTGTAGCATTTCCAGCAAGCTTGACTGTCCTAGTAGCATGATAGTATCTATCCTTAGGAAGCCATTTACTTTGACAATTTAAGCACACGTGACCTGAAACATGAACATTTTTAAGGTTAGTGGAAGACTGTGTGTTCTTGACAGGTTTCTTCTGGAAGGTCTTTTTGGCCGATGGTGCTTGCTTTCTGTAAGTGGAAGAAAACCAACCATACTGATCTTGATATCTAACTATTCCTACAGCATCATCTCTAAATACCTTTAGGACGTTCTTAGGTGAAACTGTAGATTGCTTAGGAGAGCTAGAATACCTGTGATATCTAGGTTGAGCAGGAGCATGAGTACCATCAGTATGGTGTTTCATCTTATTGAGTTTGTGTTTTGGGGTACGAGTCTTTGGTGCTGTAGAAGTTTTGGGTACACGATTGTTTTTGGTCTTTGGTCTCTGAAACTTCTCATGGACAGTGGTGTGAGTCGTAGAGTGTGATTTTGGAATCCTTTTGAATGAAAATTCAACTTTCTCTTCCTTTGGAACAAATTGTTTTTCAAAATCAGGATCATACGAATGATCTTCTTCTAAAAAGTTATTTAGATTAGGAAGATTTGAAAAATTCATTTTGGAATATTTGCCTTTAGGTTTGGATTCCAAAGTCACACTTGGGACTTTTGGGTCTTTGGGACAAGGACTTTCCTTGGATGGGATTGACGCATTGGTTTCATTTGACAACTTAGAGTGACTTAATTCACTGAATTTGACCGGACAATGACTTCCCTTGAGTAAATTTGAAGCTTTTTCAATCTTGTTATCTGCGAAAGCTTGAATAACAATATTTTTGTACGCCACTTCCATCTTAATTTTATTAAGTTCAGCGAGTACATTCAATCGTTGTTCTCTTTCGTTTTCAAACTTTTTAGACAAAGTATCAAAATCATTCAAGTAAGTTTGGGTTTCCTCAGAAAACTTGAAAGGTTTAGTATCAAAAATGTTTGGAAAGAAATGATCTTTTTCAATTTCGTGTTCACAATCTGTTTGAGCAGAAACATGAACATCATCAAAAATTTCCTTATTTAGACACCGTTCCTTTTCTAATTCAAGTTTTAATGCAATAATCTCATCCAAGTAAATCTGGGGGTCCATTGGGTTCACATCAGTGGGAATGTCAAGGTCTGTTTGGATTGAAACGTTATATGTCTTAACAGAATCCCATTCAGTTTGTACAGCAGCATCAACAAGATCACATGCAGAAATATAGGAAAGAGAAGAAGAGGACATGATATCTTCACATGCAGAGCAATTTGGTTCAGCACAATCATAAACAACACCAGATGGTGTGGTAGGGACAACTGGCACAACTTTGTTACAGTGATTTTGAGGCATTAGATTATCTATCAAAATTTGTTGTTCATCAAGTGTTCTTTTTAGATCTTCAATTTGCTTTTCCAAAACACTTTGTGGAATGTATGGTCTAGCAGAAGCAGGTTTTGGACCAGAACTTTCTTCTATTTGTTTAGACTCTTTAGAAAGAACCTCAAGTTGTTGGTCACTCGAGGTTTCATCAAGTTCAACAATAGTAACACAGTGAGTTTTTCTTTTAGGAACAAGTGGAAGATTAAAAAGATCATTTGACTCATTAATTTGATCATAATTGCATTGAATAGCACATTTTGCAAGATAATAATCTGTCTCAATATCACCATAACTTGGTCTCACAAATTGGGTTGTCATGCCATACCGCATTAAATTGGCGTCATACAGAGATGGAACTTCCTGTTGTGCTTTGAGCAAATTCTTTGGGTTCTCAAAACCTAACCCTTGAGTCAACCCATATTCAAAAATTTTAGGCTTGTTTAAAAAGATTTGTTTATTAGATCGATCGATCCTGTAAACCTTTTCTTGATAAAATTTGATTTCTTCTTTGAGTTGGTCAATTTTCTTATCAAGTTGTTGATTATTTGAATCTTTTATGTAGCAAGCATAGTTTAAATCAGAAATTTTGTTTTCTAATTCTTTCAAAGCCGGGTTGGACTCTTTTAGCTTAAGTTTCAAGGACTCAATGTCTTCAGCCAAAGCATTTGCTCGAAGCGTTTCATTGGACTTTGCAATTTGCATCTCTTTGATGGTCTTGGTTAATTCAAAAACTTTGGTTTCAAGTTCTTGATTTGCAAGTTGCAACACAGAAGAAGGTGTAAAGGAAATAGAAGTCTGATTAGCTGTCAATTCATCAAAATCTTTTTGAAGTTTTTCATGTATGGTTTGAAAATCAGTCAAAAGTTTTTCTTTTTCTTGCAAAGATTCAGTTAAATTAGTAACCTCAATTTTCAAAGATTTATTTGTTTCGACAGCTTTGTTCATGTATTCATCAAGTTCACGTTTGGGAATAGTACAAACCTCATCATCATCAGATTCAGAACTACTACCACCATCTTCAAGTTCCTTTGATCGCTTGATCTTTGTCATGAAACATACATTTGCAGCAAGCTCTTCAGTCTCTTCATCAGACAGGTGCAACCATTCGTCGTTTTCTGCAAGAAGAGCAATACCACTTTCTTGTTGTTTCACAAGCAAGAGCTTGTTCTGGTAGTAGGTGGAGTTCTTTTGACGAGGTTTGGTGCAGTGAATAGCAAAGTGACCAGTCAGACCACAATTGTAGCACTTCTTCTCGTCGGTCTTCTTCTCAAGGACCCTTTTCTCAAACTTCTTAGGAGCTTCATACTTCCTTTCCCCACCAGCATGGTTGTAGTGGTTGTCAAGTTTTGGAGCTTGTGAGTTCTTGACATAGGAAGAGACAGATGAAGTGCGAAGTTGATTGTTTGTGGGTTTCTTTGTGAAAAATTTCTTCTTGAAGGCTCTTGTGAAGTAGGCCAAGTCCTTATACATTTCCTTTTCTTTGTCGTCCATATCTGGGTCACTGGTGTCACTTGATTCCTCATCATCAGCAGCCTCAACAACATTTTTCCTTGAAAATCTGGATGGCTTTCTGTCAGCAACAAGAGCAAGTGGATCCGATGAGGAGCTTCCTTCAGTCTTCATTTGTTGCTTTTGGACAGCACGTAGGTTGATCTTCAACTTCTCATACAAGGTATGAATAGAGAGTTTGCCAAATTCATCTTGCTGGTTGAGTTGAGCACCAAAGACTTGCCATTCTTCATGTAGATTTCTCAGAAATTTGATGTTGAGTTCCAAGTCAGTCTTTTTGATGGCATTCTTCCTGAGTTCATTGATCACGTTACAGAAACGTGTATACGCTTCTTCTAACGTTTCACTTTTCTCTTGCCTGAATGACTCATACAGATCAAGAACATTGGATAGCCTGATTGTGGAGGACACCTCAGAACCTTGCAGCTGTTTTTCAATTTCGTCCCATATCTCTTTCCCTGTCTCGTAAGAGTCAACGTTCGAATAAATATCGTTGGGAAGAGCCATGTAGAGATGGGATCTTGCAAGATTATCAGCTGCGAGCGGTTCTTTTGGGCTGTGCTCCAACTTTCTTTTGGAATCAATTCTTTGGTTACTGGATTGACATGAACAGCAGGGCCTTCTTCATAAGAAGTTTTAATGTCATCTCCCAGAGGTTGTCTTTCGATCCAGTCCAAAAATCGTTTTTTCCATTGTGGATATGATCCACGATAGAGAACAGGAGGTCTTGAATCAGAACCGAGAATCAATGAATCAGAAATCGACATTCTGCTAAAATGTGAAGAAAAACCGGTTTTCAGTAAATGTATACTAAATCCGGTATTCAGAAAATGTATGGAAAAACCGGTTTTCAGAAACTATGTTCTAAATCCGGTATTCGTCTTGAAATTTGGACAGAATGACTCTTCACAAAATTGAAGAAAAACCGGTTTTCAGTAAATGTATACTAAATCCGGTATTCAGAAAATGTATGGAAAAACCGGTTTTCAGAAACTATGTTCTAAATCCGGTATTCGTCTTGAAATTTGGACAGAATGACTCTTCACAAAATTGAAGAAATGAAGCACAAATACCGGTTTTGGAGTAAACCAGGTATTTAAACAATAATAAAACCGGTTTTGAGGTTAAAATCTATACAAATACCGGTTTTCAGAAATGTATACTAAATCCGGTATTCAGAAAATGTATAGAAAAACCGGTTTTCAGTAAATGTTTACTAAATCCGGTATTCAGAAAATGTATGGAAAAACCGGTTTTCAGAAACTATGTTCTAAATCCGGTATTCAGAAAATGTATGGAAAAACCGGTTTTCAGAAACTATGTTCTAAATCCGGTATTCAGAAAATGTATAGAAAAACCGGTTTTCAGTAAATGTATACTAAATCCGGTATTCAGAAAATGTATGGAAAAACCGGTTTTCAGAAACTATGTTCTAAATCCGGTATTCGTCTTGAAATTTGGACAGAATGACTCTTCACAAAATTGAAGAAATGAAGCACAAATACCGGTTTTGGTGTAAACCAGATATGTTAGAATATAACAATGAAAATTCAAAATTTTGTGAAATTGAAAACCGGAAGGAATACCGGTAGGAAAACCGGAAGGAAAACCGGAAGGAAAGCCGGTAGAAAACCGGAAATCAAAGGAAATGAAAACCGGAAATGAAAACCGGATTTCAGATCAGAAAGCTAAAATTTCAATTTTAAGCCATTTGGTTTTGAATTGGGATTTGAAACTTCTTGAGGATGATTATAGGAAGGTAATGAGTAGAATAAAACTAGAAAGGAGGAAACTTTAACATGTTAAGAGGGTAAAGATTGGATTTTTCGGTAAAGTGGGAAAAACACAATTTAGCCAAAAATTGAACAAAATCAAGCAATGGATCTAACACAAGTTGTGATTTTGCTCTGATACCAATTGTAAACTATGCTAAATCGTGAATAGTGATTATGTGTGTGAGAGAGAGAGTTAGAGAGAGAATGGGAGAAAAAAAAAAAAAAAAAAAAAAAAAAAAAAAAAAAAAAAAAAAAAAAAAAAAAAAAAAAAAAAAAAAAAAAAAAAAAAAAAAAAAAAAAAAAAAAAAAAAAAAAAAAAAAAAAAAAAAAAAAAAAAAAAAAAAAAAAAAAAAAAAAAAAAAAAAAAAAAAAAAAAAAAAAAAAAAAAAAAAAAAAAAAAAAAAAAAAAAAAAAAAAAAAAAAAAAAAAAAAAAAAAAAAAAAAAAAAAAAAAAAAAAAAAAAAAAAAAAAAAAAAAAAAAAAAAAAAAAAAAAAAAAAAAAAAAAAAAAAAAAAAAAAAAAAAAAAAAAAAAAAAAAAAAAAAAAAAAAAAAAAAAAAAAAAAAAAAAAAAAAAAAAAAAAAAAAAAAAAAAAAAAAAAAAAAAAAAAAAAAAAAAAAAAAAAAAAAAAAAAAAAAAAAAAAAAAAAAAAAAAAAAAAAAAAAAAAAAAAAAAAAAAAAAAAAAAAAAAAAAAAAAAAAAAAAAAAAAAAAAAAAAAAAAAAAAAAAAAAAAAAAAAAAAAAAAAAAAAAAAAAAAAAAAAAAAAAAAAAAAAAAAAAAAAAAAAAAAAAAAAAAAAAAAAAAAAAAAAAAAAAAAAAAAAAAAAAAAAAAAAAAAAAAAAAAAAAAAAAAAAAAAAAAAAAAAAAAAAAAAAAAAAAAAAAAAAAAAAAAAAAAAAAAAAAAAAAAAAAAAAAAAAAAAAAAAAAAAAAAAAAAAAAAAAAAAAAAAAAAAAAAAAAAAAAAAAAAAAAAAAAAAAAAAAAAAAAAAAAAAAAAAAAAAAAAAAAAAAAAAAAAAAAAAAAAAAAAAAAAAAAAAAAAAAAAAAAAAAAAAAAAAAAAAAAAAAAAAAAAAAAAAAAAAAAAAAAAAAAAAAAAAAAAAAAAAAAAAAAAAAAAAAAAAAAAAAAAAAAAAAAAAAAAAAAAAAAAAAAAAAAAAAAAAAAAAAAAAAAAAAAAAAAAAAAAAAAAAAAAAAAAAAAAAAAAAAAAAAAAAAAAAAAAAAAAAAAAAAAAAAAAAAAAAAAAAAAAAAAAAAAAAAAAAAAAAAAAAAAAAAAAAAAAAAAAAAAAAAAAAAAAAAAAAAAAAAAAAAAAAAAAAAAAAAAAAAAAAAAAAAAAAAAAAAAAAAAAAAAAAAAAAAAAAAAAAAAAAAAAAAAAAAAAAAAAAAAAAAAAAAAAAAAAAAAAAAAAAAAAAAAAAAAAAAAAAAAAAAAAAAAAAAAAAAAAAAAAAAAAAAAAAAAAAAAAAAAAAAAAAAAAAAAAAAAAAAAAAAAAAAAAAAAAAAAAAAAAAAAAAAAAAAAAAAAAAAAAAAAAAAAAAAAAAAAAAAAAAAAAAAAAAAAAAAAAAAAAAAAAAAAAAAAAAAAAAAAAAAAAAAAAAAAAAAAAAAAAAAAAAAAAAAAAAAAAAAAAAAAAAAAAAAAAAAAAAAAAAAAAAAAAAAAAAAAAAAAAAAAAAAAAAAAAAAAAAAAAAAAAAAAAAAAAAAAAAAAAAAAAAAAAAAAAAAAAAAAAAAAAAAAAAAAAAAAAAAAAAAAAAAAAAAAAAAAAAAAAAAAAAAAAAAAAAAAAAAAAAAAAAAAAAAAAAAAAAAAAAAAAAAAAAAAAAAAAAAAAAAAAAAAAAAAAAAAAAAAAAAAAAAAAAAAAAAAAAAAAAAAAAAAAAAAAAAAAAAAAAAAAAAAAAAAAAAAAAAAAAAAAAAAAAAAAAAAAAAAAAAAAAAAAAAAAAAAAAAAAAAAAAAAAAAAAAAAAAAAAAAAAAAAAAAAAAAAAAAAAAAAAAAAAAAAAAAAAAAAAAAAAAAAAAAAAAAAAAAAAAAAAAAAAAAAAAAAAAAAAAAAAAAAAAAAAAAAAAAAAAAAAAAAAAAAAAAAAAAAAAAAAAAAAAAAAAAAAAAAAAAAAAAAAAAAAAAAAAAAAAAAAAAAAAAAAAAAAAAAAAAAAAAAAAAAAAAAAAAAAAAAAAAAAAAAAAAAAAAAAAAAAAAAAAAAAAAAAAAAAAAAAAAAAAAAAAAGAGAGAGAAAGGGAGAAATGTAAATTGTATTTCAAAGGCTAATTACAAATGAGGGGTGAGGGGGTTTATATAGGCTTGACATTTGCATTAAACCCCCTCCCTAATTACAAGATAGTCCTTGGTTAATTACACTAACAACCTTCCATCTAAACAAGATTAACCACAAGGACAATTCTATTTACATTGTTACAAACTAGCACTAATCTATAATTTAAAGCTAACAAGCACCACAAGTGATGATGTAGAATTTCATTATGTTCTCGTCTTAATCTTTTTCAGGATTTGTGTTGACGAAAAGACGTTATACAGCAAGAATAATTAGCAAAATAATTAACCATGAATAAAGAAGCAATGGCTCATCTGGTTAGCCGCTTGGTTTTTCAAATTTACTGAAAAAACACCCACCTAATGGCATGATATATATCATGTTAGAGACGTAATACGGGGTGCAACTTTATATAGACTTACAATGAAATAGTTGCTTGGATAAAGTTTCATTAGGCATAAATCATGCCACCAGTAACCTCTCACTCTTCTCCTTCACAGCAGTAACATCCCAAAGTATTTATGTAATGAAAACCAACATATTTCAACCCTAAAGTAACAGATGTGGATAGGTAACATTTGATTACCACATGCCACCAATGGCCATTTGATTTTGATTTTTTTTTTTATGCGTAATCATCATTGTAAATTGTCCTATAACTGAACATAATGTTTATATTGAATCATAAGTCTTGTTGTTTCATATATGTATGCACAGTCTTGGTATAATCAAAATACATTTGTTATAAAGTATAACGAAGATAACGCATAACTTAAATAACTTTGTAAGAGATAATACTAAGAAGATAAATTGATAGCATCATAGCAAGTAACTATTCTTTGCACAAAGGTGGTTGGATAAATCATCCTTTTTGTTTGTAAACATTACTTAGAGAAAATTTGAGTGACCAACCTTTGTCGAAGTAAAAACATCTCCATGTGAATTGACGCAACCGTGTCCCTCATTTTCTTAAGCTCTATTTCCATTGCCTGTAAAAAGGGTAACCATTGTAACCAAAAAGACTGTTTTCTGGCGACTCAAATACTTATAAGACGGATATACCTAACCTCTACGGAACCTTTTTTGGCAACATTAGTCCAATCTTTAGCAACAACCTCTTTCTTCTGTAGTTTTAACATTAAGTCTCACATATAAGTAAAACATAATATGTAAGTCCCAACTTGTTAGATTGGTACTACTGAAGACACCTCTATGTCGATGGTGGAGTTACTTTGCAATATACTTACTAAACTGGAGACGACCAGTTAGATAAGTGTATACCAAGTTCTAGATAGATTACTTATATAAAAGACAATAAGTAAAGAACAATGCAATAATACAAATAACTTGTAAACAATCTTGATGAGACAATATGTAGTTTTCAAGTGTAATTTATTTATTGATATTAAACAAATTACAAGGTTGATGCGGAACCAAGATAATACACGAATGTAAATATCCTAACAACCTATGAAATACAATTGATCTATACTCGGAATTTCTCTTCTACAATCGAAACACTTAAAGTAGTGAAATGTTCCTTTTAGCGATTGAGAGAATATTGCACAAGTTCACCAAGAATATTGCAGGTTTGCAAAGTAAGAAGTTATTCGTTTGTGTGTGAAGTAACTTGTATTTCTTGGTTGTGCAATGACTTGTATTTATAGGCAAAGTTAACATATGGATGTTAACTTTACACATAATTAAAATTACACATAATGTAAGTCCCAACTTGTTAGATTGGTACTACTGAAGACACCTCTATGTCGATGGTGGAGTTACTTTGCAATATACTTACTAAACTGGAGACGACCAGTTAGATAAGTGTATACCAAGTTCTAGATAGATTACTTATATAAAAGACAATAAGTAAAGAACAATGCAATAATACAAATAACTTGTAAACAATCTTGATGAGACAATATGTAGTTTTCAAGTGTAATTTATTTATTGATATTAAACAAATTACAAGGTTGATGCGGAACCAAGATAATACACGAATGTAAATATCCTAACAACCTATGAAATACAATTGATCTATACTCGGAATTTCTCTTCTACAATCGAAACACTTAAAGTAGTGAAATGTTCCTTTTAGCGATTGAGAGAATATTGCACAAGTTCACCAAGAATATTGCAGGTTTGCAAAGTAAGAAGTTATTCGTTTGTGTGTGAATAAACTTGTTGAATAACTTTCTCGAATAACTTGTTTTTCTTGGTTGTGCAATGACTTGTATTTATAGGCAAAGTTAACATATGGATGTTAACTTTAGCCGTACAAATGTGGTTGGAAGCATTTAAGGAATAGCATTTAATTCCTTAAAAAGTGTTGTAAAGTCGCATGTTACAGTGACTTTACACAACCACCTTTATGTACCTTTTAATACTTAAATAATAAGATAAGGCTTATTATCCGGGTAAAGGTACATAAAGTGTACAAGTCAATTCCTCGTAATCAGTGTAAAGCTTTGTAAGGGCTTTCCACTGAAGGTCTCCAGTTTGTAACTGACTAGAATGTCAACTGGGCTTCGCTGCCATTGTCATTCTCTTTCTTCCATTTGTTGTCTTCGACTTCAACTGGAATGTTTCTTCAACTTGGTCAGTTCTCAACTGGAGGAAGTCTTCAGTTGCGTTAACTGTACGGTGCAACTGGACTTCAATATATTTCTCGACAAATCTTCTTGGTCACCAGTTTACTGGTCACCAGATGCAACTGGTGAGCTGGTCAGTGGAAACTGGTGACTGGCCAGTTCCAGGTGAACTGGACCTAACAAATTCCCCCTATTTGTCTAGAAATATAATCTAAGTCTTTTCTAGTTTTGTATCTATACAAGTGTAAACTATAGAGACTTGTTTGATTTAAATCTATCTAAGGTATCTAAGGCATTTTTATAGATCAACAAATGCCTTAGGTTTTTCTTTTTGTGTTTGTTAGATTTTAATCTTTTATCTACCTTGTGGTTACAAACTGGTAACTTCATTTATACAAGGAGCACAATTTACATAAGTTACAACAGAATGTACAATGATTACAAGAAGATAAAAATGAAGAAAGAACTTAAACAGATGGCCCTTCGCCAGTTCTTCTTCTTTTGGCAACTGTGGAGATGGGCTGTTTGTCTTCAGGATCACCATCCAGTCTCTCTTCAATATTTTCTTTAAACTTGAGCAGACTTTGAAGCACAAACATCCATCCTCTTTCAACCTTATTTCTTTGTTGCTTGGCCTCCAACAGCTTTGCCATTTCCACCAGTTCCGAATACCCATAAGAAAGTACATCAGGATTCTCAGTTTGCCTCAAGGGACCATCCAGATGTTGAACCCCAACTGTGAAATGTTTGGTACCTGGTTTGATAAACACTTTCAAATCAACAATCTTACCAGGGTGATATCTCCGCTGCTGCACTTCAGATAAATACGCTCTAGCTTCAGATTCATTGGCCAGTTTGATCTGGCCAGTGCTCATACTATGCACTGCAGCTTTGATATCTTCAGTTGAAGGTTCAGTTGTATCCACCCAGGTCCTAAGGTCAGCATCTCTTGGCAACATCTTAGGTTTACCTTTGGACTTAGGTGGATTCATCACCTGTTTGACTACCTTCTTGACATGTTCAGTTCTCCTGAGAATTCCTTCAGTTCTAACTTCTTTGGCCTTCTCCACTGTGATATTCAAACACCTGGCATCATACTCAGCCTCATCCTCCCTGTAATGTTTGTCAAGCTCAATCTCCAGTTGTTCTTTTAATGCATTAATAATTCTGGGATCAGCCTTGACCTTGGCATACTCTGCAAGTGTCATGCCCAGAAGACTACCATCACTAATGTCACGAAGAGTTGGGGCTAAAGTATTTCTATCTTTCATTTGATTAGCCCTCATTTGTTTCTTTCTCTCCTTGATGGCATCTCCAAGCCTTGCCAGCTGCCTACTCACATCTTCTGAAACTGGAGGTAGCTGATCAATGTTGCCAGTTTCTAACACACTGGCTTCAGTACCAGTTGTTGTAGCTTGTTCACCAGTGGCCAGCTCAACTAACTTTCCTTTCCCTTTATTCCCCCTATCCACCACATCATCAAATTCTTCAATCACCTGCTCACCTTCATCAGATCCAACAACCGTCCTCTCCACCAGTTGCCTTGCACTAACTGGACCTGGCAGTCTTGGTCCAGGTGCAAGGATATTCCTTCTATCCCTTTCCCCCTTGGCAGCATCGAGACCTGCACGAATAGCTGCCCAGTCTTCATTGCTAGAGGGCAAACGGGCTAGAGGCTGCCACGATTGCATATCCTTGCACTCTCTGAACACAGTGCAAATCATCCTAAAGGATCTCCATAAGTGGTTAACTTCTTGAGACTGGGACAATACATTTGCAGCAGTTTGGTCTTGTCCAGTCTTCAAGTCTTTCAATATTTGTGAGTCTTCATTTAGGCCCTTAACCACTTGATCCTTTACTGCATCATCCTTCCTTTTCAAGTTCTCCACTTCAGTTGCCAATTTATTGATAGAAGAAGTGTGGGAGGCCAACTGAGTGTTCACTGCATTCACTGCACCCCTTAACTGACTGACTTCAAGTGCCAGAGGCTCCAGATTAAGCTTTGGAGGTGGGAGCTTGGCAAATTCAGCCATAACCTTCTTGACCAAATGCCATAACCTTCTTGACCAATTCATCTTCTCGACTGGCCAGTTTCTCATCAATCATCTGGCCAACAGAAGTGGCCACCTGCTGACCAATATCACTTACATTAAGGCCAGGTCTATCCAGCAACTCCTTGACCTGCCTTTCTATCTCCTTAAGATCCACCTCTGATGATCGAACAGTGTTGCTTAAGAGGTTGGAGATAGATGTATTGACATTTGAATGTGTTAGATCAAAAGCTTCCTTCAAAGATGTTGACAAATTGTTACAGCTTGAGACCAACTCATTCAGCTTTCCAAATACCAAGTCTTCATTTGCAGCAAACTTATTGATTCCCAGATCAACAACCTTTGAATTTATAATTGTTTCCTTGTTGAATCTGGAAATAGACTTGGCATTTTGCTCTATTGTCTTATGAACACCCTCCACCCGTTTGATCAGGTTTTGGATATCGGTTGAGAACGAGACAAATTGAGCTTCCAGTGACAAAGGAGCAGTTGTCACTGGACCAGTAGCAGGATGTACCAGTTCAACTGAAGGAGGCAAAACAAAGGGAGCCTCTCCAGTTGTTCCAGTAGGAGAAGGAAATATAGGGGGTGAAAAAGAAGGCTGAGGAGAAACAATGTGTTGGTCAGGCTGAGAATGCTCAGGTATGACCAACGGCGACGGTGGTGGTGATTGAGTTCTTTGTGGGGAAATATTTGTGGGAGTATCTTGGTGGGAAACTGAAACTTGGTGTTCTAGGGGTTGATCAAAGAAAGAAGGGAGTTGAGCATGTACAGATGCATCAACCATTTCTTGATCAGCTTGTGTCTCTTCTGAATCCGAAGATTCAAGATGAAACTCATCCTCATTTATGCCTAGATTCATAAATGATAGGGATGGCTGAACAACCTGTTCAGACTCCTGATGACCAGTTCCAGTTACCTGGATGGTTTCATCAGTTAAAGGATCAGATGCCGAAACATCTTCACCAGGGATAGACGTGATAGGAACGGCTTGAGTTATGGTTGTTCTATCCTCAACCACAACTGGAGACGAACTGGAGGGTCCCTCATTATTTTGAGGCCCGCCCAATTGTCTTTCTGGCTCACTTTCCAAAGGTGCACCAGTTTTAGCAAATGCCAGCTGCATCTGCTCAGGAATTTCAACCTCACCAGCTTCAGACACTAGTGAGTCTAGATTCCTCAAAACATCTGGCCTTGTGAACGAAGAGTCTGTATTTCTGTACTCCTCTTCACCCAGAATCTGCCTGAAACACAAAGAAAGAAATCTAGAAAAGGGGATACAAACACCCCTGGAGCCTTTCAGCTTCTGCACGAGACTTCTATACAGTATGTCAGCAAAATCCACCCTCAACCCCTTCCACAAACAATAAGCCATTTCAGCTTGGGAAGAGTTGATCTGGTCAAGACCACCTGAACTACCACCCAAACTTTCGACCAGATGCACAAAGAAATACCTCCATGAAGGTGTAAGGCCCTTCATGGTCATCGCCCCCTTGGTCTTCAACAAACCATCACTGTCCAAGCACTCCCTATGACCCATCTCAAGGAGTACTTGACGAAAATTTATATTAGAGGCTAGGACAACTGGAGACTCACCCTCTCTCCAGTAATTGAGGCGAAGAGCATCCCTCAACACTTCTACATCCAGAGTACATTTGATTGTTCCATCCTTTAAAGTGAAACTGATGGAGGAACAATCGGAGGAAAGTGTGGCAGTGAACCAGAACTCACACAAGTAATCATGGTACATCTTGCGTGGGTTCCTGGTGAATAAGGGTCCTATTGGAGAATCCTTCAGAAAGATAAATGAAGAAATTTATTGGAAGTAAATGAAGAGAGTAAATGAAGAGAATGAAAAAGAAGAGTAAATGTGTTATGAAGTAAATAAGGGTATTTATAAGGGGATTCAAGATCCCAATGTAAAGAAGAGAGTAAATGAAGAGGATGAAGAGAGTAAATGAAGAGAGTAAATGAAGAGAGTAAATGAAGGATAAATGAAGAGTATGAGAAGTAAATGAAGAGAGTAAATGAATAGAATGAAAAAGAAAGTAAATGAGTTTTGGAGTAAATGAAGAGAGTAAATGAAGAGAGATGAAAGAAAAGAAGTAAATGTGTTATGAAGTAAATAAGGGTAAATGAAGAGAGTAAATGAAGAGAGTAAATGAAGAGGTATGAAGAGAGTAAAGAAGAGAGAAATGAAATTGAAATTTATGATTGGAAGTAAATGAAGAAGGAAATATAGGGGATGAAAAAGAAGGCTGAGGAGAAACAATGTGTTGGTCAGGCTGAGAATGCTCAGGTATGACCAACGGCGACGGTGGTGGTGATTGAGTTCTTTGTGGGGAAATATTTGTGGGAGTATCTTGGTGGGAAACTGAAACTTGGTGTTCTAGGGGTTGATCAAAGAAAGAAGGGAGTTGAGCATGTACAGATGCATCAACCATTTCTTGATCAGCTTGTGTCTCTTCTGAATCCGAAGATTCAAGATGAAACTCATCCTCATTTATGCCTAGATTCATAAATGATAGGGATGGCTGAACAACCTGTTCAGACTCCTGATGACCAGTTCCAGTTACCTGGATGGTTTCATCAGTTAAAGGATCAGATGCCGAAACATCTTCACCAGGGATAGACGTGATAGGAACGGCTTGAGTTATGGTTGTTCTATCCTCAACCACAACTGGAGACTCACCCTCTCTCCAGTAATTGAGGCGAAGAGCATCCCTCAACACTTCTACATTCAAAGTACATTTGATTGTTCCATCCTTTAAAGTGAAACTGATGGAGGAACAATCGGAGGAAAGTGTGGCAGTGAACCAGAACTCACACAAGTAATCATGGTACATCTTGCGTGGGTTCCTGGTGAATAAGGGTCCTATTGGAGAATCCTTTAAAAATTTTCTGATTCTACCAATAAGGGTTCTAGACCCTTGAGAGCCTTGTAGGCTAGCCAAAGGATTGTTTGGATTTAATTTGAGGGCCGCACTATAAGGAGCACCAGGTGCCTGGGCGACATCTGGTGAGGGATTGTAAGGAGCAGTCAAGAGATTTACATCTCTTGAGCGAGAAGATTTAGGTGCCATGAATGAAACTGAAATTGAGGATTTTTAGGGTTTGAATATGGAAGCAAAGAGAAGAATGAATTTGATATTTATGATTGGAAGTAAATGAAGAGAGTAAATGAAGAGAATGAAGAGAGTAAATGAAGAGAATGAAAAAGAAAGTAAATGTGTTATGAAGTAAATAAGGGTATTTATAAGGGGATTCAAGATCCCAATGTAAACCCACAAATCATATTTTATTAAACCAAATATTTTTGAAGATATTTTGAAAATAAAATATAATTTTCCATGTAAGCATTAAATGTTACCATGTCAGCATTAAATGCTACGACGGCTCACTTTACCCATAACCCCACACACTTTTTGTTTTCCCAACACAAACAGTTGTCAAGTACTTAAAAATGGTTTCAACACGTCAGATCACGATATCAAGTAGTTTAAAAACACTCGAGTATCATGACGTGTCACATAAATTGACCAAGTATTTGTAACGTTATGAAAATTTGACAAAGACCGAACCTGGTAACTGGAGGATCAATCCAGTTCCAGTTCCAACTGAAGAGTTCTCCAGTTGCATTTTCAAACAAAAACGAATTTTAGTCAGAAAATTATTTTGAGTCTTTCCCCCTAAAATGATGATCCAGATATCAATTAGTGCCAAGATAGTATCACAAAGGCGTTCGATAGCCTGGCGAGCAAAGATAATCTGGACCTCCTCAACTGGAGAACTTCATCAGTGTCACTGACGCGTTCAATAACAAAGAAAGCTCCAGTTAAGGGTTTAGCATTCCCAGTTCGCTGATGAGATGTTTAAAAGTTTTCTCATCGAGAGGTTTAGTAAAAACATCAGCTAACTGTTTGTCAGTGGGGATGAAATGAATTTCAATATCACCTTTCATAACATGATCACGAATAAAATGATACCTGATGTCAATATGCTTTGTTTTTGAGTGCATCACTGGATTGTGAGAGATAGCAATTGCACTGGTGTTGTCACAAAAGATTGGGGTCTTGGTGTACTTCTGACCATAATCTAGTAACTGGTTTTTGATCCAGAGAATCTGGGCACAACAACTGGCCGCAGAAATGTACTCTGCCTCTGCAGTGGACATAGAGACTGAAGTCTGCTTCTTGCTGGTCCAACTCACCAGTTTTCCTCCAAGGAAATGACAACCACCAGTTGTGGATTTTCTATCAATCTTACAACCTGCATGATCAGAATCTGAATAACCCATTAGATCTAATCCTGAGCCTTTGGGGTACCAAAGACCAAGATTAGGACACCCTTTCAGGTATCTAAAGATACGCTTTACAGCGTGCAAATGTGATTCTTTAGGGTTAGCCTGAAACCTGGCACATAAACATGTTGCAAACATTATATCTGGTCGACTGGCAGTTAAGTACATTAGTGAACCAACCATACCTCTATAGTCAGTTACATTAACTGGTTTGCCAGTTGGGTCAGAGTCCAAATTCAATGGTGCTGCAATAGGTGTGTTTTTCGATGGGATTGAATCATATTTGTATTTTCTTAACAAATCTCTGACATATTTTCCTTGGTTTATGAAAATTCCATTTTCAGTTTGCTTAATCTGAAGACCTAAGAAAAATGTTAATTCACCCATTAAACTCATCTCATATTCAGATGACATGATTTTAGAAAACTTTTTACACATTGCATCATCAGTTGAACCAAAAATAATGTCATCAACATAAATTTGTACCAATAAGATATTACCTCTTTCTTTCAAGATAAACAAGGTATTATCTATTGCACCTCTTTGAAAGCCATTTTTGAGAAGATGTTTAGTTAAAGTATCATACCAGGCTCTTGGGGCTTGTCTTAGACCATACAATGCTTTGTTCAGTCTATAAACCCAATGAGGATGCTTCTCATCGATGAAACCTGGAGTCTGCTTCACATAAACTTCTTCTTCCAATGTTCCATTAAGGAACGCACTTTTGACATCCATCTGGAAGACCTTGAACTGCAGATGGGCTGCATAAGCCAAGAATATTCTAATGGCTTCAAGTCTTGCAACTGGAGCAAAAGTCTCATCAAAGTCAACGCCCTCTGCTTGACAATAACCCTGGGCAACTAATCTGGCCTTGTTTCTTACAACATGGCCATCTTCATCCATTTTGTTTCGGTAGACCCATCTGGTACCAATAGGTTCTTTCTTTAACCCTGGTGGACAAGGAACAAGCTCCCAAACATTGTTCCTTTCAAACTGGAGGAGCTCTTCTTGCATAGCTTCCACCCAGCTTGGGTCTGCCATAGCCTCGTCAATCTTCTTTGGTTCAATTAAAGATAAGAAGGTGACGTTTAAGCATTGCTCACTGGTGGCTCTTCTAGTCTGAACCCCACTAGTTGGATTACCCACAATTTGTTCAATTGGGTGGGCTTTAGTCCATCTAGTGTATTGACTAGGCTGGTGAACTACAATATCAGTGCAAGGTACCTGGAGATCTTCTTCAGTTGCAGCAGCATCTGGAGAAGGATCAGTCCAAACAGCTTCTACATCCTCATCAGAGTCAATGAGGTCTCGATTTGCATCATGAAATTCCTCAGTTGAAGGTATTTCATGAGTAACTGGAGAAGTAGGGGCTTGAACTGGTGCTGATATTGGAGTGGCACGTACATCTGATCCAATCACCAATTCTTGTGGTAAGTTAAAATTGATGGAGGGATAAAATGATGTGTCACTAGTGCTTTTCTTCTTCTTGACTGGTTCCAGTTTGTTGTAACTGGAAGCATCTTCTGGTGATTTTTTTTTTTTTTTTTTTTTTTTTTTTTTTTTTTTTTTTTTTTTTTTTTTTTTTTTTTTTTTTTTTTTTTTTTTTTTTTTTTTTTTTTTTTTTTTTTTTTTTTTTTTTTTTTTTTTTTTTTTTTTTTTTTTTTTTTTTTTTTTTTTTTTTTTTTTTTTTTTTTTTTTTTTTTTTTTTTTTTTTTTTTTTTTTTTTTTTTTTTTTTTTTTTTTTTTTTTTTTTTTTTTTTTTTTTTTTTTTTTTTTTTTTTTTTTTTTTTTTTTTTTTTTTTTTTTTTTTTTTTTTTTTTTTTTTTTTTTTTTTTTTTTTTTTTTTTTTTTTTTTTTTTTTTTTTTTTTTTTTTTTTTTTTTTTTTTTTTTTTTTTTTTTTTTTTTTTTTTTTTTTTTTTTTTTTTTTTTTTTTTTTTTTTTTTTTTTTTTTTTTTTTTTTTTTTTTTTTTTTTTTTTTTTTTTTTTTTTTTTTTTTTTTTTTTTTTTTTTTTTTTTTTTTTTTTTTTTTTTTTTTTTTTTTTTTTTTTTTTTTTTTTTTTTTTTTTTTTTTTTTTTTTTTTTTTTTTTTTTTTTTTTTTTTTTTTTTTTTTTTTTTTTTTTTTTTTTTTTTTTTTTTTTTTTTTTTTTTTTTTTTTTTTTTTTTTTTTTTTTTTTTTTTTTTTTTTTTTTTTTTTTTTTTTTTTTTTTTTTTTTTTTTTTTTTTTTTTTTTTTTTTTTTTTTTTTTTTTTTTTTTTTTTTTTTTTTTTTTTTTTTTTTTTTTTTTTTTTTTTTTTTTTTTTTTTTTTTTTTTTTTTTTTTTTTTTTTTTTTTTTTTTTTTTTTTTTTTTTTTTTTTTTTTTTTTTTTTTTTTTTTTTTTTTTTTTTTTTTTTTTTTTTTTTTTTTTTTTTTTTTTTTTTTTTTTTTTTTTTTTTTTTTTTTTTTTTTTTTTTTTTTTTTTTTTTTTTTTTTTTTTTTTTTTTTTTTTTTTTTTTTTTTTTTTTTTTTTTTTTTTTTTTTTTTTTTTTTTTTTTTTTTTTTTTTTTTTTTTTTTTTTTTTTTTTTTTTTTTTTTTTTTTTTTTTTTTTTTTTTTTTTTTTTTTTTTTTTTTTTTTTTTTTTTTTTTTTTTTTTTTTTTTTTTTTTTTTTTTTTTTTTTTTTTTTTTTTTTTTTTTTTTTTTTTTTTTTTTTTTTTTTTTTTTTTTTTTTTTTTTTTTTTTTTTTTTTTTTTTTTTTTTTTTTTTTTTTTTTTTTTTTTTTTTTTTTTTTTTTTTTTTTTTTTTTTTTTTTTTTTTTTTTTTTTTTTTTTTTTTTTTTTTTTTTTTTTTTTTTTTTTTTTTTTTTTTTTTTTTTTTTTTTTTTTTTTTTTTTTTTTTTTTTTTTTTTTTTTTTTTTTTTTTTTTTTTTTTTTTTTTTTTTTTTTTTTTTTTTTTTTTTTTTTTTTTTTTTTTTTTTTTTTTTTTTTTTTTTTTTTTTTTTTTTTTTTTTTTTTTTTTTTTTTTTTTTTTTTTTTTTTTTTTTTTTTTTTTTTTTTTTTTTTTTTTTTTTTTTTTTTTTTTTTTTTTTTTTTTTTTTTTTTTTTTTTTTTTTTTTTTTTTTTTTTTTTTTTTTTTTTTTTTTTTTTTTTTTTTTTTTTTTTTTTTTTTTTTTTTTTTTTTTTTTTTTTTTTTTTTTTTTTTTTTTTTTTTTTTTTTTTTTTTTTTTTTTTTTTTTTTTTTTTTTTTTTTTTTTTTTTTTTTTTTTTTTTTTTTTTTTTTTTTTTTTTTTTTTTGTTAATTTTTTTTGTTGTTTTAGTAAGTTTTTTTATTTTTTTTTTTACTTTTAAGTTTGTTTCAAGTTTTTTTTTTTTTTCTGGTGAAACAACTGACCGATGAACTTGGTCAGTTTCACCAAAATTGATTGGAATGACTGGAGAAATATCAAGGCTTGGTCTCTTGTTGATTGCTTCAGTTGATTCATCGAATGTGACATGAATTGTCTCATGCACCTTTTGGAGTCTATAATTATAAACTCTAAAGGCCTTTCGAATATCTGAATAGCCTAAAAATACCCCTTCATCAGCTTTTGCATCAAACTTTCCAAGCTGACTGGAATCGTTCAGTATATAAACTGGACAACCAAACACATGAAAGTATCCAATGTTTGGTTTACGATTCCTGAGTACTTCGTAGGCAGTCTTCTTATGTCTCTTGATGTAGACTGACCGGTTTTGGGTGTGACAAGCAGTTGCAACTGCCTCAGCCCAAAAACTGGTGGGAAGACCAGATTCAGATAGCATGCTTCTGGCCGCTTCTATCAGTGTACGATTCTTTCTTTCAACAACTCCATTTTGCTCTGGAGAGTGAACTGATGAGAAGTTTTGAGAAATGCCAGTGTCAGTGCAAAATGTTTCAAGTACTTTGTTTTGGAATTCAGTACCATTATCACTTCGCAACTGACAAACTTTTCGAGTGTACTTGAGCTCAATTCTTTTGATAAGGGAGATGATTTCAGCAGGTGCATCACTTTTGGATCTGATGAATACCACCCAGCAATATCTGGTGAATTCATCAACCACAACTAGAGTGTATTTCTTTCCAGCTCTAGTTTGAACATTCACTGGACCAAAGAGAGCCATATGAAGCATGTGAAGAGGTTCAGTGATGCTAAAATTTTGCCTAGTTTTGAAACTGGCTCTCTTCTGCTTGCCCATCTCACACCCTGGACATGGCTTTCCTTATTGAAGGAAATCTGGGGTATCCCATCAACCAGTTGTTTGCGAGACAACTTGTTAATGTTCTTGAAATTAAGGTGGGATAACCTTTTATGCCATAGCCAGTTGGTGTCCTCATCAGCTTTGGTATAGAAACATTGCTCTTTTGGAGCAGGTTCCATATCCATGATGTACACATTCCCTTTTCTTGGTGCAATCATCACCACTTTCCAATCCTTGTTAAATATGGTGCCTTGTGCAATATCGAACAATACCCTGAAGCCATCATCGCAAAGTTGGCTTACACTGATCAAGTTATATTTCAAACCATTCACAAATGCAACTCTTTTGAATTCGACTTGTCCATTATTGAGCACACCATATCCTTCAGTCTTTCCAGATTGATCGTTACCAAACGTCACTGTCGGTCCATCTTGGACAGTGAACTCTTCCAGTAGGGGCTTACATCCGGTCATAGTCCGGCCAGCAGCGCTGTCCAGATACCAGATATTCTTCTTTCGATCGCCCTACACACACACAAAAATCATTAGTTATTTTTGTGAACCCATCTTTTCTTGATGGGTCCACTGGACTTCTCTACAGAAGCCACAGTTGATTGTTGATGTGTTGAACTGGAGGCTACATCTGGAGCATTATCACCAGCTCCAGGTGCAGAAGTAAAAACGATTGGTATTTGATATTTACTCACCTTGTGTTTACCAGATTTTGTTCCAGATGGAACATTCTTTTGTTTAGGTACAGAAGGGAGTGATTTAATGTTTTGTTTTAAAACTGGAGGTGGTGAGCCTCCTTCCAGATTGTTAATTCGGGCAGTGCAACTCTGAACCTGCCGAGACAAAAGTTGGAGTTGCCTTTCCAAATTAACCAAAACATTGTTTTGTTCAGGCAGTTGAACCTTGGACATTGGTTCAACTGGGGATTTAGTCTTTTGGGTCTTGGGCTCCTTAGACTTATGAGGTAAAGGCTTGTTAACAGTGGCCTTTTTGACTGGAGCTTTAGCCTGTTTGGCTCCAGTTTTAACCTCAATGGGGTTGGTCTCATTGGTTTCAGTTTTAACAGCTTCAGGTTGATCATAAGGTGTTTCAACCTGGAGAGCTGGAGGCAATGCATGAAGATCTGGTATAAGAGCTGCCATCTTCAGATCTTCAGATTTCCATGCATTTTTCTGGGCATCGATGGTTCTTGAAAATGCATCATAGTTTTTGCCAGATGCTTTCACCCAGGACTTGATAATCATTTGAGCTTTTTCAAAATCATCAGAAAGTTTTTGATTATCAAGTTCTAATGCCTCAATTTTTAAAACTGACTCCTTGAGAGCCAACTGGACACTTTGCAAATCATTCAGTTGTGGTTTGACATTGTTTAGTTCAATTAAGATAGTGTCTAAATATCTTTCACTATCTGCTCTAACAGTTTCTACAAATGCCAGATCACCACTTAATGATTCAGCCAGGTCCAGTTTTAATTCAGGGTCAACCTGGTGATCATAATCACATACCTTCTTCAGTATGATGTCCACCCATCTTCCAGTGACGACATCATCTTTCACCACATGCTGCTGTTGTTGTTGATCTTCCAAGGCCATGAAACACATGTCCCTTTCCTCTCTTCATCCTCAGATGAGTCATCAGAGTACTCCCATTTTCCTTCAGTTTGTGCAATTAAGCACTGGTCCTTTTTCTTATCCATGGACAGAAGGGCAATCTGGGCCTTAAGCTGCTTGTATTTAGCTTTATAGCTATCATCAGGCCGATTGTAATTAGGGACAGAGGGGCCAGTTTGGTTATTCAACTGACTAGATCGGCATTCCTTCATAAAATGACCTTTCTTGCCACACTTATAGCATGTAAGATTGGTCTTATCCAGAGAGCTGGAGCTGGAAGCATTGTTGGGGCCATTAAATCTTTTAGATTTATGCTTAAACCTATTAAAGGTTTTAGCAATCATGGCGACCAGATCATCATCGTCAGTTTCATCATAACCTTCACTGTTTTCAGTGGTCAGCCCAGAGTTTAAGAAGCTGTTTAACATCTCCTTCATCGAGTGTGCCTGGACACTCTCAGCAGACATTAAAGCAGCACAAGGTCGCTCAATTACATTAGCAACCTTGGGACTCTGAGCATGGTTCATGGCATCTTGCTCAGCCACAAGTCTTGCAGCATTATTATCTTCAGTGAATCTGAAGGCTCCATAGAGCGATGCAAGAGTGTGAGAGTGCAAGGTTTTACCTTGTCTCAAGACAAGAACCATGTTTTCCCATTTAGATGGAAGAATATCACAAAACTTTTCAAGAAGAATATCCTTATCCTTCTCTACACCCAAACCTCTCAACTGATTGATGAGGCTAGAAAATCTGGTATAAGTACCAGTTAAACTTTCGTTGGGCAAGGCAAAGAAGGATTCATACTTCTTGTTTAATGCAACTTTACGGGTGACAATGGTGTCATCACCTCCTTCGAATTGAATCACTAATTCATCCCACATAGACTTGGCACTGGGAAACAACACAAGTGTTGGAATTAGGTCTTCAGGGACAGCCCCAAGGATCATGTTTTTCAGTCTGGTGTCCAAGTCCACCAGTCTGCGATCCTCATCAGACCAATGGTCTTCTGGCTTTTCCCTTGAGCCTCTTCTTCCAGTTGGATCAAGAAGAGGACTCACCCCAATAGACATAGGTATATATGGTCCATCTTTTATGATTTTCAACATATACCTCTCAATACCACCAAAATGCAAAAGCATTCTAGCTTTCCATGTACCAAAGGTCTCACTGTTTCCATCAAATTTTGGAACAGGAGTGTTAGAGTAATGTACATGGACGTGGCTTGGGGTAGAAGGAGGAGGAGGAGGGTTGGTGTTAACATTTTGAAAAGGTGGTGAATTATTGTTCAATGGGTTTTCACCTAAACCAGAACCATCTCCACCTTCAGTAGTGCTCATCTTTGCAGATCTAGGCAAGTATATTAGCCTTCTGCTCTGATACCACTTGTAAGTCCCAACTTGTTAGATTGGTACTACTGAAGACACCTCTATGTCGATGGTGGAGTTACTTTGCAATATACTTACTAAACTGGAGACGACCAGTTAGATAAGTGTATACCAAGTTCTAGATAGATTACTTATATAAAAGACAATAAGTAAAGAACAATGCAATAATACAAATAACTTGTAAACAATCTTGATGAGACAATATGTAGTTTTCAAGTGTAATTTATTTATTGATATTAAACAAATTACAAGGTTGATGCGGAACCAAGATAATACACGAATGTAAATATCCTAACAACCTATGAAATACAATTGATCTATACTCGGAATTTCTCTTCTACAATCGAAACACTTAAAGTAGTGAAATGTTCCTTTTAGCGATTGAGAGAATATTGCACAAGTTCACCAAGAATATTGCAGGTTTGCAAAGTAAGAAGTTATTCGTTTGTGTGTGAATAAACTTGTTGAATAACTTTCTCGAATAACTTGTTTTTCTTGGTTGTGCAATGACTTGTATTTATAGGCAAAGTTAACATATGGATGTTAACTTTAGCCGTACAAATGTGGTTGGAAGCATTTAAGGAATAGCATTTAATTCCTTAAAAAGTGTTGTAAAGTCGCATGTTACAGTGACTTTACACAACCACCTTTATGTACCTTTTAATACTTAAATAATAAGATAAGGCTTATTATCCGGGTAAAGGTACATAAAGTGTACAAGTCAATTCCTCGTAATCAGTGTAAAGCTTTGTAAGGGCTTTCCACTGAAGGTCTCCAGTTTGTAACTGACTAGAATGTCAACTGGGCTTCGCTGCCATTGTCATTCTCTTTCTTCCATTTGTTGTCTTCGACTTCAACTGGAATGTTTCTTCAACATGGTCAGTTCTCAACTGGAGGAAGTCTTCAGTTGCGTTAACTGTACGGTGCAACTGGACTTCAATATATTTCTCGACAAATCTTCTTGGTCACCAGTTTACTGGTCACCAGATGCAACTGGTGAGCTGGTCAGTGGAAACTGGTGACTGGCCAGTTCCAGGTGAACTGGACCTAACAAATTTTAGCATAACATAAAGTTTATACAAATCCAATGTAAATTAACTATGAAGGAAAACAGTAACATAAAGCCTCAAATTCTTGTCAAATAACCTACACTAAGTATCTTATAAATTAGGTTGAAACATTAACCACTCAAAGATCCTAATAACTTGCAACAAATGGATTGATTTGTTGGTTAATCGATGAAATTAGAAATTAGGCAACTTACTCATGATATATCTTCCTGTTAAATAGCGGTTGTAATATCACCTCCCTATTTTCAGCGGGTGGAAACCCACCACTGGCGAGATTCACAGCAACTGAGTTAGCAAGCAGATGTAGATACAGAGACATGGAAGATCCGGAGCCTTCGAGAAGATATAAATACAAACATTACTTGAAAAGCTTTTGGGAAGTATCCAGAAATTTGGAGAAGAACGGTAGATAGAAAAAGGAAAAAGAGTAATAAACCTAAATTGTGGTAAAAAGATGAAAGTGAAAAACTTTATGGCAAAAGTAAAAAGACACAAAAAGTTATTGTCCTTAATGCATTGTTATATCATAAATTGTGGTAAAAAGATGAGTAAAAAACTTTATGTCAAAGTAAAAAAAAAAAAAAAAACATTAAAGGTTACTGTCTTAAGCCTTCAATAATTGTTATATATAATAAAATAATGTCATTGTAAATACATAGTATATAACTACAACTATTCTGAAACTTGCCTATTGTTTATATGTAAGGTCTAAAAACTCATTGTTCACACCGTCAACAACTTAAAATACAAAGTCGTGAATATTAATTATATGTCTCTGAAGATAATTTTGATACAATATATGATACTTGAAAGGTAAAAAAAAAAAAATCATATAAAATATGATAAAGAAACACACTTATATATATATTTTTTAATGATTTTTATTATGAACATTATATAATAACAAGGCATGAATGTCGGTGCACACTCACAAACCACTGTAGCTCGCTACTGTAGCGGCTACAGTGGTTAACGGTCGTTAAGTGTCGTCAAAAAAAGTTCAAGTTAGGTCCTTTTTTCTAACGGTCGTTAAGTTTCGTCAAAAAAAAGTTCAAGTTAGTTCCTTTTTTCTAACGGAAGTTGACGGTGGTTAATGGTCATTAAGTGTCGTCAAAAAAAACTTCAAGTTAAGTCCTTTTTTCTAACAGTCGTTAAGTGTCGTCAAAAAAAAGTTCAAGTTAGGTCCTTTTTTCTAACGGAAGTTGACGGTCGTTACTTTAGTTAGAGCTTCCTCTTTTTTGCCACTTTAAAGTAATGATTTTTATGTATGTTTATTAACGGTCGTTAAGTGTACTCACAAAAACTGCTCAAATTAGGACCTTTTTCCTAACAGACGTTGACGACTTTAATAGTATTATCTTTAATGATGTCTTTCTTATTTTTTAACAAAAAAACTTTTAGTTTTATTTAGCTTTCAAGATTATTGGTATGTTGTCTAGACATTTGTTCATTGTGTTTTTGTTTGATTTTTTCCTTAAACTTTCAACGGTTTTAGTTTTTAAGATTTATATTATATCTTTTAAATGATTTTTATTTTCATGCGTTTTAATGGTTTCTAACTTTTTAACTTTATACTATATTTTGTTGCTACGTTATATTTTCTAATGACGTTTTACGTATCGTTCTGTCTCCCGGCGTTCCCGGGCATACGCCGGGGCTAAAATTAATTATTATATAAACAAAACCCAAAGGTCGGCTCCCCTCACAGAGCACTGTAGCAAAGTACTGTAGCGGCTACAGTAAAAAAAATTTTGTTTTTTGACCAACATATATATTTAGTTTGTAAATAATAAAAACAAGAAGGCCTTTGGTCGAGTGGTCCGCGCGTCGCTTTCTGTGTGAGAGGTCGGGGGTTCGAAACCCGCCTCCCCTCTTTTTCCTTTTTGGGTATTTTTTTTTGATTTTGTAATTTACACTTTGCCCCCCTCATAAGTTTTAGTTTTTCCCCCTCCAGTTTTTTCTTGCTTCCTGCCCCCTCCTGTTTTCTATTGTCTTTTTTTTTTTACTTTTATTCTTTTTTTTATATTTTGTATTTTGTAATTTACTTTTTTTATTTTTCCTTTTTTTTTAACTTTTGTAATATTTTGTTAACTTTATGTTTTTTCTTTTTTTTTAATAACTTTTGTAATATTTTGTTTTTAACATTTTTCTTTTCCTTTTAATTTTTTTATTGCTTTGCTTTTTGAGTTATATATTTTGTAACTTTTTGTTTTTTAATAACTTTTTTAAAATTGTTATTTTTCTTTTGGGTTTTTTTTTCAGTGCAACTCGGTACTGTACCAACTTGGTACTAGAAGAGAGTCAGTTTCTAAAGTTTTTTTAATGTATCTTAAAAATGCTAAATTTTTTAATTGTTTAGTTTAAACGTTCTAACAGACAGTTAACCACCGACTAACAGATTCCATTGTAAGTTTTATGTATCGTTATCTATACCGGGGCATCGCTCGGGTTCAAATTCTCGTTAATAACAACATAAATCCCACTCACAAAACATGTAGAAAGTACTGTAGCGGCAACAGTAATTTTTTTTCCCAAGATATATATTTACTTTGTGAATACTAGAAACAACAAACCCTTTGGTCGGGTGGTGCGCGCGCCGCTTTTTGTGAGAGGTCAGGGGTTCGAAACCCACCTCCCCTCTTTTTCTTTTTTGGGTGTTTTTTTTTTATTTTGTAACTTACACTTTGCCCCACTCATAAGTTTTAATTTTTCCCCCTCCAGTTTGTTTTCTGTCTTGCCCCCCCTCCTGTTTTATATTGTCTTTTTTTTTTTACTTTTATTCTTTTATTTATATTTTGTATTTTGTAATTTACTTTTTTAATTTTTCCTTTTTTTTAACTTTTGTAATATTTTGTTAACTTTATGTTTTTTCTTTTTTTTTTATAACTTTTGTAATATTTTGTTTTTAACATTTTTCTTTTCCTTTTACTTTTTTTATTGCTTTGCTTTCTGGGTTATATATTTTGTAACTTTTTGTTTTTAAATAACTTTGTTAAAATTGTTATTTTTCTTTTGGGTTTTTTTTCAGTGCAACTCGGTACTGTACCAACTTCGTACTAGAAGAGAGTCAGCTTCTAAAGTTTTTTAATGTATCTTAAAAATGCTAAATTTTTTAATTGTTTAGTTTAAAGGTTCTAACAGACAGTTAACCACCGACTAACAGATAGAGTATCATATATTGTTTCCATTGTACGTTTTATGTATCGTTATCTATACCGGGGCATCGCCCGGGTTCAAATTCTCGTTATAACAAATATTATAAAACCCTAAAAAGTTGATCATTTAATAATCAATTAACACTATTTTCTTCTCTTCTTCTGTTCACTTACACATGTGTAAGTGACGTGATGGCATTTTCATAAATATTGACTCTTTTTATTTACTTTCACATGTCTTACGCATGTGTAAGTGACGCCTATAAATTGTCGAAAATATACAATTTACACATGTGTAAAACATTAGCATTATTCAAAATCAAATCCACTGGCTTACACATGTATAAGTAAATAAAATGAGTCACTATTTACGAAAATGTCACCGCATCATTTACACATGTGTAAGTGAACGGAAGAAAGGAAAAAAAAAAATTATGTGCGAGAATGATTATTTTTTAGAATTCTTAGAATAACTCACCTCTATATAACATATATTATTTAATGTTAGACCATAAGAAAATAAAAAAATCACGTTGTTGATCAAAAAAAGAAGAGTAATACGAGTACTATGTATACAAACTCTGGTGCAAACAAGTTTTTTAAACATAACTTTTGCCACTTTAATAAATAGTTTAATATTCTCTCTTTTCTTCCTGACTTGCGGGATTAGACCACATAACATGTCACTTATGTTAGTAAAATTAGTTTGTAAAAAACAAATTTTTATTGCACTCCTAAAATACTTAATTAATAAATATCATTTAATAAAATGTTACTGCTATTTTTTTACTTAGAAATACAGCTTTTTCAATAATACTATTTACAATTCTTTACAAATTCCTCTTCTATGCTCCTCAAAGATTTCACCATACGATCTGACCGAATGGGATTAAAGATTAAGTATCATTTCTCTTATTTAATATGTTTTCAATTTTGATCTCTTATATGATTATGAATTTTATAAACTAGCACGGTACGCGCAATGCGGCGGTGGTCATGGCGGCGACAGTGTGGTGGTGGGGGCGACTGTTGTGGTAGAGGCGGCGTCGAGTGGTGTAGATAATTGATGTAAAAGTAATTGATGTAAAGTTAATTGAGATATTTTAAAATATTAAGATTAATGTAATTTAATCATAGGAAAAATACATAAAAAGGTAACATTTTTACTCAAAATTCCTAATAAGGGGAACCTATTTAGATTTCATCTATTAAAAGGATTTCATTTCTAAAAATTTCTCAATAAAGGTAATCCTGTTAGTTTTCATTGTTAGACACCCGTTAAGTGCTTGTTGGCATGCCATGGACATCTGATGTGGCAAATTTATAGGGTATATTGGTCCTTTTAGCCTCACATTATCTTCCCAAAATGAGTACCCTGTTTTAAAAAAAAACAAAAAAAAAAAATTCATATATTCATATTCCTAAAAATTCGAATTTACACCTCAACAGCCACACATTTCATAAATGCACGGGTATTTAGTTATTTTTAGATCAAATATTCAAATCTAAACCAAAACATCTTCAATCTCAAAGCAAAATCCCAGACAGATCTCGTGAATTCAAATATAGCCCAATTAGTTTTAATTTCAAAAGTCAAACAGTAGTTTTTTGTAACAAACGAATAAATCTACTACAAATTCAAAGAAACATCCATAAAGATCTCGTGATTCAATTTCTTGACAACATTTTGATTAACTTTTAGAAGTGGCCATTTCCAGGGAAGACGATGGTTTTGGTGGTGTTTCCGGTAGCCATTTCCAGGTAGCGACGCGACTAGGTGGCTACCGAAAGGGGGGGGGTGGGGAGGTGGCTAGCGACGGGAGGAGGTGGTGGTGACAAGAGGTGGTATCTGGTGGTGGTATCACCGGTGGTAATAGTTGTGGTGGCGGGTTACGGCGGTGGGTGGTGGTGTTTTTCACTCCCGTCTCAAATGAACCGAAACCATCGAACCTGGATCCACAAATTCACCCCCAAATCTAACCCATTATCAATGATCTATATATACATATACATAGACAAACACACACACACACACACACACATATATATATATATATATATATGTGGGATAAATTGAGTCCAACTTAATTTGAGCAATGAAGAAGTAGTCGGGGAGGCGGAAGACGGTGGCTGTGGTGGCATCTGAATAGTGGTAGTGATAATGGGTTATCCCTAATTGTTTGAAGATTATAGATTGAAGAATTTTGGAAAAGAAAAAAGATAGAAAAAGATATATAGATATAGATTTATATGATGATAAATAAATATGGATTGATTTTGAAGAGAAGACATGAGGCTAAAAGACCAATATACCCTCATGTAATGCCACATCAGATGTTCACGTGGGCTTTTTAGTGACGTGGCAATGACATGACACTTAACGGATGACTGACATTAATAACTAACGATATTACCCTTATTGAGAAATTTTTAAAAATATATCCTTTTAATAGACGAAACTAAATAGGTTTCCCTTATTAGGAATTTTGTGTAAAAAGGTTACCTTTTTATGGATTTTTCTCTTTAATATTAATGTTAAGAGGTAGTGTATTAAAATATTTTAAAGGGTGCTAGTGAAAATATTACATATTTTTCAACACTTTTAAAAATAAAGTGTTATTTTTTTTTATTTAAGTATTGAAGTGTAAGTAACTTTTACACTTTTCCTATTGTTTGTAAGCATCAAAAACTTTAAAAATTGTATGTAAGTATCTCTCAAATTTGAACGAATCGTGTAACCAATGACATGCTAAAATGATAGTCGGTTACCTTTTTATTTTTCATTAATTAAAATGTTGAGTTGGCTTGATGAGATGGATTATTCATGCCACATAACACCCTTTTTCTTCTTCTCGTCCATTTTTCCCCCATCCATTCATGTATATATACATTAGATCCAAATCAAACCTCTGCGTCAAACCCAAAAATTTCAGAATCCAATCAGAAGATGAACAGGAACAACAAGGAAAAAATCACCCCAAAATCAGTCCACAAAAAACTTCATCAACCTCTGAATCAGAAACATCTGGATCCGATGAATCGGATGAAGAAACCCCTGAACCCAAAATCCAAACCCCATTCTGAATCTGAACACCAAACACCACATAAACCTTCCATCTTTGAATTCGAATCTGATATCAAATCCCCATCTGCTTCTGATTTTGCAATCAAACCCTCGAAAAAAATCAAATCTTTTCAAACTTCAGAACAAAATCCAACTTTAAAACGCCATATTTCATGCCCATCTGATAATAATAAAGATAAAAAAAATCCAAGATTGTTTCAAATGGGGATACTGAAGATGAAAAAAAAGTTGTAATTAAAAGGGTTTGGAGTGAAGATGATGAGATAATGTTGTTGCAAGGTTTTATTGAGTATCAGTTGAAAAACGGGTATTCACCATTATCCGATATGGATGGTTTTTATCGGTTTTCGATGGATAATATACCCGGTAATGCTTCGAAAAGTCAGTTGTACGAGAGTGTTCGTGTTTGTTATTCCGAGAGTGCTTCGATCATGGATTTCATGTGCGTATATATTAGATGATAGATACATGGATTCAAAAGTTAGTTGTAGGGGGGTTCGAGATGGATGAAAGCTTCGATGATGTTTGGTCGGATATGTTTGGATGAAAGCTATATATTTTGTTTTGTTTCAAGATTTATTGTTTTTATTTTCAAATTGAATTAGATAAATTGAATTTGTGGAAGATTGATTGTTGATTGGTTGTCTCATACCCAAATTGGGTGAAAAACCCCATACATCTATATATAAACTATAACTTGTTTTATAAATTGTGTTTGTAGACACTTCCCAAATCATTTGTTACTACTTATAATCTAAATATTACAAGAAGGCAATTATTTAATCAATAAGGTTCATCACAACATTGGTTATTAGAAAAAATAATGAAAGGGCTCTTGAGGAACTAGAAAATTGGGCTTTACTAACGGAATTACCGACGAAAATAATCTGACAAAACTACAGACGGTTTATCGACGATATACCGTCGCGACGTTGTTTAAAACTACGAGTCCAAAAAGGACATATTTACCGACGGATTTACGACGGATTAGCGACGGAGAATTTCCGTTGATAATCTGTCGAAAAAATATAAACATTACCAACGGATTAGAGACAAACTTTTTAAATAATATTTAATAATTTTTATTTAAAAGAAAAATACATTTTTACCGACTGGTAACCGATTTAAAAAATTAACTATTTCCGGCACAATTATACGGATGGATTAGTGACAACCTCTAAATTAATATCTAAGAGTTTTTATTTTAATTAAAAATATGTGTTTGCCGATGTATTACCGACGAGTTTAATAAATTTAGTAATTCGGATATCACATATTAGTTCATTAGGACTCAAAAATTTAATTAAAATTTACCTACGGATTTATCTGTAGGTAATCCGTCGCTATCACCGACGGATTACCGACGGTTATTTTTTATTTTTAACCTTGGAAACCTACTATGAAATACATTATATAACAACTTTAGACATGTATGACTAAAATTAAAATTTCATTTTCATGTTTGTTGTTTTTATTCGTCATTTATTTTAAGTATCTCAAGTATCAAATTAAACAAGGAAAATAAAAATATACGCATGTAATAACAAATAAAACAAATTGAAAGATTTATTTTGTGTTTAACGAAGTTACATATATTACATACGAAAATAAAAATATACGCATGTAGCATGTAATAAATTACAGATTTACAACAGAAATCCGTTGGGACGTTTATTAAAATACAATTATGTTAAATATATAAAGGGACGGATTACCGCGGATATCCGTCGCTATATAGTTTTCCATCGGTAAAAGTAATATATATTCCGACAGACATCTATCGCTATTCTGTCGCTAGTTCCGACAGACATCCGTCGGTGATATTAAAATATTTAATTAAATAAAGAATAAAAAAAATTAATAGCGTCGGATTACCGACGGCGATTTCCGTAGGCAACTTTTCATTTCCGTCGGCAAATCTGTCGGAATAAATTACCTACGAGGTTTTTACCGAGCTAATCCGTCGGTGATAGTGATTACCGACGGATTAGCGACGGAAATGAGCGTCGGTAAACCCCAATTTTCTAGTAGTGAAATAGATCATCTATTGATGTTAGACTTGAACAAATTTGTAGAGAAGACTAGTATTCCTATTGGACAAACTATACGATTTGAGGTTACACATCAACAAATGTATTGTTGTTGCACTTTTGCACTTCTGCATTTTAACATTTGCTAACTATTTGTCTGTAAGTAACTAAACTTATCTTTTATGAAATTGTAATGATCTTATGTTTGAATCATTTTTTATACAAAATATGTTGAATGCTAATTTCAAGTCACTATCATATTATCATGTGTACATTGTTGAGAATGAAAGTTGAAACCTTATATGCTTTATAAATACGAGAGAAAGTACCCGCGCGTTGCGGCGGTGAGATGGTGGGGTGATAGGTCATAGAGTGTGATAGATCATAGGAGGTGATATGTCATAGAGTGTGATAGCCAAATGCCTTAGCCGTACGGGCTCCGACCTCGGATTTAAAAATTCGTCGAAAGTATATTGAATGACATCTCTAATGAAAGAGCATGAAATTTTAAGAACACCCATATAATTTTTATAATTTATCGATGTACGGTTTTTGAGATAAAAGATTTTGAATGAATTATAGGAATAAAATGATTTATGGAGGAGAGAAAAAAAATGAGTGGTTGAGATTTGAGGAGAGAGAGAAAAATGAGTGGTTGAGATTTAAGGAGAGAAAAAAAAATGAATGGTTGAGATTTGTTTTTCTGTAACACCCCAACAAGGCGGAATCATGAGGGTTACATACTAAGCACAGCACGACATGGAAATTAAGTAGAGACAAGTCTAAATGCATTAAAAGGACTGGACAATCCATACAATTCAATCAAATACAAGTACCGGAATCATACAAAAATGCATAAGGAGCACGCCCATCAAACGTTTACAAAATAATAGTTCAAAAGATGGTAAATGATCCTAAGCATAACCCATAATCGGGAAACTATGAATCACGGATCCATGAAGTCCAAGTCCAAGTCCAATCCTAGCATAATCAAGCAAGAAATCATCCAATACGTCTTTGATTTACCTGTTCACCTGAAAAGTGTACTAAAACGTGTCAACATAAAGTTGGTGAGTTCGTAGGTTTAAATAATGAAAATCAAGTGTCGGGATATCAACCGTTAACGATAAACGAGGATTAGAATACCTAATCACGTCCAAGGGAACCCTAAAAGGTTCCACGTTATCACAAGTCAATACAAGTCAACATCAACGTCCAATAATCGTCCATATATATAATATCGTCCATAAGTAGGTTAAACAACCCGTATCCACGGTTATGATCATGCCGGGTGTGGATTCGTCAATCCACCGTCCACGTCTTACATAATATAAATATACGTTTTAACAAAATATTGTTATAATGTGGCAATGATCATACCGGGTGTGGATTCGTCAATCCACCGTCCACGTCCACGTCTTACATAATATATATATATAATAAACGTCATAATGCATTATAATATAACGTCTTTCGTCACATATAAACGTCCAATAACACGTATCACAAGCAAACAATTAGGCAACTAACGTCTCGTTTCATAACATAATCAATTGTATCAACCGACAAGCGTTTAAACGAACAAGTACACTTTCCACCCCAAATAAAGTAAACGTAGGGGCTACGAAACTCACCTGATGCGCAAAGAGAAGTTAAGTTCGAATTAGAGTCGTCCAAGATTCGTCACACGCCCAATATCTAAATTAATTTTAATAAGTAGGCATAGCAGCCAACAACTGTTGTGTCACAAATGCTGCCATATTATTATCCCTGCCAGTATTTGGGGTAGGTCCAGGGCCAGTGTTCACCTGGACGGGAGCAGCTTCCGGTCTTTGCTGTATGACAGGTTCTTCCTGTTCAGCTTCAGTATTCAAAGGAGTTGATCGAGTAACTCTCTTTGGTGCAGTTTTCTTGACTGGAGCCTTTTTCTGAACTTTGCTTTTCGTCTTAGGAGCCATAAGTCTAAGATATGAACAAAAATGTCATTTAGAGATTTCCTTGATAGGTTAAACAGAAAGTAGCTTTGCAAGACAGATGACAGTACAATGCAAGTCACAAATTGTCGACTTGTATGAATTTATGTACTAGACAAGACAAGAAAATATGAAAAATCATATTTCTAGAGCTAAGAATAAGCAGTTGACATAGTCTGAACAAGTATGTAAGCCAAAAGACAATCGTATTTCATTGATGTTCAAAATTTTACATAGTCAGGTATGTACAATCCAAAAACATGTGGGAAAATTTCATCCACAACGATAGACTACATAGTCGGAGCAATACGATTTAAAGACACGTGGGAAATACATCCACCAAAAAGATAGACTACAACTCAAAGTACAGAAGTACGAGTTGTTATAAGTTCTAGGCTTACAATACAGAAAGATTATTACAAGATTACATCTTGCAAATAACGACGATTAGCAAAGCCACCACCAAAACCACCACGATGGACATCAACCAGATCAACCTCCCAATAGTTTCCCTTCCTTCTCTAGCAACAGACATAGCCTCAGCCGCCTGATGATAAGCTCCAGTCAACGCCTGAGCTTGATTCTCTATTTTCTCCCTTGTACAGATGAGGGAATTGTTCATCCTTGACAATTGTCGGCGATAATATTCCGACCTATCAGCTGCAGATGCAACTGGCATAATGGCACTTGGATTGTAGACAGGCACTCTGGAGGGACCCGCAGCATACGGATCTCCCTGAAAGAATGAAAGACCAAGTCCACAGTTGCCCTGAACTGGTGCAGAAGGACCAGGAGCATAAGGGTCTCTAGGAGCACAAGGTATACGAGCTCCCTCGATAATCCTCCTCTGATATGGAGATACCGGTGTTACAGATGATTGAACATGGATAGACACATGTTCATTTCCAGATTCACTGGAAGATGATACTAAATTGATAGGGCGAGATTCATTGCCCGATTCCTCCATTGGTTCCTCTTCATAAGAGTCAGGAACATAAGGAATGGAGTTTGCCAAGACAGGAACTGGAGGTGTACAAGGTACAACAGCATTAGAGCTAACTCCATCCGACATGACCAGTCTGAAAAGATAGTCAAAGAATCCATATAAGTCAAATGGATAAGGCAGTACGTCTCAAATGGATGATACAGTATGCAACACATGAGTTTTGAAGAGATCTTTGATTAGTGTACACACATACGATTTGGGCTTCTATTTCTGACATACCTTCAATGTTTATGTATAGGGTGTACCATTGGCGTACCCACCACACCTACAGCATGTCGTCCATATAACACAAACCATTCACGTATCTACACAATTTAGGAGATCTTGGTCTAGACTATACACATACTATTTGGGTTTCTATTAACAATATACCTTCCATGCTTATATATAGGGTCATCCGCAGCCTTCCCACCACATTTTCAGTATATTGTTAATATAATCCAAGTATCACGTATATAAACCTTATGCATACACATACGAATTGAGTTTCTATTCCTAACATACTTTCAATGCTTATATATAGGGTCATCCGCAGCCTTCCCACCACATTTACAGTATGTTGTGAATATAATTCAACTAACACGTATATACACAATTTAAGATATTTATTTCGCACAGGTCTCCCGTCTATAATGGGGTGCGGACCAGTATACCTCGCACAGGTCTCCCGTCTATAATGGGGTGCGGACCAGTATACCTCGCACAGGTCTCCCGTCTATAATGGGGTGCGGACCAGTATACCTCGCACAGGTCTCCCGTCTATAATGGGGTGCGGACCAGTATACCTCGCACAGGTCTCCCGTCTATAATGGGGTGCGGACCAGTATACCTCGCACAGGTCTCCCGTCTATAATGGGGTGCGGACCAGTATACCTCGCACAGGTCTCCCGTCTATAATGGGGTGCGGACCAGTATACCTCGCACAGGTCTCCCGTCTATAATGGGGTGCGGACCAGTATACCTCGCACAGGTCTCCCGTCTATAATGGGGTGCGGACCAGTATACCTCGCACAGGTCTCCCGTCTATAATGGGGTGCGGACCAGTATACCTCGCACAGGTCTCCCGTCTATAATGGGGTGCGGACCAGTATACCTCGCACAGGTCTCCCGTCTATAATGGGGTGCGGACCAGTATACCTCGCACAGGTCTCCCGTCTATAATGGGGTGCGGACCAGTATACCTCGCACAGGTCTCCCGTCTATAATGGGGTGCGGACCAGTATACCTCGCACAGGTCTCCCGTCTATAATGGGGTGCGGACCAGTATACCTCGCACAGGTCTCCCGTCTATAATGGGGTGCGGACCAGTATACCTCGCACAGGTCTCCCGTCTATAATGGGGTGCGGACCAGTATACCTCGCACAGGTCTCCCGTCTATAATGGGGTGCGGACCAGTATACCTCGCACAGGTCTCCCGTCTATAATGGGGTGCGGACCAGTATACCTCGCACAGGTCTCCCGTCTATAATGGGGTGCGGACCAGTATACCTCGCACAGGTCTCCCGTCTATAATGGGGTGCGGACCAGTATACCTCGCACAGGTCTCCCGTCTATAATGGGGTGCGGACCAGTATACCTCGCACAGGTCTCCCGTCTATAATGGGGTGCGGACCAGTATACCTCGCACAGGTCTCCCGTCTATAATGGGGTGCGGACCAGTATACCTCGCACAGGTCTCCCGTCTATAATGGGGTGCGGACCAGTATACCTCGCACAGGTCTCCCGTCTATAATGGGGTGCGGACCAGTATACCTCGCACAGGTCTCCCGTCTATAATGGGGTGCGGACCAGTATACCTCGCACAGGTCTCCCGTCTATAATGGGGTGCGGACCAGTATACCTCGCACAGGTCTCCCGTCTATAATGGGGTGCGGACCAGTATACCTCGCACAGGTCTCCCGTCTATAATGGGGTGCGGACCAGTATACCTCGCACAGGTCTCCCGTCTATAATGGGGTGCGGACCAGTATACCTCGCACAGGTCTCCCGTCTATAATGGGGTGCGGACCAGTATACCTCGCACAGGTCTCCCGTCTATAATGGGGTGCGGACCAGTATACCTCGCACAGGTCTCCCGTCTATAATGGGGTGCGGACCAGTATACCTCGCACAGGTCTCCCGTCTATAATGGGGTGCGGACCAGTATACCTCGCACAGGTCTCCCGTCTATAATGGGGTGCGGACCAGTATACCTCGCACAGGTCTCCCGTCTATAATGGGGTGCGGACCAGTATACCTCGCACAGGTCTCCCGTCTATAATGGGGTGCGGACCAGTATACCTCGCACAGGTCTCCCGTCTATAATGGGGTGCGGACCAGTATACCTCGCACAGGTCTCCCGTCTATAATGGGGTGCGGACCAGTATACCTCGCACAGGTCTCCCGTCTATAATGGGGTGCGGACCAGTATACCTCGCACAGGTCTCCCGTCTATAATGGGGTGCGGACCAGTATACCTCGCACAGGTCTCCCGTCTATAATGGGGTGCGGACCAGTATACCTCGCACAGGTCTCCCGTCTATAATGGGGTGCGGACCAGTATACCTCGCACAGGTCTCCCGTCTATAATGGGGTGCGGACCAGTATACCTCGCACAGGTCTCCCGTCTATAATGGGGTGCGGACCAGTATACCTCGCACAGGTCTCCCGTCTATAATGGGGTGCGGACCAGTATACCTCGCACAGGTCTCCCGTCTATAATGGGGTGCGGACCAGTATACCTCGCACAGGTCTCCCGTCTATAATGGGGTGCGGACCAGTATACCTCGCACAGGTCTCCCGTCTATAATGGGGTGCGGACCAGTATACCTCGCACAGGTCTCCCGTCTATAATGGGGTGCGGACCAGTATACCTCGCACAGGTCTCCCGTCTATAATGGGGTGCGGACCAGTATACCTCGCACAGGTCTCCCGTCTATAATGGGGTGCGGACCAGTATACCTCGCACAGGTCTCCCGTCTATAATGGGGTGCGGACCAGTATACCTCGCACAGGTCTCCCGTCTATAATGGGGTGCGGACCAGTATACCTCGCACAGGTCTCCCGTCTATAATGGGGTGCGGACCAGTATACCTCGCACAGGTCTCCCGTCTATAATGGGGTGCGGACCAGTATACCTCGCACAGGTCTCCCGTCTATAATGGGGTGCGGACCAGTATACCTCGCACAGGTCTCCCGTCTATAATGGGGTGCGGACCAGTATACCTCGCACAGGTCTCCCGTCTATAATGGGGTGCGGACCAGTATACCTCGCACAGGTCTCCCGTCTATAATGGGGTGCGGACCAGTATACCTCGCACAGGTCTCCCGTCTATAATGGGGTGCGGACCAGTATACCTCGCACAGGTCTCCCGTCTATAATGGGGTGCGGACCAGTATACCTCGCACAGGTCTCCCGTCTATAATGGGGTGCGGACCAGTATACCTCGCACAGGTCTCCCGTCTATAATGGGGTGCGGACCAGTATACCTCGCACAGGTCTCCCGTCTATAATGGGGTGCGGACCAGTATACCTCGCACAGGTCTCCCGTCTATAATGGGGTGCGGACCAGTATACCTCGCACAGGTCTCCCGTCTATAATGGGGTGCGGACCAGAACAAGACAGTCAGGAACAAAATCTGACAAGACAACCATTAGGATTTCATAATGGTGATAACTACATGAAAGGGGGGGATCATTTTAGTTCGTCAAACACAAAGAACAGTTCAGTCAGCCGACAACATGGCAAGTCAAAGTCATTTAGTTCAATATTTCATAAGACATGTATACACATTTTCAGACAGCCGTCAACATGGCAAGACATAAGACAAATGATTTAATTTACCAAATCTCATGGCATAGACAAAGACAAATCATTTATAAAGTAGTCGTGTATACAGTACATGCTTTTCAGGCCCAAAGTAAAAGGAAAAAGGGCGCCATAAACTCACCTTAGCGATCACAGAGCTAAAAGTATGAGCAGTCTGAGAATAAGAGCAGTCTAGTCTCCACGTCTATCCAAAACCTAGGATATGAGCACGAATGGTGAGGATCAAATCTCACGACGACAAGTATCCTACGTACAACTACTTAGCTATAGACCCTAGAATGCCATTGACCGAGAATGTGATTCAATGTTCAATATTATTTGACTCAAATTCGTCTTTTTATACTAAATTGGATGGAAAGTCAAATGTTCCAGCCAGTTACCACTGCGCCGCAGTGAGCCAGAACTATGCTCACTGCGCCGCAGTGGGCTAAATGAACAAAAGGGCCGAGAATGGCCACTGCGCCGCAGTGAGCCAGAACCATGCTCACTGCGCCGCAGTGAGCCCCAAAACTGCTTCAGCACCTGCAGTCCAGGTGCAGAAATTCCGAACCAAAAACCATTTGTCGTAACCAAATCGTTTCTAAATCAGTTCTTTTCATTAAAATGACTATATACATGATCAAAGAAACTGGTAACAACTCATTTTACCAACCATTTCACAAATTCATCTCTTTTGATTTCAAAACCAAATTTCTAAATCCAAAACTTCATTCAACAACAATACCAAACTCATTTCATTTTCATGGCTATCTAATTCATTACTCAAAACTGAAATCAATCCATAAATTGAATCAAATTAAAATCAAAGTTTAAAAGAAAAGGGTTTACTTACCAAATGATGTTCTTGCAATATAATTTAGAAGATGAAGATGATGATGATACAAAACCCTTGATTATTATTATTAAAACAAATAAAGGTGTTTTTCCCTTTTGATTTCTCTAGCCAAAACTAAATGAGAAGATGAAACTTGAGTGTTTTTGTGTGTGTATGCCTTTGTGTGTGTATGTTCGGTCGACCAAGAAAAAGAAAAAGGCTGGGGTGTTTTGGTGGTTAAGTCTCAACCACAAACAAGAGAGGCCGGCCCATGTGGCCATTTTTTTTAGTAAATTTGGTACCCTTAATTTGGTAAAATGCTTACGATTAAATACCGTATGACCCAAAGGTTAAAATGTAAAGTGAAGGTATTTTCCCTCGTGTCATTTTAATTAAGACAAGTCAATAAAGTTTCGTCAAAGTGAACTTTATAATATTAAGTCTAGACAGTCAAATTATTTTGTTCAAGACATAACCTTTAAATATCAATTTAAAGTTATTTTAAAGACTCGGCATTCATCTAGATAGCTAATAGTCTACGTCAACAAGATACGTCTAATTTGACTAAGTCAAAAGTCCAAAAGTCTGATAATTTCCACGTCAAATGACTGTCTAATTGAGATTAGGACTAACCCGATGTAAATTAATTACGAGTTGTCACACCTAGCAACTTCACTGATTAACCTGAGGATACACAACATTTTCAACAAAACAAGTGTCAGCTTTAAAAGCTGAGTAAGATAACCACAGGTTGTATAAAACTGTTGCCAGTTAAATCATCTTATAAAACTTCATACGCATGTCAAGCATATAACAGTCATCACATATACAACATATAACACAATAGGAAGATTACATTCCTACATGTGCCTAGCAACCTCGATCACCTCATCTATCAACAAGATCAATCTCATCAACAATCACAGTCAACAACTCAGGTTATGCCATTTTCAACTATATAGTAGTGACTTATGTCACATAAGTAATCAACAACAGATTGTGCATAGGCGGTCATTCGACCTTTCAAGGAACCTTGCACCCGACATGATAGGTTGTCCTTTCGGGGTCCATCGGCGTCGTTAAGGATAGGCATAACCAAATCCAGGAGCAAACCGTTTAGCAACTTATAGTGATCGGTCCTAATCACCCGGTATACTCAAGCAACTTGACCATGTCGTCAGAGGCATCATGATTACCCTGTCCGACCAACTCTAGCACACTAGTCCCACCGGAGAATAGTATGGGTTAAGCTTAACACTTTCAACTGTATGTTTATACTCGAGTTTTTAACAACTATTTCAACAATGTATTGTATCAACCAATTCAATCTCATCATTTTAGGGCCCCTATCGTGCAACCGTGAATCATGGCAATCCTACATGAGTCTAGTGTACTACATGTATAGGCCAATCAAATATCAAGCATGAACTCATAATCTTAATCAATCATGCAAGCAACCAAAACATCGTTATTCTATCCAATCAATCATATCATTCATCGCAAGTAATAGCATGCATAACATTATTAATTAAAGTTAACCAAAACATTGCATGCATAAACACCCACAGTAAGCCCTCCCAAAGTTCCCATAACTTAACAAGCGTATGAAAGGCTTTAACAATCGTTAAATATAAAATTAATTTCTCGTTGTGTTCCTCGTGTCAAAAGGTAGTTATCTTACCTTGGTACAGTTTACAACACTTTGCAAAGTACTTTATTATGCTCAAAATGTACTCCCTGGTTCCTTACTTCTGGAGTTAACTTGAGAATGATTACAAGCCAAGATAAACAAGATAACACTTCTACATTATTTTAGATAAATACAGAACCTAAAGTTGATTAAGTTTCAAGTCAACCACTTGATTTTACGGAAATCAACCAAAACTCAAAGAGTTCAACAGTTTCAGTATTCCAATAGGAAACTAAACCAAAACTTAAAGAGTTCAGAAGTTTTAATATTCCAATAGGAATCTAAACCAAAACTCAAAGAGTTCAACAGTTTCAGTATTCCAATAGGAAACTAAACCAAAACTTAAAGAGTTCAGAAGTTTTAATATTCCAATAGGAATCTAAACCAAAACTCAAAAAGTTCAGAAGTTTTAATATTCCAATAGGAAACTAAACCAAAACCCAAAGAGTTCAGAAGTTATAATATTCCAACAAGCTTTGACCAAAAACTAAATCAAGATTACAAGTTCTTGTTAAATATCTATTTTTCAAACATCTTTTTCTTATGGGTTATGCTTCTATTTATACTTAGTTAGGCTAGACTTGGTAGAGCTTGACTAGGTAGAGCCTTGACTAGGTAGAACTTGACTAGGTAGAGCCTTGACTAGGTAGAGCCTTGACTAGGTAGAGCTTGACTAGGTAGAGCTTGACTAGGTAAAGCTTGACTAGGTAAAGCTTGACTATGCCATATACGGTTACTATTCACATATACGGTACTATTCACAAATACGGTTACTATTCACATATACGGTACTATTCACAAATACGGTTACTATTCATATACGGTACTATTCACAAATACGGTTACTATTCATGTATACGGTACTATTCACATATATTAACGAAAATCATTTTCATTAAATTTGCAAGTCAAATCTAGTCAAATTTCACAAATGTTACACATTAAGTACACATATGCATATAAATCATCTAAAGATTTGACGGAAGCAAAATGTTGACTTAACAACTCAAGTCAGCCGTTAAACGAAAAGTTTAGGATGTTACAATGTGCAAGCTTCAGTTGTTGCGAACTTGACATCTGATGTTGAGTTGATCAAACACGAGTTTTTGGCAGTCGCCGAAATGGGAGGTTGCCAGCTCACCGTCTAGGACGGTCTCGGCAGCGTAAGAGACGCTGAATAGGGCAAAATTGGCGTGTGAGATGCTGGAGGAGGTTTAACAGACGTTGTGAAGTAGAAAGGGAAGAAATTGGGAATTTTTGGTGATGAACAACACTTGACTTTTATAGTCAAACTGACCTAAATGCTTCAAAACCCTAATTCTTGCCATAAAATCGATTTGGTGATAATTCAAACATGTTTTGTGCTTTGATAACCTAGGTGGACGTTAACAAATCCAAACCCCTTTCAGAATCGATCCATAATTCTTATTAATTCAAATTAGACTTTACCTAATTTAAATACATAAGAACCCTAATTTTCGTTTTAATTGATTTTTGCCCGAATTTTGGTCAAAGATCGATCACATTAGGCTAGGTACAGGTTTACAAACGTGACCCACTTCAAAGATTTGACCCATAACATCAATCAAGCATGAAACCCGGTTTTGACCCATTTGTTCATCTAAAAACCCTAATTTCTAGCCAAAACCGTTTTGACCCAATTTTTGACCCAATTGTGTTTAGATTTGGTAGAAAACATAGTTACAAGCATGAATTAATGAATTTGAGACAAATTTAACTTACCAATTCTCCAACAAGTCTTAAATCCGAAATTTAGCTATAAACCAAGTTTTCTTGCACTTTAAGCTTCCAATTTTTGATATGATGATTGAATGATGATAATGATGATGAATTTAATACCAATCTAGCTAGAACAACATTTAATGATGCAAGAATTTAGTGAGAGGGAGAGAAAGTCTTGCATTCAATATGGTGAGAGAGAAATGAAAGAGTGAAATGAATGGATGAGGGTGGGAGAGTTTGATTGGGTGATTTTGGATAGGGTTGGGTCAAATGGGTGGTTCATGGATCATGGGTCGACCCATGGATCACCCGATTACGTTACTAGTTAAATTAAACGTCGTCTTACGTCCTATATCGATCAATACGTCCACGTAGTCTCGTCTACATGTAAGTCCCCCGGGTCTTACCGAACCGAGATTGACTTAAGGATATGTCGAGGTGCGGAATTCCTCGAGATAACCCACGGTTTTTCGTATCTACCTTTGATGATATAAATCTACCACCTTTTTGCGTGAATACCAACCACTCGGGGAACGGCTCTCCGGACGCACTTACCAAAACACGTGGTAATCTAAATCTACGAGCCGTTCGGGGCCGGGTGTGTGTTTACGGTTCGTGCGTGAGTCGAGTACCACCCACAAGATCAACCTTGCGTGTTCTTGGTTTTCTCTCTCTAGGTTTTGCTCGTTTCTCTCACTACACTCTTGTTGAGAACACACAAACACACACCTCTATTTATAGGCAAGTGACAAGAACTCTCAAATCCATTGGGTTTGAGTGTTCTCATGTCAAGCCCATAAGGGTTTTGGCCTGGTTTGAGAGTTCTTATGTACAAGCATACTTTTGCTTGTTTCCACAGAAACTCTCAAACCATTTGAGAGTTCTTATGAACAAGCAAACTTTTGCTTGTTCCTCAGAAACTCTCAAATGACCATTCGAGTGTTCTTTACACAAGCAAACTTTTGCTTGTTCCCAAGAACCCTCAAATGACCTTTTGAGTGTTCTCTCCACAAGCAACTAATTGCATTCCCGAGAACACTCAAATAACACTTAGGAATATTTGAGTTAATGTTTTAACTGCTGTCAAGACGCAGAACCAACATTACACTCAGAGTTAATGTCTTTACTGCTGTCAAGACGCAGAACCGACATTAACTCAGCCAATGTTTAAACTGCTGTAAATATACGCAGAACCAATCATTAGCTAACGACAATGTTTCTACTGCTGTGGATACGCAGAAACAACATTGTCTATATTACCTATTGGAAGTGTTCACTAAGTTACTGTTTCTCCTGCTGTAAATACGCAGAAACACAGTTAACTTAACTTCCCTTTGGAAGTACATTAAGTTAATATTTCAACTGCTGTTAAACGCAGAAACAATATTAACTTAACGACTCTTTACATGTTATGTCTAAAACCTGCAAAATACAAATAATAAACAAACATATAAACATAAATGGATCCCAATATGATCAACAATATATGCCAAGGTAATATTATTGACAAACGGTAATTACAAGATAAATTACAAGACTTGAACATATGTAAATATATGTAACACATCTAGAATGCTTTTGTCACCGAGAAACATGCACTAACAGTCTCCCCCTTGACACTAGCATCTAGATGTGACCTTCAAGTCTTCGTTTGTCATCCTAAGTGCTGGCCAAAAACCCTGTCATCAGGAACGTCAGTCTAAGGTACTGGTACTGAAGTACTTGGTTCAACTGATGTAGGAGGATCAACACTTTGATCTTCCCTTGCTGGAACCCCTACTCCTGCATTTGGTTCAACAGTTGGAGGAACCACATTTTGTTCCACACCAACTGGATCCCCAGCTTCTGCACTTGGTTCAACAACTGGAGGAACCACATTTTGTTCATTTCCAGCCGGAACCCCTGCTTCTGCATTTGGATCAACAACTGGAGGAACCACATTTTGTTCACCTCCAGCTGGAGCCCTTGCTCGTACCCGTCTAGGTATTTCACAAACTTGAAATACCTATGAGGAAGAGGTACATCCAAAACCAAGCATGGATGGTTCGGATCCGCACGATAAACATTTGGCAAGACATGATGATACTCATCTTCATCATCAGAAGCAAAAGTATCACTAATCTCTCTGCCCGGTTCATCCGCGAAGCTGCTAACAACAAGCTTAGCATCTCTTCCTGTACCTTTCTTGTAGTAGACTGAGAAGATCAAACCCTGAGCAGGAAGCTCATAAAAGGATTTGATCTTACGTTCCCTCTGACCTTCAGACTTGAAGAGATTCGGGTTTGTGATAAGTGGATCTTCATATTCAAACCTATGCTCAGGTGACACCATCACTCCTTGCCAATCTGAGTGAGGTATCCATTCCCCCTCCTCTGAGCCTTCCGAATCTTCTTCTGCTATGTCATCCAAGTTTCTGATAGCATCGATGGCAACGAGCTCCTCATCACTCTCGGATTCATAGGCATGAGTCTGGAAACCGACATCTACATCTCCAGTCGGTAACGGGAAAGTATCTTCAACGATACGCTTCCCTTTGTCTTGAGCTGTGGGAGCCTGAGAGGTACCAGCAGCATCATGCTGGCTTTGCTCCCCCTGAGATGTAGCAATCGGAGTGCCAATCCGAATACCCCTTGATAATCTTGCGATCTCTTCTTCTTGTCTGCTCAGATCATCATTCCCATCCTCTCTCCTTTGCTTCCTGAGAACACTATCTGTGCAGATAGGATCTATCTCCCCCTGAGATCCAAGATTATCAACTATCTCAATCAGCTGGTCATAGTCGAACTTTAAAGCTCTAACATTTTCTAAACCCCTGAAACTATTAGTTCATCGGTTCCGAGAATGTTACCAACTTTAACAATCGACAACTAAGTTGAAAGATAAGATTCTTAACATTTTCTAGGATAGCGAAACCATTTGTTTCATAATCCTCCAAAACGTCACCAATTTTATCGAATAATTCGAGCTTTAGTGTGTGTTTTAGTGTGTGTTAATGGAGGTTTCTAGTGAGAGAAAGTAGAGAGAGAGTAGAGAGAATGTCAGGGAAAGATTAGATAGTATTATGGGTGAAAAGGTTACAATTTACATTATGAAGGGGGTTTATATACATAAGAGCAATTTACACTTTGCCCCCTTCCATATTAACATGTTTACATTCTAAGTATAAAACATTATAAAGTATACAAATCAACTACTACATTTATATTTCTAACAATCTCCCCCTTAGTAGTGATTTGTCAAAAATATCCAGTCCTTGTCATTCTTCAAGCTCTTGTATTCGGTCTATCTTTATTTGGATGCCAGAACCAATTATCTCCTTCTGGTCTGTCATCAGGAACAAACATGTTTGCTTCATAGTTTCTTGGTGGAATGTTTTGTGGGCCTGGAAGATGACTTGGCTCGTACTTGATCCAACAACCTCCTCTTCGACGTACGACGTACTTAGACTTCTGAGCATTCTTTGCTTCTCTCATCATTCTAATGCTGTCTCTGTACTCGAGTCTTTGATTAATCTTGGAGATTGCTTTGTCAAACACTTCCTTTTTCTTTTCATCTTGCTCGTCATCTTGCAGGAACAACAACACATTCTTACAAAACTCCAACGTTCCATCAGAATAGGAAGCAAGTTCATCCATGCGAATGAAAATCTTCTTCTTTCTGCTATTCAAAAGACAACACCGAAGGATGGTTCTTCAATGATATGACCAATACTTAGCTGTTCAATATCTGTGGTGTATAGACTTTGATCTGGATACGGCACATTAATCTTTCTCTTCACAACTTCAAATCCTATCTGAAAATCTTCCAATGAAGCATATTGAATGCAGCTTGACATATATCGTTTAACAGCTTCAAAGGCAATAACATCTTCACGATATCTCTGCATAGCATTCACAAAATGATTGTAGAGAAAGATAATGTCATCAACTGGCAGCAGCTTGAATTGTGTTTCAGTAAATCTGTAGCTCTTGCCATTATCCCTTTTGACATGAAAACTTGGGATTGAGATAGTGTTTCTTTTAACCAAAATGACCCTAATCAGCACCAAGATTTTGTGATTTCTTTGTTCCTCAAGGAGCTTGGGATTATATTGCTTGGTGAGTTTAAGAAGCTCTTTGTATTCTTCTACTTGTCTTGCTTCCTTAAACTTGTACATTGACTCCAACTCAGGTCTTTTGGTTTTAGTAACTTTGGTAGCTCCACAAAAGATTGGAAATGCTCTTTCCTCCAAAAATCTAGACTTCTTAGCTGCCTCCTTTGGCTTAACACCCAGCGCAACCATTCTTTCCTTATCCCTCAAGAAGTATCCCCGATTAATGAACCTCCTTTGTTCATCAGTCAATTCAGTTGGAAAATAATCAGGGAGAACTTCCTCGGATACTATTGCTTCTTTCAACACTTGCTTATAAGTTGATTTCTTGAAGTTCTGAGTTGCAGCCTCAGGAGTCTTTCTCAATTCGTCAAAGCTATTGAAGTCTTCAAATGTATAGTGTTGAGGAGTTGTGAAACCCTGAGTAGACGATTCTCCAGCTTCTTTTCTGCTTGATGAGCCTGATTCAAAATAATCAAGATCTGGGAAGTCTTCAAACACAGGCTCCTCAACTGCTTCTACATTTGCTGGATTCTCAACAATCTCTGGCTCATCCAATGTTACATTATCTTTTAAAGCTTCAATGTCTGCATCTCTCTCAGCATATTCAACTATCTCATCTTCAATCACATACCCTTCATCTTCATTTTCAACAATATTTTCATTATCTTCATCATCATCCTCATCCGAATCATCTCCAAAAACTTCAACTAACCTTCTTCTAATCTCATCATTCAAAGAATCATTCTCAACATTCTCAACATTTTCAACATTCACATCCTCAGCTCTTTCTTCCATCACCACATCTCCAACATTTCCTTCAACTCTTGCCGAAGTATTATCAATGTTCGTTTGACCTTCTCCTTGGTTCTCCCCCTCGGGGTGATCATCAGAATCAGGATCATCCCGACGAGAAGCAACCGAGGCCGGTCGGCAAGATTCTAAAGCTATCAATCTTAACTCAAAAGCAGCAAGCTTTGCATCATATTCAGCTTTTTGACGTTCAACTTGATCTTGTAAAGCCTTTACTCTTCTTTCAGTTGCCATTTCTCGTTCTCGCACCTCAAGAGCATTCAACACTCCTCTTTCAGTAACAGTCAACAAATCCCCTCAGACCTTAAGATATTCAATAAAACTTCACAAGCAGAGTCTTTTGTAGGTAAATTTGTTGATGTTGATGGAATTTCATTTGGTGTTGGTGTTCTTTGTGTTTGGGTAGTAGGTGGAGTAGCCAACCCGGGGGTTGTTGGCACACTTGTGGTGTGACCTAAATTCAGCAAAGCTGATTCAGGATTTCCTGCGGATCCTCGGGTTATACCCTCACCAGCAGTTTCAGATTCATGGGCTTTGCAACCCGAATCAATTTGTGTCCTAGACTGTGATAAATCACTGTCCTGGACTTGTTGTTGGACAACACCACTAACAACACCGGGGTCACTGAGAATGCCCGTTAATACAGTCTTAGGTTGATCCTGAGGAACAGCAGTGTCACAACGGCGTTCATACTGCTCCTCAGTCTCGGTCTGAGGACTGTTACCTGCGGCTAAAGCTGGCGTGATGTTAGCTAAGGCAGGATTTCCAAGCTGTCCTTGAGGGTCACACAAAGTGGGTCCCTCTCCGCTTTTTCCGGCACCAGTACTCAACTGGGCTTGTGAATCAGTGTCCCTAGGGGATCTAGACTCTTGTGCATGAATTGAAGGCGAGAGGTGGGGCTGATCCTCTCTAATTTCAACACTCTCATCCTCCAAATGAGGAGAGTGTGGTGAGCGTGGTTTATCCCCGTGTATATCTGAGACTAACTCCTGTTGTGAGGAGTCAGAATGGCTAGGAGAGGTTGGTGCATACGAGAATGGGCAGTTCCCGATTTCTACCCTAGGGTAAACAACCCGGCTAGACACATTGGTTGAACTAATGGAGGGCCAACGTTTTCTTTTTGCCCTTGTCCTAACCCGGACCGCTCATCCTCTCTGGTATTTTCAACCCCTCCCTCAGTCCCGCCTTGTTCCTCCAGTACAACATCATCTCCAGTGCCTTCGGCTCAGTCTCAACTTCAGATTCAACATTATGCACAATTCTCGTTGTTTGTTCAACATCAAACTCCGCAGAGGCACCAGGTTGTTCAGTTACATCTGCTGAACTAGATTCAAGTCTCTGTCTTGCTGATTTAGACGACTTATGTTTTCTTTTTGATTTCTTCTTCTTTGAAGACTGCTTTAGAGCACTTCTAGCAGACATTTTAAGTCGTCGACCTGGTGGTGGAGTTGGTTCATCAGGTAGTACTGAAGCAATTGATCGAGGTGGTGTTAGAATTGGTGGATTCGGTGAAACAACGGATGGTAAAGGTGTTGATTGCGAAGGTGAAGATTGTGAAAGGGGAACGGTTGGTGTAGATTGTGTTGATGGTGTAGGTTGAGAAATAGGTGAAGAAATAGGTTCAGGTGAAGCAACATCTTGCTCAAATATAACTCTTTTTGACTTTCTTTTCCTCTGCTCAGAGGCCCCTTCATCACTAACCCCTCTTTTTCTTTTTGACGAACTAGGACCCTCACTTGGCGACCTATGCTCAGCTTGGGAAGGAGTCTGTTCGGCTTTCAGACCCCATAACTGAGACTAACCACTCGAGATAAGCCCTAAGGTGAGGACTCTGAGCAGGAACCAGGTTAATCAAAAATGGTGGAATCGGAAAAGGTTTTATTGTTTCACAACTTGTGCCTCTCAAGTTTGATTTATACAAGGCAATCACACATTTAAAACTATTTTCCAACCTAGGGATTTCTTCTCTGTTATCAAGAGCATCTTCGATAACCAATGTGAAAAATCTGATAAATGGAATATACTTTCTGTCTTGTTTATCCTTTCCTTTAACAACTTGAATCAGCTTTTTCCATATTATAGTCGCAAAGTCACACTGCACATTGTGAGTGACTGCATAATAGATTGCCAAAGAATCTTTTGTCATCAGATCAATTCCTTTCTGTGACGGCATCAAGCAGGTTGAAAGAATATTGTACATCGTATGCCAGAGAGTTGCTACATTACTTTTTCGAAAATCTCTCATCGTTGTCAAATCTCCTGCATAACCCAACGAATGAACTCCAGCCAACATTTCTTCTACAGATGGGAGTTCTTCGTATTCTTCTAAAACGGGAAATCCAATAATTGTTCTAAATTCATCCAGATTAATCTACAGTTGAAGATTTCAGCTTCTGATTCCAGTGAGAATTTGAAGTATTCTGCTGTGTTGTGCCTTTTACTTCCTCGCACATATTCAATTGATTCCCACAGCTTGAAGACATACTTCTCAGGTACAATTGCACCTCCAGTTAAAGCATTATTTAGTGGATGATAGCTGAGAATCTCTGGAATGATGGGAAATTTGCAAGCAAAAGGAATATGTAATGCTTGATTAGCTTGCATTTTCATTGAATCTCCTTCTCTGAACATTGCCATCTTGATACTTTATTATTTTTCTGTTTAATACAAACTGACCAAAGTTTTTGACCAGAAAAGACATGTTAAACACAGAAAAAAATAACAAAATATACCAACTTTTAAGAAACACATTTATTACACAGACAATGTTTTGCATATATATTAAAAATGAGAGAACAAAGTAGTACACAAAGGCGTTCGATACCTTGCATCTCACTCAAATATATATACAAAACATGACAATATATAGGATCACATAAGTATTAAAAGATAAGAAAACAAGGTAGTACACAAAGGCGTTCGATACCTTGCCTCTCACTCAAAACACTTATGAAATACTATATATACATACACAATACACATATACAGTTAAACATTTTAAAACACATCACAAATAAAAAATAAAAAAATAAAATAAAAAATAAAAAAAAACAATAAAAAATAAAAAATAATAAAAAATAAAAAATTTGCCCAGTATTTGACAAGAACCAAAAATTGGTTTTGGCAAAATTTTGATTTATATTGGAGTTGAAACATGTAAATGTAGAGCTCAAAGCTCTGCAAATGAGCAGTTTAGTCCAACTCCTTTTGAAATGTATGAAATTTTCTTTTATTGAACAACAAAAATGTTGTCAATTGATAAAGAAAAATTTCAATGTGAAAAAATTTCAAATTGTACTGTTTGCCGAGCAAAATGCTCTGCAAAATTTTGATTTGTATTGGAGTTGAAATATGTAAATTCAGAGCTCAAAGCTCTGCAAATGAGCAGTTCAGTCCAACTCCTTTGAAATGTATGAAATTTTCTTTTATTGAACAACAAAAATGTTGTCAATTGATAAAGAAAAATTTCAATTTAAAAAATTTCAAATTGTACTGTTTGCCGAGCAAAATGCTCTGCAAACAGTTGATTTAAAAAACTTGGTGAAAAATTTTCACTTTGTACTGTTTGCCGAGCAAAATGCTCTGCAAACAGTTGATTTTAAAAACTTGGTGAAAATTTTCACTTTGTACTGTTTGCCGAGCAAAATGCTCTGCAAACAGTTGATTTTAAAAACTTGGTGAAAAATTTTCACTTTGTACTGTTTGCCGAGCAAAATGCTCTGCAAACAGTTGATTTTAAAAAACTTGGTGAAAATTTTTACTTTGTACTGTTTGCCGAGCAAAATGCTCTGCAAACAGTTGATTTTAAAAAACTTGTGAAAAATTTTCACTTTGTACTGTTTGCCGAGCAAAATGCTCTGCAAACAGTTGAATTTAAAAATTGTGAAAAATTTTCACTTTGTACTGTTTGCCGAGCAAAATGCTCTGCAAACAGTTGATTTTAAAAACTTGGTTGAAAAATTCACTTTGTACTGTTTGCCGAGCAAAATGCTCTGCAAACAGTTGATTTTAAAAAACTTGGATCCATTTTGAACAAAATGCACTGTTTGCCGAGCAAATTGCTCTGCAAACAGTTGTTTTACTTGAAAACTTGGAATTCAAAATGGCCTGTTTGCCGAGCTCAAAGCTCTGCAAACAGTTGAGTTTAGACTTGAAATCATTTTGAAAACCAAAAAGCCTTGGATGCCGAGCAAAATGCTCTGCATCAAGTTGTTGAATGGACTTGGTGAAAAACAAATTTTTTGAAAAACATGCATTTGCCGAGAAAAAAGCTCTGCAAATGGCCATTTCGATCCAAAAATTTGTTAAGGCAAAATTAACATGTTAATCAAACTTTATGATGATTTGAAGATGATCAAGAACAAAGTACCCATTTGCCGAGCAAAATGCTCTGCAAATGGTACTTTTAATCAAAAACACATCATTTGCCGAGCAAACTGCTCTGCAAATGGTACATTTCATTAAAAAAAAAAATTCACCCAGCCCATCATCAAATCAAACCCAGAAAATTTCAACAACATGCAGATTTAAGACTTAAAATTCATATTAACAACAAGCAAAAGTCCTAATCATGCATCTAACATACCAAACAATCATCAAAACATCATATCAAGCATAAAGAACATGAGCAGTTCATCTCGACATTTCATCAAACAGTTGGTAACAAAGATTAAGGTTAAGTATATTACCTTGAAATGGATATTATATCGATGAACAGAAAGAAAATGGTAACACACTGATGATCAAAGTAGCAACTTCACTTTAAGTGATACTCAAATGATGATTGATTTGATTGATTAATGACAAGTTAAAGACTAATGATGAGAGAGATAAAGTAAGATATTTGGTTTGAATTCGAATAATGAATGAGGTTGACCCGCCCATTTTCCTTTTAAGATACATATTCGGGTCGCGGGTCTGGGTATGACCCGCGTGTTGACCCGAAGTCAAACTGGTCATGGGCTTCACATGGTAGTTGGGTTCAAAATGGTTTTGGGCTTAAACATCAATTTGGGCTCATAATGGTTTTGGGCTGAAACTAACAACATCAAAAATAATAACAAATTAACATAGAAGAAAAAAATAAAAAAAATTATCACAGATTAAAAAAAAAATTAAAACAAACAAAAAAAAAATCTTTTTATTATTTTAGGATTTTCTAATTTTGTATTTTGATTTTTCAATTTTAAAATAACAAACACACATACAAATAATAAAAGAAAAAAAATTTAAACAACTAAAGCAAACAATTAACAAGTAAACAAACAAATATTTACATGCATTTGCACACTCCCCCTCAAATACAGCATATTTGACTATACTAAATTTACAAACTCCCCCTAAAATCATGCATTCTACCCTTTTTCTCCCCCTCAAACATTGCATGTAATAACAATTAAAACACATCAATGTTTGAAACAGAAAATGGACATAGAAAACATGGCATGAAAGCAGTTAAGTTTGTAAATCAAGCATTCCCAACTTGGTTTTAAGAAAAATTAAACCTGTTTTCATCCAAAGGTTTGGTGAAAAGGTCAGCAAGTTGGTAGTCTGTCGGGACAAAATAGAGTTCGATGTTACCCTTCTCGACATGATCTTTAAGAAAATGGTACCGAACATCTATGTGCTTGGTCTTTGTGTGCTGTACAGGATTGCAAGAAATAGCAATTGCACTCTTAGAGTCACAGTATATGGGAATTCTGTTGAATTGAAATCCATAATCAGTCAACTGTGTCTTCATCCAAAGAACTGTGAACAACAACTTGCTTGCAGCAACATATTCAGCTTCTGCAGTAGATGTGGATACACAATTCTGTTTCTTTGAAGACCAACTGACCAATCTATCCCCTAGAAACTGTACACTCCCAGAAGTACTTTTTCGATCAAGCTTACAACCTGCATGGTCAGCATCCGAATATGCAATTAACTGAAACCCGGTATCCCTAGGATACCAGAGACCAAGGTTCACTGTGCCTTTCAGGTATCGGAAGATCCGTTTAACGGCCTGGAAATGACTTTCCTTGGGATTGGCCTGGTACCTGGCACACATGTATGTGGCGAACATAATATCCGGGCGACTTGCAGTCAAATACATGAGTGACCCTATCATACTGCGATATTTCTTTTGATCAAAAGATTTTCCATTTAAGTCAGCATTATTCTTTGTCCGAGCTTCCATGGATGTTCCAATTGTTTGACAATCCATCATATCAAACTTTTTCAACATGTCAAGAATGTACTTAGATTGACAGATAAAAGTACCATTTGACAATTGTTTTACTTGAAGGCCAAGGAAAAAGTTTAATTCACCCATCATGCTCATTTCAAATTTCTTGATCATTAAAGCAGAGAAATTCTTGCAGTATTTAGGATTAGTTGACCCGAAAATTATGTCGTCAACATAAATCTGGATTAGAATGATCACTCCCTTGTCGTTTGATAAACAAGGTAGTGTCAATCGAACCTTTGCTAAAACCAGATTTCACAAGATAAGAGGATAGAGCATCATACCATGCACGAGGCGCTTGTTTCAGACCATATAATGCCTTGTCTAACCTGTAAACATAGTCTGGATGTTTGGAATTCACAAAACCTTCTGGTTGTTCAACGTACACTTCTTCTTTGAGAATTCCATTCAAGAAGGCAGTTTTGACATCCATCTGGTAGACTGTGAAGTTCTTGTAGGCAGCATAGGCAAAACATCCGAATAGCCTCAATTCGTGCAACTGGTGCGAATGTCTCATCGTAGTCAATTCCATCTTGTTGGCAATATCCCTTTGCAACCAATCGTGCTTTGTTGCGTACAACAACTCCAGTTTCATCCTTTTTGTTCTTGAAGATCCATTTGGTTTTAATTGGCTCCTTGTTCTTGTAAGGATTGGG
>CM067174.1:64398915-64429903 GCA_034093135.1 Erigeron breviscapus | reverse complement strand
TCTTGTACAGAATGCGAATTCTGTGCGATATAGATCCGCGCAACAGTCGCTTTGAGATACCAAACGGCACCTAGTTTTCGTGGCCGCTGGTATCAGAGGAGTTGTGGTCTAGCCATTGCCCTTGCATGTTTGCCCTTAAGTCAGCCACAGCGGCTGCGATTTGTGTACGTATGCGCTTTGGCTTTGGGGTAGTGGTTTCGGTGAATGCTTGGTGAATGGCGGATCTTCAAACAAGGGACTACGGGTACTGCCGAAGCGTTCGTTCGCGATTTCAGGCATGTAGATTATCATAATTTGTAGCGTGAGGTCGAATGTTTCAAGGACATATCTTGGACCGAGGTCGGTATTCGAAAGACTTTGATTCACGTGGAATTGCTTCTTCATGGAGAACATTCTCGTGATCGGGGACATTGACACCCATGGCTAAGGTCATCGGCTCGACTGTCTATACACGGAAGAAGAGACTTGCCATTGGCGCAAATCTGCATAGATGGTAGTTTATAGCGGCTAAGAAAATTTGGAACCAGCATATCGACTGTTGGGACAATCAATGGCATCGCACGTGCAGCGGCTATACGCTTGGCATCCTTCTATCGTCTACAGGAAAAAGGCTCAATTCCACCGAGATGTCAGGCTATCGGCTCCATGGCTCCATGGCTGCACGATGTCTCCGACAACGGATTGTCGATCGCATGATACTTGGTCAAACTGGCAGTACATAATCAGAGGCCACGGCCAGGGGCCAAACGATCTTCATTGGCTCACATATCTTAATTGCTCATAGATACCCAAACACGGCAACTCTCGTATAGTTTGAACGCCGGCTCGATCACATACATGAAGTATATGCTCTGGAGTGTGTAAACATGTGTCCATGTTCTTCGTCGTCTGCTGACACTAAACCTAGTGCTATCATCGTTGTCACTGGACATCGTTTGTGTCGTCAAACTACATAACATTGTTATGTTGACATTTAAAGTGCAATTCATATTGTTCTCGCGTTCTCGCATTACCTGCAGGCACAGCATGTCACCCGCTGCCCACTTACACTAATTAGCTGTTTGGTCACACACGGTGATGCAACAAAGAGGCCGGTCTCCGAAAAAAAAGTTAAGGTGCTGTTCGAGAAAACCATGTTTCTTGTTTGTCGGCGGAGCTGCAGAACTTTGCAGCGTCGCATGAGAGAAGACATACCAAGCCCAAGTTCGGCATTGACTGGGGCGAGTACCTTGGAACACTTTGCATATGTGTGCATGTGCTGCTTTGCGATGTTTCTTCACATTGGCCATTGTTAAGTGAGGATGTGTGCAGAGCCGGCGATCAAGAATGGGAAAAAAGTCAAAATCCCGCCCCAAGTCTGGCACATGCGGCATGTGATCTTGATCGGCAAGCGACGCGTGCGCAGTGAGCGCCAGCAAACCTCGGACAGTCCCCAAGGCTACAGCAAGCCCAAGCTCCAGGTCAAATTGTTTGCGACAGCGAGTCTTCTTTCACCAGAACAGTCCCCCTTTCCTACCACACACGACCTTTGTAATAATTCTTAAGATGGTTCTGACTGCATACCGCGACTCGCCTGCTTGCGGTAACCAAAACACCCAGCCAGGACCAAGTTTTCCCGGTGTTAAAGAAGCTCCAAGACACAACACCCTGCTCGCATACCTTACCTATATTGCTACGACTCAACCACAGCTCCCCCTCAGTAGCATCCCTCGGCACCGCATTGTTCACTGACGCCTTGACGCCTACCCACCCTGTCAGCCTACTCGGTAATCCAACCACAGCCGACTGCCGCCTTTGCTCATTCCCCTCATCCACCGGTCGCTGCTCCTGCTACGGCTCACAGCCGGATGGGCATCGGAGAGCCGTTTCATGGAAGAAGAATACTCAGCAACCGATGACATCCGCACGGACGCACAACTGCTCCAAAACCGTTACTCCTTCGCGGACTCGTTGACCCGGCCACAGTGCCTATGCGAACCAGCTCTTCTCGAGCTGCCATTGAACCGGAGACCACTCACGGAGTCCGACAGCCCGAAAGATCAAGACATCGAACAATCTCGGCCGAGCGAGTCGAGAGAAAACCAAAGTCCGTGAGGCGATTGGTACGGTGCGAGCAAGATGAGCAGAGCATCGCCGCCGCCTGTCAGGACGGAGGAGCATGGCAGCTCGTCTGTACGGCGCAGCTATAGAAGAACAGGACCAACCACTGTCGCCGTGCAATTACAATCTCAGGCGGAGATCGCGCAATACGTCGGGAGAAGACTCACCCGGAGACGGTTTTCAGCTGGAGCGCTGAGAAGGAGACATTGTCAAAGGACCCAACGACTACCTGAAGCGCATCCATGCACGGACGTCCGCATTCAGTTGATCAATGGCCTTCACCTCTGGTGCTACAGTCCCGGAGCCTTCCCTTCGCCATCATCAACAAAGTCGTCGGCATGCTGCACACTGCCTCCCCTTCTGATCGACGACGTCGAAGACAACTCGAACCTCCGTCGGCGGCGTGCCAGTCGCCCACCACATCTTCGGCACCGCGCAGACCCTCACACGCCAACTACGTCTACCTCTGCGCCCTGCAGAAATATCCCAAGGCTCAACACCCGAAGCCATTCGCATTTACATCCGACGAGAGCTCCTCCACCTCCACCGCGGCCCAAGGCAGGACCTCTTTCTGGCGCGACACCCTCACCTGCCCCCTCGAAGACGACTACCTCGAAGGGTCGCAACAAAACCGTCGTCCTCTCCGCCTCGCCATCAAACTAATGCACGCCTGCTCGCCCACCCACACCACCCAGCTCACCCACCAACAACAAACACCCCTAACGTCCCCCCTCGTAACACCATTGGCCTGCTCTTCCAAATCCTCGACACTACCGCAACCTCTCGCACCCGCTTCTACACCGCCACAAAGCTTGTGCGAAGATCCTGACCGAAGGCAAGGTTCAGCTTCCCCATCAATCCACCCATCCGCGCCAACGGCCAATCTCGTGCTCATCAACATCCTCAGCAGAAGCCCGTCGACGGACAGTCAATAAGTACGCGGTCGGCTACATGGAGAGGCGTTTGGTCGTTTCGCGTACACCGCCGTGGTCCCTCCGCGGCTGACGCGCAAGGCGCTGTTGCTGTCGATGAGGTCGATGGTGTGAGGGGTTTGGGGAGGTGTATCAAGCGATTTTAGACTGTTGAAGGTGTAGAAGGTGACGAAGGAGGCGAAGGCTGAGGCGGTGGTGTGAATTTTTGGATTTTTGGGATAGATCTCGGTTTGCAAGGTGAAAGTCAGAAGGTTTTCGTCGCGAACTTGGAGTTTGGTTGGGCATTGGCACGGCATGACATATCGACAGAATATGGGCTCTTATCTTTTTCTGGAATGGACTTGTAGCTTGCGGATTTTGTACGCGCGGATGATCACGGGGATATTGATGATGGCCTGCTGGAAGAAGAAAGGGTTATGACAGCACCCTGATGTGTTTCTGCTATTTTGGCCAGTTTGTTACTGGTATTTTGTGGTACTCTATACTTTTTATCTTACCTGTGTCATGTGCTTCTTGCGCCTGTCGCCGAGACTTTCCGCGCTTATGCTGCCGGGCAATCTTGGTTTGCCTCCTCACAACACTTCACTGCGTGGAGCACAGATCGCCACATTATTTGCATGCCCGACTGTTCGAGGACTTCCTTCATCGTCTGAGTAATTGGCTATGTCTTGTCGCTTCTTTTTGCTTCCACTGCGATGCTCTCGTCTGAGGCTTCTCGCGGTCGTGTCCGACCTCTCTGGCCCTATCCATTGCTGCTCTTCGAAGCCAGTCGGGCGATTTTTTTCTCACTTTCCGACCAGTGAGATTGCGAAATTAGCAGGGTACCTGGCTCGAGTAAATCCGTGATTTGAGTGACGTCTACATAAAGACGAGACTCATACTCCCTTCACTTAAAGGTATCCTTTCTTTCAGTGCGGTGTGTATGGTTCATGTGCCACTCGACATCGCCATCCTTGTTGTCCGCGGTGCCCGCCTGATCTCGAACCAAGCGCATGGTCATGCGCGGCCACCTCTGCCAACTCTGCCGCTCTGGTATCCGGTCTTGACAAAGACGTGGGGCGACCTCGATGCTATCTTCAATGTTTCTTGATGTGACGACTCTGCTGCAGCTTGGCAAGCCTTCCCTGGGCGGGAAGAGATGTTGCAGGTCTTGACAGCGCTTGCCGAGGTTTGTGAAGCCCTCGAATGTATGAGGGTATATTCGGAGACTGTGCCACGCTAGGCGTTGGGATGTCGGGCGGAGGACGACGTTGTGCAGACTAAATATGTCTGTCCGTGCCGTGGGTCAGTGTGAGATAGTGAGGGCTGTGGGTGTACCGCGGTGCTCGTGGAGGAGATGAAGAGCGCTGAGGCCGGATGATTTTGCGGATGAGACCAGGTTGGGCCAAGACGAGTACCTCTGTTCCGGCGGATACCGGTAGGAAAGGATCAACGATCTCTTTGGCGACGAGGCGAACGCGCTTTGGGTCGCGCGGGTGGTGACCGGACTCCGGTCGACGACCCGGACATGTAGGAGTATTCATCGTCGAGGTCGAGCTCGTCGGCCGGCCGTGCGGTCGCGCGGTCTCGTCGTACTTGTAATCCGGCCGCACTTCCTTGTCGTTCGCAATGGCCGAGTCGAGGTCGCTTTGCCAGTGCCAGAGACTGCTTAGCTTTGGCGCGCTTCTCGCTGATTTCGGCGTCCGCGCAGAGTGAGCGCACGGCCGGTAGAGGTATCACGCCTTTGGCGGGCCTGTCGTCGGATCCATCGTGGTATATTGTGTATGTTGGTGGTGGAGTGGAAAAGTGAGAGAAAGCAAGTCTTCCTCTGCCGCTTGCCCTCAAACCTACGGCTGGCTTCAATAAAGTTCTCGGTCGCCTCGCCTGCATGCAATAAAGTTCCCCACAATTGGCCGGTCGTGCTTCCCGCCGCAGCAGCGCTGGCTCTCCGCCAATAGAGCACACACCACGCCAACATCACCACCAACACGCGCGACTGCTGTGAGTGAGTGGCAGCGCTTGGGAGGATTTCGCCACACAATCATTGAGGATCTCACGGCAATCCACACGACAGACTACCACTAATATCATCTGGGTTGAGGCCACCGCTCTCGGCCCCGCTCCACTACTACTTACCACCACCTCTCCTCCCACTCACCGCTTGGACAAACGTACACGCATTATGTCTGCTGCTTTCGCCCATGCTGGCAACCACCTGGTCGGTGACTCGTTTCTGCATTCATGACGGCGACGACCTCTCACCCTGGACGCTGGCGAGAGCGCTCTCGACAATGAATACGGCGCGGAAATCGAATGGAGGCCCAAGACGCCAGGCGCTGTAGGCGACGACGACGAGACCGACCTGGGTTTGACGCGATGACACGAAAAGCATGGCAAGCCATGCTTTGTGAACGGAGCAAAACGGATGCTGCTGGCCAGCAGCCCGAGAGGAGGTCGAGATTCGGCTAAAGCTTGCGCATTACTGCGGCATCCCACAACCCCTAGCAGCGTTTTCAAGTGCTTGTCATGCAACAATGTTCTGCTCGCTCGTGGCAACACCAGGCTCGAGCCACATCATCAAACCATCTTGTTCGGCGAGGCACAAGGAGGGTTTCAGCTCCACCCGACTTCGCAATTGGGTGAGACTACCTTGAAGCTACAACTGCCGGCACCAAGAATGATTCGCTGGTTCATTCGGCGAGAGGCGACACTGTTTGGTGATCTTGTGCCGTCAGCCCTGCGCCGCTATGCCAGCAGCAAGGACATGAACTGGGACACTTCACGCTGGCAGCCTTTAATCGAGGATCGCTCTTTCCTGCCTTGGTTGGTCCAGCGCGCCCACTGACCAGGAACAAAATGCGTGCAGACACTTGATGCCCCAGGTTATTGCCAAGCTGGAAGAGATGTGGTAAGTGACACAGCAATGCAACAATCCGGATCTTGAGAAGAAACTCAGGGTTATCGATGGTGAGCCTGACACCCCGTTTTGCTGCGCTACGATGACGCCTACCCAATACCAGAACGTCTTGGCCCGCTGGTTAAGATTGAGGCGTGACTACGATCGCAAGCTGAAGGAGTCGCAGTCTCAGGACAACTGATCGTGCGAGGGATTTCGGTTTGAACAACAAACAACATGGCACTTTCGTTCTCCCCAAGCGGATCCCGGCCCGATGTGAAAATTGGCCGGGGCGACGAGATGCGCCCGCTACCAGGGGAGCTTCGTCCTCACTGGAGGTGTTGGCTATGTGTATCAAGATCCCCAACAACCAGAGTGCGAGGTTAGCATCGAACTGAGGTGCGCGCGGAGACCACAAGAGCGTTCATACTGCGTGCACACACAACTTCACGCCGAATTACGTCTGGAAGGCCACACCTTCGATTGCATGCAGCATGCATGAAGACCTGGCAATTGATGAGATGAGTGTTACGGCTAATTTCCACCGGCCTCTGGATCACGAAGTCGATGCTGCTCCAATGAGACTCAAGATGCCGAAGTTCAGCGTTCCTGGTCTTCCCGAATTAAACGGCTTCTCGAACAATGCAGTGAAGAGGTCTTGCAAAAGCCTCTCAGCTGATCAGGGTCCTCCCGGTACTGGCAAGGACTGTGACGTCGGCTATATCATCTACCACCTCAGTAAGATCAACGGTGGCCAGGTGTTGTCTGCGCGCCGTCCAACGTTGCGCGTCGACAGCTTACCGAAGCGCATTCATCTCACCGGTCTAAGGTTGTTCGTGTCAATGCCAAATATCGCGAGGATGTTGAGTCCAAGGCGGCTTCCTCTCCCTGCCCACGAAAAACAGGTCCGACATGAAACGACACAATGTCGAGCTAACAAGCTTATGCAGGCTGAAGGAGCGAGCTTGGAGAATGAGCAGCCAGGATGAAAAGAAGTTCAAGTCTATCACCGTCCGCCGAGCGCGAGGTCCTCACCAATCCGAGCATTTGCTGCACTTGTGTCGTGCTGGCGACCCTAGCTTTACAAGCTCAAGTTCCGCACTGTCCTCATGACGAAAGCACCAGTCTGCTGAGCCGAGCGCCTGATTCTGTGGTCTGGGCTGCCAAGCAAGTTGTCCTCGTGGGCGACACAGCAACTTGGTCCCGTCATCATGAACAAGAAGGCCGCCAAGGCTGGTCTCAACCAGTCTCTGGTTCGAGCGTTATGTCATTCTTGGCTGCGCGGCCGATTCGCTGCAGGTGCCAGACCATGCACCTGTCTCTACCGATTCCCGAGCAACAGGTTTACGAAGGCTCTCTGCAGAATGGTATCACCATGCACCAGCGCGGCGTCGCGATGTTGAATTTACCGGGCTGTGGTTGACAACCCCATGATGTTCTGGTCTAACCTGGCTTCGAGAAATCTCAGCCTCTGTCACCAGTTCTTGAACAGGACTGAAGCCAAAACGTTGAGAAAATGTCACTCCGCCTTCTCAAGGCCGGTGTTAAAAAGAGGAATATCGGTGTCATCACACAGTTACGAGGACAGCGCAGCTTCGTCTGTTACAGAGCTGCAGGCAGGGGGAGCGGCACCATCCGGAAGGAGTACTACAGGAGATCGAGGTCGCCTCCGTGGATTGCCTTCCAGGGTCGTGAGAAAGACTTCATTCGTTCCGTCCTGTGTGGTAGCGTAGCAACGAGACACCAAGGCATCGGTTTCTGTCTGACCCCACGCGTCTCAAAGTCGCTCTTACCGCGTGCCAAGTACGGCCTTGTCTTCTGGCAACCCCAAGGTCTTAAGCAAGCACCGCTTTGGCCTTACCTCATGCGCTTTCAAGGAGCGCAACACTCTGTCGAGGGGTCCTCCCTGTGAACAACGCCAAGTTGTCTCTCGGCAGTTTCAGCAGGACGAAGACTTCCTACCGGGTCCGCAGCGTTACCAGATGTCCCACCAGAACGCAAACCAGGTGGCCACATCTATGAACGCGCGTGCCAATGGCGGTCCTGGACTCGCGCTGAGGCAGCGTGGTCGGGCTACATCCTGACGATGTCAGCTTCGTGCACTCTCGCGCTGGGAGGTGGTTGCCGCTCCTCAACGCGCAGTACCCGCCTATGTTACAGGCTGCCAGGCCTCTTGGCTGTCATCTCAGGTGGCCAGCGTGGCATGGATGCTGGTTGGTACAGATGACCCCTCCACCCACGTGCGCAGCACCATCATCACCACCACGCCACACCACCGCTGCTCCTGGTCTATGCTGGTGATAGTGTAGCTGGTATGAAAGTCACTGACATTACTAACATGCTTGTCAAGCACCTGGCCAGGGTGGCGTCAGCCTCACCGGTCTCAGTATAACGACCTCAACAAGAAGGCCTCCCTCTCTCATCAGACAAGATAGGCGCTACGTTGAGGGCCAGGGTGCTCCCCCCGCGCAGCCCATTGAAGTGGCAGAGTCAACCGATCGATGCTGAGCAGGACGTGGACGCGAGGAGCGTTAGCACTGACTTTCGCAAGCAGGTTGGCGGGTAGGGATAAGATTGATTGAGCGATGGATTATGCAAGAGCGATTGCTAAGACTCTTTTGCACGCGTTGTGAGGAAACTACGAAAAAGACATGGAAACACGACGACGACCGCCTGTCTTCCTCGCAAGGTGTTTCGTTCCCGGGTTGTCGCCACCATATCCGACGTATTCGACGGTTGACCCTGGGACTGGAAGCTTCATCAATTCAGGCTTCCTCCGTCGCCGCTAGCTTCCGCGGCGCTTTTGCAATGCTCGACCTGCCAACCAATGTCGATCGGCTTGACGCCTTGCGCCCTCCTTCAGTACCCTCAGCCACGTCCAAACGCCATCGACAACAACATCAAGGCATGCTACCAACCAACAGCGCAGACGCGGTCCCTGAATCTCGCCGCCACTGCCACCCTGGATGCGATGCAGACCCGTGGCATGCTCTGACCACAGGGCGAATGAATCGGTTAAGCTGGAAGTTTAGAATGGCGCGCGCTGTTAACGTCTCAGAGACCTCTTTGGAACCAGAAAATCAGAAAATCTATGCTATTATGGTAAGCTTTCACTGCTACTACATGATCTTCCTCTTCTTGTGATTGCTGCGTCTTGATCTTGGTTCTACTCCTTCTTGCGCTGGCGAGTTCGGTCTGGTCTTTTGACCGTTCCCGTTCGCCGGGAATGAGCAAGAGGGTTGCTTTAGGTCTGGCACCTGGATTGTTTACACACAACACTCCTTACTTACTTACCCGAATCCTTGAACTTGCTAGAGTTTGATTGCTAGTGAGTTGATAGGCATGCAATGGGGATCGTTTTTCACATTCATTATCTTTTCCCTTTCTCTCTCATTCTTACTATCGTTGATGGTTGGGCACGGCGAGGAACGTCTGCCAGCCGGGCATCGGGCATTCGTCCAGCAGTGCTGCATATCAGTCCGGCGTGTCTCACGGCTCTCTGTGTCTATGTTAATTGGTAAGATTCATGAAGAATATAAAATGCTACGGAGATTCAACAGGATGATGTGCTTTCCATGTCAGTCAGGAATTTGTTCTAGGTGCACCCCGTTGCAGGGAGAAATCCCACGCGCCGCACTTTTGGAGACTTGCACAAAACTCTCTATCCTAGGTAAATGTGAAGTCGTTTGCGACCGACAGGTGGCTGTAGGACTCAGCGTTGCTATGCTTTGTGCTTCCGGTCGGGACGAACTCATGAGTGATAAACCAGACTATTGCAGTTCGTCGTTTGTTTGCGGGCTACGGTGGACAAAACGGATGACTCGCATCTGCAGCTGCGAGATCTGCGGATGCTTTGCTTCGCTTGCTCCTGGTGTGCTGCCAGCTCCGGAGAGGACTCAATGCGACCTGGCTGTGTGCAGATGCGAAGACTCCTGCTACTAACTGTGTGCACAAGCAAAAAGCTAGAGAGTAAGATGGACGGTGTTATACGAGTTTTGTGGAACTTTGGCCTGGGTCTTTCTGGTTCTGGATCGTATCACACGCAAGCCAAGTGTCCTGTAGCGGTTTTGGCAAGAACAAGGACACGCGGATAAAAAAAAAAAAACAAAAAAAAGAGTGGCACTTTGTGCAGCGAAACCGCCACCTTGGCTAGCGAATGCCCACAACCAAGTCCTGCTCCAGCACCGGCTCCTGCTCCTGCACCACCCCACCTCCAGCAAGTCATATGCGAGTACCGTTGCACTCCATTCACCTCAGTTTGCTCGGTCAAAAAGCGTTTTGACCCGGTGGCTATATCCTGCGTTCGATCCCCCACGTCTTTGGGCTAAGCAAATCCTTCGCTGCTCAGTCAGTCCGAAGACCGCTGCCGCCAAGTTCTAACGGCTACACCGCCCATTCCTTGACCGTTAGAAACCACTACAGCTCGCGCCTCGTCCCACGACCGCTGCACCAGTCCTGCAGCTGTGTCACCGGCAGAGTCTCTGGCTCAACGGAAGAAAGGCACAATCGTGGGCCTTCGCATTGGTATGGCACACGCAATGATCGTCTTCCTGTCAAAAAGATGTTCAAGCAGGCATACATTCCTCACCAACTATGTCCGGATCACCAATCGACCGAAAAATGTCCTTTGTCTACAAGCTCGAGATTGTGCGTGAGACAGTGCGACGGCGAAGAGCGTCTCACCAAGAACAGAGTCGAGAAGAAGGCCATCTTCGACCAACTGAGTTTGCAAAATGACTAACCGCGTGCTCCGACGCGGCGCGATTATGCAACCGACCATGATCCATTTGGGCTACGAACTTTGTTCCTGAATGAAGGCGAAACCCTCCGCCCTCGACCTACGCAAGATTCCCTGCAAAACCACCCTCATACTCAGCAGCTTATTTCGTTCGAGGAAGTAGGATCCATTATCTGAATGTTATCGATGCATCGCAAAGTCCCCACTAGACCTGCTGCGGCAATTCTGAGCAGTCTCCCGACAGGGCTGATGATGGTGTCGTACTCATTCGCGGCATCAATGCTTTCATGACTCAGCATACCGAGAAATATGGACTCAGAAAACTATGCAAGCACAGCCGCAACCGATTTTTCCTTACGCAAGAGGTCCCCATGAACGGCATCTTGACAGGCCAGATTTCCACGCGCTCTGAGGCGTTTCGTGGATTTTCGGTCTCCACACGGTCCAGGAGTCGATCAATGCTCTCAACATTCACTTTGGCGCTTCGCCGGGCCTTGAGAACGCATCATTCAGCAGCTCATCTCAAGACTCAAGACATGACTTGCCCGCCTCGGCAAGCATTCAACGTGTTCAAAAACAAGAAGCAGTTGTCGTCCGATCGAAGCGTGCCGTGTCATCATTACACGGGTTGGGAACACGAGACTAGAGGACCATATGCAAAGCTGGCACGGCCTCAGAGACAGGCTTCAGACTCAATTACCGGCAAGATCTGATTGACTCCCATTCCTATGTCACACCACAGGGCTGAACCACTTCCGAGCGCGCGCAGATGTCAGGCCTTCATGGATCGCATGCCTTCGAGGTGTGATGTCCGATGCTCAGACAACAGCAATGCTCGAGTTGTGGCATGCAAGGTGCCGATCCATAACAGAAGCATCCCACCCCCCCCTGGAAGACTCCTGCTTCACCATGCTTGGAATCCAATACGCCCCCGGACGAGCCAGAGCGAATGAATTCGAAATGTCTGTCGAACTTCCTGCTCAGGGTTCCACACGTTATCTGACCCCGCCTGCTCTCGCTACAAAACAATGCAGGCACCGATGGCTTTCAAGAGGCGAGTTGGAACCTGTACAAACGTCAATTCTTTCGAGCCTAGTGCCACTCTTCGGCAGTCATGATCTTGGATCTCCATCAAGCTACACCGATGGAAGATTTGTACCAGACCTTACGTCTCTGGAAACAGACTGGGCAGGCACCTTGAGGATTTTGGGCTTGGGACAAGTAAAGTTAGGACCGCTGGAACGCAGAACAGCTGGTCGCCCAGGACCTGAACATTTCCCGGACGAACAAATTGATCGAGTACATCCAGCGCGAAGGCGGCGTCTCGGCTACGTACTGCTTTGTGCTCCACAGATCATACGACCATTACGCGACAGTCAAATCGGTTGTCTGAACCTCCAAATGGGCAGACACGTAGTGTGTCTGTCAGTGACAAAATGGCAAAGGCAAGGGCAAATTAGCGCAAACTATCTTGCCAACGTGGCCATGAAGACAATCTCAAAGGAGCGGGAGACTAATATGCCGTGGAAGCCCAGTCACCTTCTTCGATACTCGACTCCAAGACAATCTTCAAAAGGTGAATTTTTTCAAACCATCATCCTCGGTGCAGACGTCGTCACCGACTGGAAGTGCACGACCTGGCTGCCATTCCGTCGCCGCTGTGTCGGCAGCACCGACGACAACTTACCTGCACATCCGGGCTCCATGCGCCTTACCAGTCAGCAGAAGGAGTCATCGCAGAACTTGCCAGCCACATGGTCAAAGATGCGCTGAGCGATGGGCCGACAATCCAACGGTGAGACTTCCAGCAAATGTGCGTTCTACCGCGATGGTGTCAGTGCGTCTCAATACAAGGCTGTCCGGGAACCGAAATCGGCAGTTGGAGCAAGAATACAGAAGGCTCACGATTACACGGAGCTCTGGACCTGTGACGTCTTCAAGCTCACATTCATCGTCGTGGCAAGAGGCACAACACCGGTTCTTCAACGATACGACTTGTCAGGGAAACATCTTTCATTCCGAATTGACTAGGAGGGAAGTGGAGCGGTAGGAATCCCTGAAGCCGACGGAAGACCAGGAGTTTCAAAAGAAGATAGATGAGCGCACTGGGAGGCCACGCCGATACGAGTGGACTCGGGTCAACAACAACCTGAACCCACTTCGTTGTCGACAGGTTTGGTTCACCCAATCAGCAACGATTCTTCTCAATCGCACAAACCACTAAAGGCACTGTCGCTCAGCTCACTAATTTGTCTCATCATACCAACCAAAGGGTCTCAGCGCCGACGAACCTCCAGCGTGTGACGCACGCACTTGAGAATCGACGCCCGAGCTACCAAAGTGTCTCATATGCTCTCAGCCTTACTACGCCGACCGGCTTTGCTGATACGTGGTCGCGTAATGGCTGCCGATTACTCGTCGGTCGTGAGTGGATTGTTAAGAGTGAAGAAGGAAAAATTTCGACGGACTTCAGAAACAGAAGCTCGAAACGAAATAGACGTGGGGATTACTGGGACGCAGCGCTTCGACGGCACTGAGAACGACCGTAAGTACGGTCAACCACGCGAAGAACCCTGGCACCCGAACCTCGACGACATCATGTTCTACTTGTGGAACATGCCCCGTTGCACCTGGTCTTTACCATCATTCATTCACACATATGTTTTCTGCCGACAGGCTGTAAGCTCAGACCTCCGGTCCTCGCTCCGCATTCCTGTTCCTGGTTTGATTTCCCAGCTACTGCCATTATGTTTTGCTTCATCTTCGTTCAGACCGTAACAGAGAAGTCAGCGCATAGATAGATATCATTCGTTCATCTCATCGTCACATCGTCGTGGCTAGTATTTTCGTCGCCTGCTACATCCTTTCTGCATTACATCTCGTAACATCATACCCTCGACAAGTGCCATCGGGCCATGGCCAGAGCAAAGCCGTCGTATTCACCAACACTAAGATAGAGAGGAGCACACGAGTAGGTTTGGCTGATGCACCGAAATTTTGATGGAATCTACATCATTGATTCGATTGAGTTTAATCGTATATCTTAACACCATTCCTAACCTTGCGTTCTTCCGAGTACTTTCTTTCCTTCGTATAATCGCGAGCTCCTATTATACTCAAATCCCAATCCCCACCGAACACATCTCTGATACAAAAAGGAAAGTCGCACTCATCAGTGCTGACGGAAGGAAAATGCAGGTCGTGCAATAGTGTGGGGGTTTGTAGTTAGGTTTTAGTGCCTTCTCTCAATATTGGGCGTTCTGGCGTCCGTAACATCGCTTTCCGCGGCTCTTCGGCAATCAGGTTCTTCGTGCTGTCATTATTAGGCAAATTTGTGCGCTGCTGTGGGTTGCTGCGCAGCTTGTGAGATTGCTGATTTCTTTTGCCCTTGGCTTCCCGCCGATCTGGCCCGCGTTCGGTATAGAGGCTTTGCGGAGTGTGTTTTGGGCAATGCTGTGTGGGTGGGGGGCGTATTGTTGTGGAGGTGTACGTCCGCGGAGCTATCGTGTTGCGTGGCATGCGACAAAGCTGAATGGCTGTTTGCGGCTGGTGCCAAAGTTTCGCTTGTCGGGACGTTGTGACTCCAGTCGATGTCGATTCTAGGTGAGACAATCTCTTGGATGGTCAAGGTCAAGAGTTGCTATCGGAGCGAAGAATGTGTTTGGTTTCAAGCTGAGTGCCATGCTGGAGACGGTTGTTAGAAAATGCTGGGAAAAGCTGGTCTGCAGCTGCGCAGAGTTGGTACGCAGGAGCAGAATGCCAACTTTTCAGCTCGACATTGCTCCACAATGCTGAGAGTGGGCTCTCGTATGTGACATCTTGGTGATTCGAGATCGGGTAACAGCCAGACAGGCGACGGACAGAGACAATGCATGGCTTGTTGAGTTAGTGGGAGGTTCTTGAGCAGGTATTCGCGCGACTTACCAGAATCCCAACAAGACTATCATAGCAGTATCTTTCTGTTCCTTTGAGAGGCAGGGTGCCGACTACGGGAGCGTGAAGTAAGGCACTTGGCCAAAATCGGTTTCCGCTTTGACACCAGCTGCAGAGTAATTGACTTCACAACCCCCCACCCCCCCCCCCCCCCGCAAGCTGTTCATGCATTTGCCTTGTACCGGGCGTCCCAGAATGGCTCACGGGATACACATGAGATCCCGCTGAGATTGCCCATATACCTACGGCCGTAACACGCCAATCAGACTTAGCAGGCGATCTGGAAAGTAAACTTCTGCACGAAAACACCAGGTAACTGGAGAGATTGGAGATCTTCACACAGAATAGGCCTCGTAGTAGATCCAGATAGACACTCCAAACCAATAGACGCCGTTGATTTTTGTGTCCTCGCTGAGATTCCGTATGCTGGCCCATGCCATAACTCGACTAATGGCATGTTTAACAGAGTTCAAATGCATATGCCTTTGGGAAAGCGCTCACCTCTCTTTGCCGTGGTAACAGTATGTATAATGCTGACGACCTTGGCAATTGTACTAGTACCAAGTATCCATTGTCCAGAACTTACACAGCCAGCACATATGATCGCATGTCCCAACCCCTTTCCGCACAATGACAATTCGTGTAAAAGAGTCGCGCAGCTACAATCGAAACGCCAGTACAGTGCCCGCCGTCTGTCGCGATGACCGCCTGATCGGTATATGGCCTGAAATCGCCATGATCTGGGGGGGACCCGGGGGGGGGGTCGCCTGGGGAGATGCGGAGCCCGCGAACTGTAGAGACAATCTCGATTGTACTGAGGTATTTACGGCAAGTTTAAGTAGATCGTCGAGGGAGAACCCAAGCGATTGCGATCACACGCATGAGATGCCGGTGCGTGTTACTTATAATGACCAGGCATGCAGCCTTGTGTGCTGCATACCCCAGAATGTACCGTGTACTTCTGTGTTTAGGTAGCACACGCTCGCGGCCGCCTCGAACATGTGGAGACGCTAAAATTGGGACGCAGACCTTTTGCGCGTTATAACGGCCCTGATGTATGTGTAGGGACCGCACCGACAGTCGGGTGGTTGCGAGGCTGCGAGCCGACGGTACAGAAACTCATCGCCGATTGCCATGCACAGACCTCGCCGAGAATGCCCCCAAGCAATGATTAAGCAGTCGCGGACGCAAGCATTGACACGCATTTCAGGCGTGTTGTGCAATACAATTGATTCCTAGTGCCTTCGTGGCATCGGCTTCATGCTGCAGATCATTGCGCACTCGCGTAGATACTATGTTTCTGCATACGGAGGCTCGTCGGCAGAGCGAGCTTCCACCTTCGTACGCGTGGTTCAGCATGCATAGAATTGCAAAGTAGACAGGCAATATGCTTTGACCAGCCGTGCATCCTGGTTGTTGGGCTGGCACACCAATAGCTGGTAGAGGCGACTGAGCTGCGCACTGCATCGGGACCCCGTCTAAATCAGCATCAAGAAATTACTTCCTGACGGCAGACGGAGAACGTTGAACTGACACTTAACAGTGATCGGGCCTTGCGCCTGTGAGCCCACCGAACACTGTCTCAAACTTTCGAGATCGCGAAGCCAGATACCCATGTCTGCAATGCAAGCTTGTTGGAGACATCCTGAGTTGAGAGTCTGACGCCAGGAACTCGGCACTTCTCACGCGGTGGCAGGAGTACCGGTCTAATCTAATGCCAGTCCACATATAGACCTCCTGCTAAAAGTTGACACACCTGGAAGAGTCCGAGGTCTGGGATACTCGATGTCCTGAACGGCGAAGGACGTTATCCAACGCCAATAGACAAAGGTCGCTCTGGCGTAGTGATACAAACAGGACTTGGGTCGAGCGCGTGAATCTAGACCCTGCTGGAAACATACAAGATTACAACGCTGTCGACAATGTGACAGTGGATCGGACTCCAGCGAGCGGCTCGGCATTGATCGGGCCGGGGGCTAGCGCCAAACTGCAGTCATTAACGACTTCAGAGATACGCAAGAACGCAGATCCTGTTTCTATGCATTAACAGGGCCAACGAAGCGATAGGCCTTTCCCGGGAACTGGAAGATCGCCATTCCCTCATGCACATGTGATTGCGCTCATTGTCTACGTGGGTTGCGAGAAGACAGCTTGCTCGGGAAGAAAAGTGCAGGCCACGGTCATCTCTGCATGGTATGCGCAAATGCCAGCTCAATCTCAGTCCCAGCCTATATTTGTTCTAAATCATAGCTGTGGTCGGAAAGCTCTCAGCAAGATGCGAAAGACCTCGAAGCGCGTGTGTTGCCGCGCTTGGTGACCGCATAATATCGATTGTCGTCCCGCGTGCACAGTGCGTGAGGGGCAGCAGCAATGTCTACTATTCTCGACTTGTATCTCTGGGACACTGTACAGTAACATGGCAACGCACCGAGAGACTCCCAGGTACGCCCGGGGGAAAAGTTTTTTCAACGACACATGTATGCAAATTGCTGTGTCGCGGCGGAATCCATCCGCCCCTTAGCCTTTACAGAATGACGGTGACTGCCCGCTTCCGACACAGGCACTCTATTCTGGGGAGTGAACATGATGCGTGACACCAGATTAACGATAGATAGCAAGAGCATCAGGCAATCAGGCAATTCAGGCAACATATTCGAATCTAGCCAGAGCGCCTCTCAAAGTAGAATTTCTGGAGGCGCCCCCAATACCCCAAGAAAACAAACCCCAAGACGTCCCGGTGGCTTGTTAGCCATCATGCCTGCATCCATTCATTCTATTATTGGGTTTCTCAATCAAAATCGTCTACAAAACACAAGTGCAGACACACTTGCTTCATTGTTTGACTGCTCAGAACGCAGAACCTAATGTTTGTCTATCGAACGGCTGACGGAAGATGTACTTTTGATGGTAGCTTGAACATATCTTAGGGTTTAGTGTTTTGATCTAGATCTATACCATCCCGATGAAAGATTTGATATTTCATTACCGACTAAGCTGGTCTTTGCCGTAAGAAATAGTCCGTGCCTTCTCCAATGGTGTCCAAAGAGTCTCTGAATCACGATCGATTTTAAAGTTCCGCAAGTCATTTTTTTGCTGATATCTCATCTGTGGTGGATCACCACAAATCGATCCAGTTGTGGCATTATCCATGTATCATCAGCGATGCTAAGGCAAGATGCCAAGTCACGATCTATCATTGCCGTCTGGTGTATATCGAGCTCAGTTGCTTACCACACTGCGTAGCGATGAATATTGGATGGTTGTTTTGAGTTGTTGCCATCCTTGATGTAGAATGTGTTATCAGGGTTAGGGTATATATCATGGTTGGAGCCAAAGCATACACGATGTTTGTTGTTAAAAGATTAACCTGGCTATGCTGCGTTTAACGGTACTCGAGAGCTTAGTAGGCAAGTACTCACGGTCAACCGATGCTCGCATGTATCCTCCTGTGCTGCTCTCAAGTTGGAACGACCATGACCTCATATCTGTTATTGAGGGTGGCTGGCACGACAGTGGTCATAATATTCGCGGTTATTCTGCATTGACTCTGACTCTACTCCATCATGGGATGCGGTACATTTAATCCAAACACATTGTCCGATGAAGACATCAGTGGGAGATCAAAAGTTGATATTATTGCTACCTGAAAATTGCATGCAATTCTGACTTCGAACCAGTGCCCGATGACGATGGCCACTAGCTGGTCATTGAAGACGGTCCGCAAGCCCCGTTTCCGAACTCTTTTCAGCAGGGATTTTTGACAGATGAACTTTCCCGATTTCAAGAATTGTGATCTTTGTGATCGAGCAATCGAATATCTCGATTATTGCCATATAGGCAATTATCTCCGTTGGCTCTTTTGGAACCTGGAGGTGGATGCAACTTAGCCGAAGAATTCCGTGCTTCCACACTCGGCTGTTCAGCAGGTCCAACCACCCAACGAAAGTCCAGGCCAAGGCCAAACACATGCGGACCTGGCTCCGCCGCTTCAGGTCCCTAGCTTTACTGGACTACTGGACGACAGGGCCATCACATCGTTTTACCAGGCATTCCTCCTCGGTGTGGTTCCACCGAGCCGCTGAGCCGTCCACATAGGTGGCGAAACGCTGAATGCGGGTCAGCTGTGATCTTTCTTGTGGCCACCACGGTCGTCACTTATCTTTCCTACAATCCTAGTGGCTCTTTATACCCGGTGAGGAGCTCTGGGCAGCTATAGCGCATCCATCTTTACATTTAACGGCATGTCGGCCTCGAAGCCTCGCGAGTCTCGAAACGGTCAGCGAAAGCAAAGCGCGTGCAAGTCGTGGTACGAAACTGTTTCAGTATGGCTTCCACAGAGCAAATGGGTAAACTGGTTGCTATAAAGGTCGCCTGTGGCCATGCCGGAAGGCCAAAACTAAAGTCAGTTGAGCTATCATAATAATGTTGCCAGCAAAACTATGGCCCATCTGACTCCACGACTTTGGCAGTGCACGCGCAAACTCGTCCAACTTTCCGCCCATGTCAGATTCTGGAGTCTGCAGTGCGACATTCCGCGGACGCGGACGCGCACCCGATCATAAGCCCTCAAAACGAAACACACAGCTTTTGAACGAGCTACAACGCACAGCGTCGTGATATCGCACTCCTGCAGTCTAGAGCCGTCCCAGGATCTCTTCGAATGACTTTACTGGAGACCCTCATGTACAAGGTCAGGGCAAGTACCCATCACACACATACGCCGGCTCCTGTAGCGTATCTCGACAAACAACCGATTTGTCTGTATAGCGATTCGTGGCGCCCAACCGCGAGCATCGCCCGTACCATAGATTTCTTCAGGCCGCGAATTCGATCATAAGAGCCAAGCCGTGGACGTCTTACACGCCATCACGTCATGTCAGACCCAAGATAGTATCATTTTGTTGTCATCGATACACTGGGTGAATCTTGGAGCACCGTCGCGGCAAGTCGTCCCGCTTCTCATTCTCCCCAGTGCGGCAGTCATCAACGAATAGATACTTATCAAGTCACGGGGCCGACACTTTGACAACGATGGGAGCTTTCAGACGTGATAAGGTGCTGAGAGTCCAGCGTGGTGAATACTTTGTCGAACAATTCCATGCCGGAAGCCGCATCGACCCCACTTAAGCCATGGCTCGTCAAAGCGTTCGACCAGGTATTACTTCAGACAATTATGAATGGCCACAATGTACTACACCTCAAGCTCCCAAATGCCTCCCCTCGGGTTTCGGGACCAAGCCTCTTCGCAACATGCCGTTTTTCACAAGCGCAATTCAATGGCCAATAACACCACCCGGATCATGTCCAAGAGACGCAGCTCAAACTTCCACGCACCTATTGGGCTCAGCGCGTGTGCATGTCACGCTGATGCAGGCGATCCTTTTCACCACATCATGACTTGAGCTCCGTAGCCACATCGCAGGCGGTATGACGGTCGAAGATGTTTGTTGGCCTCATGCCTCTCTACTTTGCCGCTTTGGACGATTCGACACATGTCACATCGAGCGCCAATCTGTCACAGTCGTTGCACGTACGTTTATCAGTCTCAGCCGTCAGAATCCAGGAGACTACCCTTCCCCAATACGCTGTCATGTACCAATACTGGACCTAATGGAGATTGCTGCTCAACCAACCCCACGGAAATCACTTCGATATACCACATTTCTCAGCCGCCGGCCCCGCTCCTGTCTAGCACCCCTGCATTGTTCGATTTGTCATACCGCCTGCACTTCGCGATTCATGACCCAACAACGACAACCCAACGTAGAATGGGTTCCCCGAGGCCTGCCATTACGATCACATGCCACTGGAAAGCTGGCAACCAGTTTGCGCTTTGTAGATATGATTTTACGAATGACTGACTTCAATCCAAATATGGCAGGTCAGTGAATCTGTATTATCCTATACGTCTATCATTCACACAATTTTACTCACAGTCAGTACAACATATTCACACGTCCGATACTGGACAACTGGACGATGGGAAGTCGGGTCAAATCGTTCATGCCAGATCGTATGAAGCAGCGGCCAGTAGCATGTTAAATGCAATGCATGCACGACCTGAGCCAGCTCCGCAAAATTAGCCGCCGGACGACTCTTGGCAATACGCGAGGTTGCAGGGCCCTCGTAATACGATCACCACTTCAATGCCTGAAATTTCATAGTACCAGCCAGACTCGGCATTTCTTCTCATCGGGAGTCTTGTGCGTAGCTGCTACACGGTCTAGTACTCTTTGATTCCTGGTTGCTGCGAAGTTTTTCCACTTGCAGCCAAATGCCGGTCCATCGGTGTATTTGACACACTTTGCAGACTTTCAGGGTGGTAAGCCCATTGCTATAGATAGCACGTCTCGCCCGCTACCCGCCTTAAGATACTCACGACGATGGTGAAACAGCAGCGCGGGAGAACATCCATCGTGGTTCCAACCTCCTTAGCTTCAAGTTCAGTCGTCGGGGCTTGATCATTGTTCAGCAGTTCTTTCGGGGTGGCAGAATAGCGCTCAAACGCTCTGTCGAGCCTCTCGCCTATTGTTAGCCAGCGATTGTCCAGCGTCTCATGCCGTTGAGTAATGAGAGTCTTTCTGACCCTCTGATCTGGCTTGTAATGCTCGCAGGCATCGCTTATTGGCGCTCATATCTCTTGCACTTGCACTCTGTCTTGTATTCTGGCGTGGCTTGATCCCGCTGTTGTATGTGTCGGAGCTGGATGCCTGTTGGACTCAGGCAAGCCTCGTCGGGCATTATCGTGACCTTCTGAGACATCACCTGAATGACACCGTAGTTACCACGAAGTTTTGGACACGGGTGCCTGCCGCGCCGTTAGCCTCGATCACCTCTAGAACACGAGTATCTATCTCAATGCGAGTAGGACCTCGCTGAAGAGAAGATGCGGCAGTTCTTGATAGACTCTGTAGGAGAAACCAGTAGGTTGTCGATGACTCGGAGAATAATTCGAATTGTTGGCCAATTCGAAATGATCGCGACCAGCAGTAATTCTGTCCGCTAGCGTAGCAAGAACCGAGCTGAACTCTGCGCGCATCTTACGGCAGGTCAGGTGAGAGGGTGACCGCGGTAGCTGATTGAAACAACTGCTCAAAAGCTAATACTACGGTCCCAAGATATATGTTGCCTGTGCGCAGCAATTAGAAGCTTATGGCCGGAGACATTGCGAGGGCGAGGTAATCGTAGATTTTGGTTTCTCATTCAGCCGTAATGCCTTGTAGGGTCCGTGATGCTTGGCGTGGCGGCAGCCATGGCGTGTCACTTTGAGAGGTCGCCGTTGGGGACAGGGCGAGTGCATTGGGACGACTAGTCGTCATGTGGCGGATGTGTGATTGTATTGGTTTGGTGATGTCGCAGGTCAGAGGAACGAGAGATTTTGAGGCAAAGCAAGCCAGAAACTATGGCCTAAGTTACGCGCGTTTGCTTCCATGCCAAAAGCGCCCTCCATGCCTTCTGTGATAAGTGATGTCTGATTTCTTCTGAGTAGACAATTACGGTTGCTGCAGTACCCGATCGCACTCGAGCAACGACACTACTCGAATAACGCTTGACACAACGCAATGTATCTGAAGGGAGCCGCATCGTTCTATCAATATCCGCAGAAATGTCCCGTCCCAACGCTACCGCCACCCACATGGCGATCCTGCATCAAACCGGCAAAGACTCCCCTTGCGGCACATCACCCTCTACAAACCTCATCGTGCCATGCTGCCCAAACGGCGACGCTTGTCTCACCAACGGCTTCTGCCTAAGTCCACCAGAAATCATTAGATTCGGCGGCAGCCGGTACCTACGAGGTCGCTGGCTGCACGCCAGCTCGGGTTTCTTGTCCTGGCTTTCCAATGGCCTTTCAACGGTACGTCTTATTTTTGGCAATGCTGCGGCGTAATGCGAACAACAATGCAGTTTGTCGAGGCATCCTATGGAGCGGTTCATTGCGCCGGCCCTGGTCTTTTGCCACGATCCTTCCATCTCGCCGACTGGCTGACGACCCAGAGCACACCTCTTTACTTGCCGCCATCATTCGACACGTCCGTATCTAACAGCAACTCCAGCAGAAGTGCAACAGTACCATATGCGACCAGTTGAAACACATTCACTTCAACCAAGGTGGTCCATCAAGCTGGACAAAAGCTGGCATGAGCATCGGAGCACGCGTTCGCCTTTCCTCCACCCGTCCCTGAGGCCTCGTGCATGTCTCGTCGTCGGCAGGGAAGCATCGTGTCCTTGTTCATGGGTTGCAGACTAGAGTCGCACGTTGCATAAAGGGGAACATACCTGTACTAGGGGCCATCAAGCTTCGTAGCAGAGTTGCTTGCAGGTGCGCTAATCATCAATGTGGTGTGCCACGAAGTCCACTCTTTAGGGCGCTGAATTATACTGAGCACCTAACCATCACTGCGCAAAGTCTTCCCCCTTCCATCTGCGCGCCGCAACGCACTATTCAGTCTGTACATGATGTGTTCGGTTGGGGTTTGATAATAGTTAGGTACCCCTGAATGAAACAACTGTGGCGAGACCTAGATGGCTCACATGCGGGCCTTCACACCCCTTAAATTGCATGATCTTACTAGACCTATGGATTCTAACTCGCCTTGGACGAGACAATATTTTCCCAATCTCCCTGTTGTCCTGGAGGCACTCTTGGCGCAACTGACTTGGTCCCCTCGGACTAGCTGTCCCTCTGCAACTTCCACAAACCCAGCATTTTTGACTGGTCAGAGTGCTGAAGACTTTATTCGAGCCCCCCTAGGCAGCGAAGCGCAAGGTCCGTGAGAACTATCAACAGCAACGATGTAGACTGATAAAGTAGAGATCACAGGTCCCATGGGGTAAGGCAAGCTTGTTTTTTCGTGGTGCCACGTCTTGTGTTTGTCTTCTCAAACTGGAACATATTGCAGCAGTGCTCAAAGTTGGAGCGGTAGCGTGGCATCAGTCACGGAAATGGACGGTCGGAATGTCGCCATTGTTTTCAAGGCAGATTGCCGTGACTGTCCACCAGGGACTTCAAGATAAGCTGAACCGACGGTTCTCAAATTGCGCCGGTGAAGGTAAAGCTGTATCGCCACAACATGGTTGGAGACTATGTAAGCCCGGATGTCGGTATAATTTTCGTGTAGTTCAGCGTTTGTTTGGTCCCTTCGCATGATGCTCCAAGCGTAACGAACACAATCGTTGCAGTACTTGGTTTGTACGGGTCCGACATAACGGGCAAGGAGCCGGGTGGGAGCTTATGTATATTTATGTCGGTTTTGTGGGATACCGTGACGTTCCTTCGGAGAATGGCAGGATTGTCAGGAAGTACAATTGAGATCCGTGAAAGTGTTCAACGTGAGGCGAGCGCCAGCGATGGTTTCACTTACAGGGTCCTCTGGTTGAGCAAGTAATTCAAAATCTAGCTTTAAGTCTGGACGACTGCCGGGAGTCCACACAGAGTATGGGATTTGAACCTAGACTGGAAGGCACTGCGTGGGCTTATCTATCCGATATGGAGACTTCTTCTTATCTTCGTGCTGTGCCCACATTCTTGCATCTGTTAGTGCGTCGGCTGCACGCGAAAAGCAGGGCGCTTTGGAACACCAACCACAGGTGCTGTCTTCAGTCGAGCTTCACCAATCCGAGCATTTGTTTGCTATCATACGCGCAACCATGCACGCCTATGTGCAGGCCGTTGTACAAACCAACCTTAGCGTTTGGTCAAGTCACCGCGTCTACATGCGGCGATGTAATCGCACCCAAAAATGGCACCGAAAATTACACTTGCTGTGTGACAATATCCCAGTCTAAAAATCCTTGTGATCTTTTCTTGGTACTGAAACTCAAGCGAGATGAAGGCAAACTGAGCTTTCAATGCTCGGTTTGTCCGGGCCTCTCGAGTCATGTTTGATGCTGCTCGTGCCGACATCTGATCGTCGTCCTTGTATTTCCTTCTATCAACATACGACTCGAGCAGTATGTTTTCTAACGACGGTTGCCTATCACATATCTTTCAATCGCACAAGCCTCAATCGAACAACGATTTTCCCTACTTCGACCAGACAAACATTATCACGGCAATGCTGCCTCAGCACCTACAACCACGGGCTATTGCTCTCCTGCGCGTCAGGACCCGCACCACCACTCACCAACCTCCCGCTAGTGGTGGTAGCACAAGTGGACTGGGGTTCTCCGCTGTCACATTTGGCGAACAGGTTCGTGTATCATTATACTGAGCCGTTTCTGCACCCAACTTCCTGATGGTGTTCGTCTGGACGGGCTGTGATACGTGTCGACATGTGTAGACTACAATGCTAGCAACATCCGCACACCGGAGCCGGTGTTTACGTTGCAAGAACGCCGGATTCTTTTGGTATCCACATCTGTGTATCCTGATTTATTGGCAACGCAACGTGGGTGCTAACTTCCAGGCCTTGCGGACAGCGGTTCAGATGTGGCCGTTTTTGTAGGCACACTGGTGCTTTATGGCCACGAATATACAACCTCTGGGACTTACGCGTTCCTCTATTATGGTTGTCCGAGTGCAAGTGGCACCAAGGTGACCGCATTTCAACGAACACGAGTTCTTCTCCAACGACCAGCCATACAACTTCGAGGCACTTCATCTGAAAAGAGTACAGCCGAGCAAAAGTCGTCTCAATCTACCTCTACAGAGCAGCCGTATGCACCACCCGCCAACACGTTGCTTTCGCAAAGCCATCAGCTGCGGCCACTCCGCGAGTCCGACAGCGAAGGCTCTTCTGGCGGCCTTTCACAAGGTGCCTTGAATTCGTTATTTGGCGTTGGTGTAGGGTAGTCAGCACGAGCGCGCTGGTACAGCATCAATTTTGGTTTTGGCATCGCGACAAAGCAACGTGTTGCTGTGGGCAAGCGAGCACATCCTACTCGCATTATGACGGCACAGAAGTGGACACGCAAGCTCTTTGGTGCCGAATCACACGGCTATTCGAGTGGATGTCTTGCGGAAGCAGGGTCATGAGAAGTCAGGGCCCCGTAATTGGACATCAAGTCCGGTCCGTCACTAACTCGACGGTAACTTTATTCCTCTCGCTACACGGAGAGAATACAGAAGCAAAACACGTGCGGCTGGACTGCTGGTACACAACGGGTCAAGAATACTAATCGCCAGGGCGTGTGCTTGCCTGAAGGGCTTGTTCTGGGACGGCGAGATGAAGACGATCGAGGTGCTCACACATCGGGGGGGGGGGGGGGGGGGGGGCTGCGGTGATAGATTTTCTTCCTGGTTTTCATGTTGTCTAGGGATGACCAACGGGCTTTAAATGGGGAGTGGTCCATCTTTGGTATCATATTATGCCAAACGACCTTTTCGCAAGATTTGAAGTCAATGAATTGTAACGACGATTTTCGTCTCCAAAATACTCCTACTCTTTCTCAAGGCCAAATTCTCTCTTGCGATAATGTACTGCCTTGGTCCTTCATCAAATGTCCAAGTTATCATGGACTATTCAGGCTGAGCGTATGACGTAGTCTTTCTGACAGGAACACATGTTCCGCGCCCCGAAGGCTTTCGGGCGACGCGTATGTTTTAGCGCTGTGGCAAGTCCTGCACGGCGACTTATGCTATCCCGACGGGAGACCGGCCCAATTCGCTTGGGCCTCCAGTAAGCTTCTTTGTGAAGCAATTGCGCAAATGCGGCGAGGTACGATTCAGCGCGATGCTCATTATCGGCTTCTACATGATTGGTGTTCCTTGATATATGGCGCATCTTCCCATCGTTGTTCCTCACTGATATTTTATGACCCGCTACATCTCGTACAAGACCATCTAGCCTCCAGCTATCTTTCTGTATGCCTCCCGCTCATGCGGGTGCAAGACTATCAACAGGTTCTTCGAAAACCTGGGATTCATATTGCTCTAGCAGCCAGCGTTCAGACATGTAAAAACGCGGCGAGTGTTTTCCGTAATCTCTTGCGCTTAGCCCTGATCTTCATTGTTCTTTTTGGTTCCAGGGAGATAAATCACAGACTATTGAATGGGAAGTCTACCGAATACAGTACAAATACTGAAATATCCGTCTCTTCGATTGGAAGTAATCCTCATGGCATATGGAGAGACGAGAGCGCTCTGCATTTGCAGGAGAATCCGAACCGGTATTCGAAATCTGGCCCTGGATGGCGCAGACTAATTTCCGAATAGTTTGCCCCGCAGACGATACTTCAAATTGCCTTTCTGCAAGACTGGGACTTCACGAAGGTGCTGGCATCGAATCCGACTCAAGGCTGTACACCTGCAAGATCGCCTTGGGCCCTTTCGGTCATTCTGATCGGCGCAGAAGCACGAGCACCTGCTTGGGATTTCAGCCGGTGGGGGGCTATTCCAGAGCCACTGCCCGGGATCGACTTTTGGTCACGAAGATACCAGTTCCGGTCGTCGCCCAGAAAGCTCAGCGTCCTTCGTGTGCGTGAGACTGATTGGGATCTGAACCGACCAGCAATGATGCCTCAAATTGGTCAAACTGACCTGCGTTGTCCTGCGGACGTGGACAAATAATGCATACTACGCGACGACATCAGCTTGCTGAATGCGTCCTGATCACAGAGTTTGGGCATTGGACACCGGGGGGTGGCGTTTTCAGTCTCCTCTTGGTTAACGTCAAAGACGATAGCTGGCCTTGTTCGCGATGAAGTTTATTCAAGGGTGCTCTAGAAAGTGTCCCGCAAGAATTTCGGATAGGGTCTCTGCTCTGGAAGGGCCCTACCCTCCAGGATGGTTTCCGGAGTCAAAGAGCACGGACTCAAGATCAGATGTATCAGGCTTTGCAGGTTTGCAGCCAAACTTCCGCACATTCGACTCCTTTGTGGCACTTTGAGGATGGACGCTCGTTTCATCACTGGAAATGTCGCCAGTATGTCTGACGACCGCGCCCTCTGGGCAAAGGAGCGTCGCGCAAGACCTCTGGAACGCAAACGCGCGATGTACTCCCCGGCCGCTGGGACATTTACGCAATCGGATTCTCTCCCGGCACAGGTCGAACCTTTAATCTTTCGGTGGAAGCGGTTCTGGGGACCCGCATCCTTACGACCGATTTATTTGTTACACCGCAAGGACCGACACCGCCAACAAACCGTGATTCGACCTGGGGCTTCGGGCGAAGGAGGCAGAGCTGATCAACTTTTCACCATAATTGACCCCGCCAGTCAACACAAATGGACGTACGAACGGCCGTGCATATTTCTCCAACTCCACTCGATCTACCCACGACGAATGTCATTGTCAGCATGAAAGAACTTCCGACGCCCCTGTTACTCTTGATCTCCAGCTTGAAGCAGCGGCATCAGGGTCATGGTAGTGAGATCCCTACACTGAACGTGGTCCCTTCTGCACGGAATTGAAACTGTCTACGTCCCGCATTTGCTCGCTTCAATTCTACCAGCTTACAAGGTTCCCTGAGTAGCCGCAGCGGAGCCTTCGAGCAAGCATTGCACAAAGGCCCTGCTTGGAGCCCTGGCTGGAGGTGATCAGCCAGCTTTCTTTGGACCAAACTATGTCGGATTACCGGAACAGGATGGTTGGAGGCGAGCTACTTCTACTGGGCAGTGAGCCCCTTACACATGGTGGAGATACACGGAACGGCACCTTACTTATCCATTGCTCTTAGCTCCTGTCAAGCTGATTAATTGTGTATTGAACATCGCATCGACAGAATCTCGACCTGAAACTTGATCCCAGCCCTATCTTCCGCTCGCAGCTCGTGCATCGGACATGCCGGAAAAGCCCTTGCATCCGAGAAGCACAACGAGCCTACTGATGTAATCTACCTCTGAGACAACTTGAAGCTGCATCGCTATTCTCTCGCAGGGGGGGCCCATCGTTCAACCAGAGATCAAGCCGAGACGGGCAGGACAAACCCTCCGCACGTCACGCGCGCACTGTTGCCTTTTTGTATCCACGTGACTGCTTTCGAAAAGCCGACGGGCGTCATGGAGTCGAGGACCAGGGTTTCCGTGCGTCTTTGTGCGGGCAAACCGATCTCCTTCGTCTGGGCGCCAACAAGGACATATGATATAGTCCGTTGCGTACCAGCATGCCTGAACAATAATTGAACGGATGCTGGACGGGTCTGAAAGCACATGAGAAGCAACATGTAAGGTTTGAATACTTTCAGATTCGTCATAAGTAGAAAATCTCACAGGCAACAAATATATGTACCCTCTGCAGCCGCCGTGGTCGCCAATCGTTTCCTTCATTCAGGCGATCCTCATGCGTCCAAACATCTTCGTCTTGACCCTCCAATAACACATAAAATCGTCAACAAGGTATCAACAAATTCTCAATCTCTTACTTCCGCGACGCTTCCCCGTATCATAATCTTCTCCAAAACAATCGGATCGCTCAGCGTGCTAAATCACGAAGCTGATCCCTCCTCGCCCGCCAGAATCTTCCTCAAAATAGACGCATATCTTGCCGGGCGCGTTCTTGGGCAGATCAGGAATGCAGAACACTGCCTTGGGAGCCGCGAAACGGACCAATCGACTGCGAACCTGCATGATAGCGCCCTTGCGCAGCTCGTCGTTCTGCTCGTTGGTCCTTTGATGCACCGAAAGCGTGACAGCCTGCGGTGAGCTCGTCGGATTACCCACGACAGCGGGGGGGGGGGGGGGGACTTCGCAACGGCGCCATGGTGCTCGATGAGCGCGGCTTCCGATTTCGGCGGTGGGACAGGCGGCTGGCAGGAGACGTTACGACGTCGTCGACGCGGCCGCGGATCCAGTAGAGCCCTCGGCGTCGCGGGCGGCGACGTCGCCAGTTGAAGGTAGTAGGGGGGGGGGGCCCCCTTGTTGTTAGACGTTGAGGTAGGTGTCCATGTAGCGCTTGTGGGCGCCCCAGACGGGCGGCACATGGAGGGCCAGGCTTGCTTGAGGCGAGGACGCCTTAGGACGTCGTTGCCGTGGATTTCTTTCGACGAGACGGGGTCGATGATGGCAGGGCTCGATGCCGAAGAAGGAAGGGAAGGCGGAGCCGGGTTTGGTGGCGTGATGCCGGCGAGGGGGGTGATGAACGTGGGAGCCGTTTCGGTTTGCCAGTAGGTCTTGTTGTATGGAAGGCGTGTCAGGTGGGTGTTTTTTTGGTTTTTTTTAGTGATTCTAAACTGATTTGTAAGGATTTCAAGAAACTCACGTGACAACGTGTGCGTCTCCTTGCCGATGATATCGTGGTACCATTCCAGGACCTCAGCGGCGATAGGTCACCGACAGAGCGAGGGACTCTGAGGTGCTTAATTCTTGTGCTGACGTGCTCGTCGCCAGCGCGCTTGATGGAGTCTGAGAGCATCGGGGAAACGTAGAATTGTGTGACCTTGTGCTTTGCGCAGGACCTCCGTATCTGCTGAAATCGGGGTACGCGGAGTGCCCTCGAAGACCACAGTGGCGGACACGAGGACGAGAGGAGCGTAGACGACGTAGGTGTGACCGGTGATTCCAGCCAACATCACCGCCACAGAAGAAGTGTCGGAGTCGTGGATGTCGAAAGACGTACTTGCCGGTCATGGCGGCGCCAACAAGTAGCGCGCGGGTGTGTGCATGACAACCTTGGGACTTGCCACGTGGAGCCAGAAGTGTAGAGCAAGAAGAGAGGTCCTCAGAGTCAGGGCTCGGGAGGGAGTATGAGGGCCACTTCTCGCTCTCCTCGTGCCAACAAAGATCGCGACCTTGAGGTGAAGGCACCTCAGTGCCCAGTGCGCTGTAGAACAAGCAGTGCTTGATTCTGGGCACTGCTTGAGGCATCGTTACGATCTTCTTGGTGGCCAATGGTCTTGCCGCCGCGCTTACCACTTCGTCGGTGTGATCACGAACTTGGACTTTGCGCAATAAGCGGTCACGCAGCGAGTCGGAGCTGGAAGCCAGCGAAGACCACAGGTGGACAGCCGCCAAGACGTGAGCAAGCAAGGAAAGAGATGACAGCCTCGGGAATCATGGGCATGTACAGAGCGCCCAGTGCGCCCTTCGGCCGCCCATCGCGCTCAGCACCCCACGCGAGCTTCGACACCTCTGCCATGAGCTCACCGTAGCGTGTTGTGCGGCCGCCTGACTCGCTTCATCAGCTCGTAGATGTGCAGCGTTGTTGGGTCTTTGAAAGAATGGCGATCCACGCAGTTGTATGAGGCATTGAGTCTGCCGCCGTGGAACCAGGCGTTGTCTCCGCCGGCCAGAGTGGCGGATTTGGTCTTGTGGAAGCTCGTCGCCCATGACAGGAGCTACGGCGCGCTCGGTCGGCCCAGAAGTTTCGGGGTCCTCAATGCGACTGCTTGTAGAGTTGCTTGTACTCGTCGAGGTTTGCGAGGTGGGGCTTGCCGTGCTTGCTGGAGGCTTACAGAACCTGGTTTATCACGACTCCATAAAATGAGGTCTTATTTTTTGGGACTTTACCTAACAAGCTTGTGCTCCTTTCTT
>CM067174.1:64265088-64397915 GCA_034093135.1 Erigeron breviscapus | reverse complement strand
TCTCTGCAAATAGTGTAAGTGACCAAATTCTTAAAAACAACTAAATGCCGAGCTTAGTTCTCTGCAAATAGTGTAAGTGACCAAATTCTTAAAAACAACTAAATGCCGAGCTTAGTTCTCTGCAAATAGTGTAAGTGACCAAATTCTTAAAAACAACTGAATGCCGAGCTTAAATCTCTGCAAACAGTACAACTTATAAAGTCACTTGGTCGAAGAATCAATTTCAACTATTTGCCGAGCAAACAACTCTGCAAACAGTACAAATAGAACTTGTACTTAGTCACACCACCCAAAACCACTTGTTTGCCGAGCTAAACTTCTGCAAACAATGCAAGTAGCACCAGTCTCCAATCAAGAATTCTCAATTCTCAAAAACAACTATTTGCCGAGCAAAATGCTCTGCAAATAGAACAAGTGAAGTTCCAGTACTTAGCCAAATTTCTGAACACGTATTTGCCGAGCAAGGAGCTCTGCAAATAGTACAAATAAGAATATCACTTAGCCAACGACTTCTGCAAATAGTGCAAGTAAGAATTCAACAACACGACAAAATAGTCGGTTATTTTGTTGTCTTCTTCGTTCAACTAACACCTCATTTGCAGAGAAGATAGTAAATCTTCGATATCTTCTTCATTTTTGCGAATTAGAACTCAAACTTTATATCAAAATGTTCAGAAAAACAATGCGCACAAATCCTCAAACAAATTAGATGCTATTTTCAACTGGAAATCAAACCCTCACGAACATGCGATTTGTAGAGCTCGATCAAAAACACTTCAAATGATGAAATTAGCTTCTGAAATTGATAGCGAAGGAAGATATATTGCCATTAAATCGATCGGTGAACAAAATAAGGACAGAAACACACTTAATTTGCAGGAATCACTGAAACAGTGAGCTCTGCAAATGAACCTTTCAGAAAAATGCTCAAATTCTGAAATTAAGCACAAATTAAGCTTGTAATAAGCTTGTGGATCGTTCAGCAACTCTGATTGTTCTCTGATATCAGAGCTTTAGTGTGTGTTCTAGTGTGTGTTAATGGAGGTTTCTAGTGAGAGAAAGTAGAGAGAGAGTAGAGAGATGTCAGGGAAAGATTTGCTTGTATTATGAGGTTAAAGGTTACATATTCACTTATGAAGGGGGTTTATATACATATGATCTATTTACACTATGCCCCCTTGCACTCTAACATGTTTACATTCTAAGTACAAAACAACATAAAGTACACAAATCAACTACTACATATTATATTTCTAACAAATATAAAGGTTGTGTCGGTTTTTGTCCTATTAATGGAATTATCATCTAACCACCGACACTGTTCCACCAACACTGTTTCACCGACACTGTTCCACCGACACTGTTGTAACCGTACATTATACTTAAGGTTTTGTATATACATTTTTCCTGTTACCATAGTTACTCAATTATCATCTATTATATAATTTTCATAACATGTACTGGGCCAATTTCATAGTCTACTAATATGGCCCTAATTCTAGAAGTTCAAATATGACATTATAATTGGCCCAATTTACCGATAAATGTACACAATTATGTCCAAATTTCCGTTTTTTGAAATAGTTAATCAAATTACATGCACAGTCAAACGGTAAAAATCATGAATGTTACATTGCAGCGGAGAGTTCTGGTTCTGGATCTGAAGTAGAAAGCTTTGATAGATCCCTGCAGAACTCTGTCGCTGAAGATTCAAGCCCCTCAAAGTGATACGCATCTCCAAGCATGCTTATGAAGCAAACGCTCAGAAATCTAGGGAATGAGATATGTGGACTTCTTTTCCCTTTTAATTTTGCTATCAGCTGAGAGAAAAGTATCTCAGCAAAGTCCACCTCAATCCCATGCCACAAGTAATACCCTATTTCTACTTGTGTCAAGGAAATCTGGTCCAAGCCACCATAATTTCCTCCAAGGCACTCGACAATCTGAGTCCAAAAATATTTCCAACTGTTTCCAAATCCAGACAAAAAGATGTGTCCAGATGTTCTCAGATTGCCATCTGCATCAACCATGTCATTATGACCAGTGGCCAGCAGAACTTCCCTGAAATTAATCTCTTTGAGCCTTTTAGCATAGGCTGAAGAGGAGGGAAGGTAGTTCAAATGAAGGGCCTCCCGAAACCCATCAAGTGAAAGGATATACTGCTTTGTGCCTTCATGTAAAGAAAAAGCAATGGACTTTTCATCCTTGCTAAGAGTAGCAGTATACCAGAATTCAAGTAAGTATCGATGATACATTACCTGAGGATCAACAGTCAAGGCGTAGTGGAGAGGGGATTGTTCAAGAAATGTATTTATCCTCCCCATTAAGTTTTTGCCTTTGGCATTCAGTGCGGCCATAAAATTATTCATATTGAATCTAAGGGTCGACGCATCGAACCCTTGTGGCCATTGAGCACTGGCCTTGACTGTCTTAGATGGTTTATATTCGAAAGCAATTAAAGATTTGACTACTTTAGCCATTTTATCTGCAAGGGAAAACTGAAAGTGAAAGATGAATTTAGGGTTTTGAAGTTTTGAAGGAATGAGAAGTAGAGAGAGAGAATGATGATTGGGAGTAAATGTAAGGAGAAGTAAATGAAGGAATTGTTTTGGAAAGGGTATTTATATTTATGATGGAATACAAAAGGTTTTTCCAAATAAATAAAATAAAATGATTTTTTGAAATTCAAACCCAAAAAAAAAAAATATTATTAAAATGAAATCAGTTTTGATCGGGTTTGAAGTCCGAAAATAATTTTTTTGGTACACGTCCGCATTTAATGCAACGACGGCTATGACCCCACATTTTCACAAAACTTTTCAACACTTTTAAGAAAGAGTGATCATTACTTTCCTTTTACGGCGCCACTTGTGTGCCACGTCAGCCAAAAACATCATTAGTTAAACGTTAAACAATAACCTTCACGTGTTCACTCAAAGACCAAGTATCAAAATACATTATAAAGGACAGACTCATTTCAGAAATGATATACAAAATCTGAGCATGATCAGAATCAAGAGATCTGAGCCATCTCAGTTTATACAATTATTCTGAAATCATTTCAGAGTTTCTGAAGCATTTCAGTCAAAATATTTTTCTGAAAGCAAAGTTCCCCCTTAGAGAGAAATTCTTTTTAACATAAAAATATTTTACACTTCCCCCTGAGGTGATGCTAAGCAGGATTTAGCATACCTAATTCACTGATGAGATGTTTAAACGTTTTGACATCCAAGGGTTTTGTAAAAACATCAGCGAGTTGTTTATCAGTGGGAATGAAATGAAGCTCTATGTCACCTTTAATAATGTGATCTCTAATAAAATGATACCTGACGTCGATGTGCTTGGTTTTGGAGTGCATGACAGGATTGTGAGAGATGGCAATGGCACTGGTGTTATCACAAAATATTGGAGTCTTTGTATTTTTAACACCATAATCAGTTAGTTGATTGTAACACCCCAACATGGCGGAATCATGGGGTATCACTTAGAAAAGCACAGCACGACATGGGAATTATGTAGAGTCAAACTATATGCATTCATAGGATTGAAACAATCCATAAACTCACTCAAATGTATACAATAATCAATATCTATCAAAGATACACACTCAATCAATATTAAATGAAAATGTTTAAATGATAGTAGTTGATCCTAAGCATAACCCGTTAAAGGGAAATAAGGATCACGGATCCAGAAGTCCAAAGCTAGTCCAATCCTAGCAATGCAAGCACATAATCATCCATTTTGTCTCTGATTAACCTGATTACCTGAAAAGTGTACTAAAATACGTCAACATAAAGTTGGTGAGTTCGTAGGGACAAGTAATATGGGATAACCGTGTCGGATAACAACCGTTAACAATAAGTGAGGATTAGGAGAACTAATCACATCCAAGGATAACCTATAAGGTTTCACATTATCACAATTCAATACAAGTCAACATTCAATAATAACGATTCCATATAACGTTCAACAACATTCCATAACAATCAATAACGATCAACAACAACGATGCGGCTTACATAGTTAATAATTAACAATGCGCTAACGGTGCGACTTATATAATAAATAATGCGCTAACGGTGCGACTTACATCGTAAAGGCATTAAGTCAATGTAAAATGGGTGATCACATAAATCTAACACACAATCACGAACAACTTGACTAATCCTAGACAATCCACCATTTACCATTTCAAGTTCAAAACAATAGGACAACGGGCTAGGTTTAGCATCGATCAACGGAATAAAATCATTGGAAATGAGACTATAATCGGCTCCAGAATCAAATAACACAGTAGCATATTGGTGATTGAGGAGAAAGGTACCTGCTACGACATTAGGATCACCACGAGCCTCGGCCGCATTCACGGCAAAAGCTCTTCCACGGGGGGCCAAATGTTGGCGAGGAGCTTGAGGAGGTTGTTGTTGTTGTCCTTGGTTTCCTCGGTTTTGATTCGGACCGGCAATTTGCAACTGGTTAGGATGCACGGTCACTTGGACTTGTTGGCCAATAAGATTTGGGCACCGGTTGCGGTAGTGGTCTTGGCTACCACATTCATAACAAGAACCCGGGGCCATCGGGGGACGCATAGTATTAATGGGAGCAACATTTAAAGGACCATTCCGGGGGTTAGTTGGACAAAATCTTGAGGTGTGTCCCTGTTGGTTACAATGAAAACAAGCATCACACCTCATGGTAGGCCAATGATAACGATTACACCTAGGGCATAAAGGACTACCCCCTGTGTAACCAACCCGTTGAGGACCCTTTGTTGGTATTACCACTGCAAAAACCTTTCCACCACGACCATGGCGCTTATTATCACGCCGATCATCTTTCTTGGTGCCGCTTGACGAATACCTGAGGAAGAAGTAAATGTAGCATTCAGATCAACAGGAGTCTTCTTTTTGGCAGCTTCACCCCCGGTATTCTTAGATTTATACACAAAATTCGGTTTTGGTTTAGAAAACCGAATACCCTCAATCTTCTTCTTTTGGCCTGCTTCTTGTTTACCCTTCCCTTGCTTAAAACCTTTGCGTTTAACCACTTCAAACCCATCATCATCTACTTGAACTTCCTTCGTGACTTTTACCCGTTTGGGACATTGATCATTCACATGCCCAAACACTTTACAAGTATCACATCTAGGTGGAAGCCACCCATATTCGACTTGAATAACTTGCTTGGTAAACCCACCATCGTTGACATTAGGGATGCCAATCACCAATTCTTTCTTTAAATCATTACTAGCATCCAACTCAATCAAAGCCCTAGCAAATGAACTTCGTCCCCATGATTCCACACACATAGGACTCGTATATGAGTCCAGCATCAATGGTTTACCTATTTTCGTGGCAATCAAGCTCAATCCATCCTCTGAAAAGGCAACCAAAGGGATATTCTTTAACCTGACCCACACCGGAACCTTACTCACTTCATGTTTAGTGAGATTAACAGACGGATTCCAATGATGCAGGAATATGGGATTCGACCTGATTAACCATGGTCCTTTCTCTAAAACTTTCTCCAACCCTTCCTTCGTATCAAATTTGAAGAAGAAAAACCCCATGGAATTCATCATTACTTTTTTCAGACCAAATTTCGCCCACGTTTTTTTCACATAATTTTCTACCACCGGAAAAGCTAACCTCGTACCCAAAAAATACCCATATAAAGCGTTTTCAAAACGAGAGCTCACTTGTTTAACAATTTCCAAAGGTAATACCAAGTCAACACCATCCACAACCTCACTAGAATCCAATGAGAACGAACGAAAATTAGCCTTACGCTCAGAACCCGTCGACTGAACAATATTAGCATAGGATTGCTTAGGAGCTTCATCTACATGCTGCTCCATTGGTTTTTTCCCACCATCCATACCACCACCCAAAGGAGATTCAAAGTTTGCAGGCGGTGGAGGCATCTCAGAAGAGACATTAGAAAAATCAGACCCATTCGAAACACTAGGGTTTCAAACCGGCTTAAAATAAGATTGCATGCCTTTCAATTTTCTTAACCTATCACGTAAAGAAATAAGATCAAAATCACTAACAGCTCTCTTCATTCAACAGCTAACCCATTAAAACACCAACGACGAGCACAGGAAATCTTCAAGAACAAAGCAAAACCAAAACCCTAAAAACTCTAGAACCCTAAAAACGATTGTTGCCCCCCTTGATCAGTTAGTAACCAGAATTAGTTCTAGGAATGTAGTCGACCAAACTACAATCCGACAGATTCTGATTAATAACCAAATAGAAGAAACAAACAGATCGAAAATAGGAAGACACGAAAAGACTCAAAACCCTAAAAACGAAAATAAACTTGGAAAAACACAAAAACAAAAGCAACCTGATCTAAATGAAGATCAAATTGCGATCATAATCATGTTAAGCAAGACAATATCGACCGAATTAGGGCAAGGAAAGAGAAGCAGATCGGCTATCTAGAGAGAGAGCGGAATTTTCTCTGAGCGGAATTAGGGTTTTTTTATTCTCACTTTGTTTTGAAATTCTCTCATTCTCCCACTCATTCACTCATTTTTCTCTCATCTTTTCCTCTAAAAAATTCTGCACTTCTCCTCCCCTTTTCTTCTTCTTTTTCGTGAACATGCAAGCAAAAAATGGAGCAAAAACCTTAACTAAATCAACTATAATAATAAGGGTTCAAGCTAGATCATTCAAGGATATGTTAAAGCAAGTTAGGGAGCTCATTTTGGTGCCTTTTGGTCGTGAGTTTCCTGCCCAAAAACAGCCCCCATAGCCGATTCTTCAAGGTTGATTCTCAAACTCATTTACTAGTTTACCTTCTCTAATGTTCTTCTTTCAAAAGATCCCTGTAAAACACATGTTTTTCTTAGCTGTTCTTCTTGAAATACACTTAATGAGGGCATGTTGATAGAGTCTTTCCTTTCATGCCTTGCATGTCAAAAATCTAGAGGAAAGATTCAAGGATTCAACTCAAAGAAGACCCAAAAGTGATAGTTCATGAGAAAGCTTTCAAACTAGTTGATGAATCTTTACAAAAATCGGTTTTGATGATAAAAATGAAGTACATTTTCTGAGATTTTACAAGAATAAACTTATTTTGATGTTGCATGAAAGATTTGATAAGAGATTTGAACATAAAATGGTTAGATAGTCACATGCATGTCACTTATAGAATGATTTTTGGAAGAATTAAGTTTATTGGTTATGTTTTGTATAAATTCAGTTTTAAATGATGATTGATGGTCTTGAATTTGTTGAAATCTGTAATTTTAATGTTAAAAAGACACAAAATAAGTGTTAATCTTTTGAGTGATGATATGGAGGGTAAAATAAGCAAACTAGACCATTGGTAAGTTGTTTGAACACAATAACAAACTGACAGAATCTGTAATGAAACTTGGGACGGATAAAACGGGCATGTGAGGACCATTTCATGAAAAGTTATCAAAACAAAAGTTGTAGATACAGGAATTAAGATTTACCACCCACTGGAACCACTCAAAAGTACCTAACCAAACTAAAGTTATGATTTTTCTACCAAAAGTGGTCAAAGCTGGGATTTTGTCTGAAATTTGTATCAACTTTGACAATTTTTATCTTTCAAAATAAAGAGTTTCAGAAGCTTAAACTTGGTCAGAATCAAGTTTAATGTGTCCTAAACTTAAAATAAAATCTGACAGTCCACAATTTGCACACTTATATTAGTTTTATTTAGACAAGAAAGTTAAGAACAGAAAGTAAAGAACATGAACAAGAATAAGTTCAAATGCAAATATCTAAGCAAGTATAATCATATGTTTCATTGATTAAACGATGAATACATGGTCGATATTACAACTTGTCTTACAAGAATACAAATGAACTAAATAATTGCTAAGTCTAGACACTATAAACTTAAGCAATTACAAGAGAGAAAATAAGTGACACGAACACTTTGTGGTGATAAACACACCGTATAAAAGATGCGGCTGTGTTGCTTTATATAGGGGAGGAATTAGGGCAACACAGCCTTACAATGATAGTGATAGAATGGTGGTTGTCGACTTCTCATAGGCTCGTTGTACTTTGAACCAGGAGCCTTTGTCTTCTTTACTAAAACGGGTATGAAAGAGAGAAACCCTTGTTTTGGTCCCAACTGTACCTTTGCCATATACGGTAATATTCAGTTGGAAGAACCACCATGTGACATCTTGTCTTCTTATGGTTTGAAAACTTCCCGCCTTGACACACAACTTGGGAAGTAAGCCACTCGCTGACAAGAGTCATTGACTCGCTGATCACTTGTTGGCGACTCACGCCAGCGACCAAGTCTGGTCAGCGAATCCTTGACTCAACAAAATCAAGGGATTTTTCTGAAAAGTTTGACATAAAGAAATTTTATAAAATATTTTGGATCGCATAACAGCACCATTCTGACCAGTTTTAGTTTAGCGAATTTTTAAGGATAGAAATCATTGTCTAAACATTCACCAAAAATTCCCAAAAAAATAGACACATATAGGTTGTTGTAGAAAAATCATCAAAGTCCAAAAAATTAAATTCAATCACTAAACAGTAGACAACATTTCAATTAAATGAGGTATAAAAACAGAAACTTAAAAAGGAAACTAACAAATTGTGTAATGGGCTAAGGAATGCACTAAGGACCATAATGGGCTAGCCTGACCCACTTAGTAAACCCAATGGACCTTAAATCAGTAAGACCACTTGACCCAATAACCCACTTGACCCAATAACCATATATGGCCCAAATAAGGTTAAGCCCAAAACACTAGAAGCCCATGACCTTTAGGCCCAACTATTGGTGGCCCATAACACTTAAACATATTTCATAACACCCTAGTCATAAGATATCGAGAATTATGTGAGCTAAATGATAAGTGTAATTAAAATAACATAAAAAACAATTAAGTGGATAGAATAAGTAATTGAGTGAAATTAAAGTATAAAGCGATATCACATAAGTTAATTCATACTAAAATTGGTTACACATCAAATAATGTTTAAAGAAAACATAACTTAATTTGGCATTTCTATATATAACACCTAAGTTTTGCCTTAGTTTTGCGTAGGGATCGATTCGACTCCGACGAGACGATGACGCGTACCAAGGAGACGACATTTTCTGGAATAATGAATGGGATGAACCCATTTGGGATATCGTGTAGTGCGACACATCACTGTGAGTACATAGCCCCCTTTCAACGTTTTTAAGTGTTTTATAAACTCGGGGTGAAAAGCATGCTATATGTATATATATGTGTCTAAGTTGAAAAGTGTTTTCTTTTGAAAACTTGGTTGCATCTTAAAAACCCACCACATGAGTGTGCATATGTATGGTGGGCGTACTATGCATACGAGCGTCTGTGGAGAATTTAGCGCGGCGGCACTGATCACGTCGTTCGTGTCTTACCGGGCTGAAATATTGCGCCATTGTACCTGACCCCCACCAGTCAGAGGCTTTTATTATGATACCTCCGCCGACGGGCGTTGCATTGTGGTGATTAATTGTTTGCTCGAGCTTTATATTGGTGTTATTGTGGATTCAAAATGTGTTGCAACCAAGATGATATTATGATTTTTTGGGTAATGGGATTTTTTTAATATCCCGGTGAGTATATTATATCACAAAACCCAAACAATAAAGTACAAGTGATTTGGCAGAGTACCAAATCCGTTCACTAGTATGACATGCCATACAAGTGTTAAACAAGCAAACAAATACAACTAGAGTTACAGTATCACAAAGTAACTACGAGTAACTCAGCCAACATTAACTTGCATCCGACAGGAGAAGAGCATTTCTAGGGAGATCCCATGCTTCCAGAAGTCTTGTAACATTAGGAGTATTCTTGTATTTAAGCGATGCAAGTCTCCATCTTAAAGTCGATTTGATAATTTTGTGAATAGCCACCACCGATCTCTTCGTGTTGGAAAAGAGACGAGCGTTCCTTTCCTGCCAAACATAATAGGTCGTAGCTGCCACCACAAGTCTACCCATTATACTTCTAGCCGATCTTGACTTAGCTCGAACCATCAGCCATTCAATAATATCATCTAGTTTTTCAGACACATCAGACATTCCAGCTAAGCCTTTCACGCCACTCCAAACCTGTAGAGAAAAATCACACTCAAAAAATAGGTGGTTATGTGAGTCAGGGCCTCTCTGACAAAGCGAGCAGCAAAGTAGTCCAAGGTTCATGTTGCCACCAACATCCCAGCGCTGCAATAGAACTTGAGTCTATAATTTTTCCCGAAGAATAAGCCACATAAAGAACGAGTGGCGAGGTATGCATTGTGAAAACCAAACAATATTGTGCCAAGGAACAACCTGTTCACGCTTTCTTATAGTATTTCATACTCCCCAAGTCGAAAATGGTATAGTAAACAATATTGTGCCAAGGAACAACCTGTTCACGCTTTCTTATAGTATTCCATACTCCCCAAGATGATAATGATGTATATGAAAAATGATATGTGCTCACCAACTACGTTTTCGTAGTTGACACTTTTTCTTCATGCTTTCCAGGATAAGCTTTATTTATGAAGGATTTGTATGCTTAGAAGTTGACGTCACTTTGTAGCACGACTTGTTGTTCTCACATTGCTATAGGCAATGGAATCCACCTTGAGCAATGTAGTTAGGTTATTTAAAGATGTATTTGTTTAAGTGAACCCGACTTAGATGTAAGTGAACGTACGCACTTGTATCCAAGTTAGTTCACATGTATGTGTAAGAGTGTAAATTGTTATTTAATAAATGCTATGGTGAATGTTTACTTATAATCCTTTGTTATGATACTCGACTTCCGTTACACCTCATAGTTTCGCATGATTTGGGGTGTGACAGAGATGGTATCAGAGCCTAAGGTTATAGTGAACATTGGAGTATCCTCCGGGAATTCCAAACCTATAGCCTTTTTGAAAAATGATTTTTAAGTCGAGTCGAGCATAAAGCTAAGTGGGTTAGTTTGAGCATTACATGGTAGGATCGTAATTAAACGGAGGGTCATGAACTATGATTAACTACAAGAGGACCATCTAAAACTCAAACAACCACTCAGACTTATGTTCAAAAGGATACCTTTTCAAAAAGATCTTTACTCAAACGCTTTTGACATGTGAGGTTGTGTTGCACGTAGACATTCACCCAAGCACACATAAGAAGTTGAGAATTGTTTTATTTGAGGAATTAAGCTAGCATGGTATAAGGATCGATTTTAGATGCCTTGGATTTACAAAGAACTTGATAGGATTCCACTATTGTGCACGATAGATATAAGAAAATTTGAAGTAGATTGATGGATTTAAGTGCAAGGTGTTACCTTATGCAATAATGTGCTACTCTATGTGATAATGTGACTATTCTGTATGTGATGAGCACCAGAAAAACTTTGAGGATTTAAAATGCCAGTGTAGGGCTATGAAAATTGTGATATTGGATTTGACGCAACACTTGATATGATATGATTGCATTGATTGTGATATGATTTTGGAAATACTTGATATGATTAAATGGTTGCGTTATGATTCTGGAAATATTTGATATAATGAAATTAATGGTTGCGATATGATTATGGAAATATTGGATATGATTGGATTATTCTGATATGTTTATGGAAGTATTTGATATGAGTGGATTCAAAAGAGATGATGCAACCATTTTAAGTTTTTGGACTTTATAGATAGCATAAGCTTTTACCCCCAAACATTTAAGTTTTCGAGAAATGAGTATTTATTGGCCCCGTTAGGCACGTAGAGATTCGTTGCCTATAGAATGAGTTAATTTTTGAAAAGATCGTTGAAGAAAAAGGGCTATTGTTTAAGTATGGAGTATTTTTCGAGGTTATCATAGATAGAACCCGTTCGAGTATAGGGTTTCGCATTGAGCACTGTTTTGATGATACGTTTACTTGTGCGCTCCCGACATATATGTACTCACTATACGATCACGACAAGTTTACAAGTTGACACCACTTGGATGTGCGGTTATATTAAGGAATCGAATTTTCACAAGTGATGGTCGAATCCCTTTTAGGATTGTAGTTCCAAGTTAAGGCGCGAAACCATTTCTTTAGTATCTGTACGCGGACATCGTCCAACTTGTTGAAGTAGCACAACACCGGTGAGAAACCATTTGAAATTGAAGTTGAAGTTTCTTTGGATAACGAGTGACATTGAAGCAATTCGTTTAATTCGCCTAGGAATCTTAATCTGAATCATCGTTTTATTCTCGCTATAAACATTTATTCCCCTCTCCCATACGGAATCAAGCCAAGTGAATTTCGAGAATCTTGAGGACCCAACTTGACGAACGAGTGATTATTCTTTTCCAAAGATCAATGAATCCCACGACCCATGAACAACTTGGAGCAACACCTGAAGGTAGAGAAGCCAAACGACTAGTAGCACCCACTCGCAACAACGCCAAGAGAAACGAAAGACCCCCTCGATGCAAGAAAATTTAGGAAGCTTGATAAATGGAGAAGCTCATAGTATAAAAGATACGATCGACTAGCATACCCAATGAAAGCGATGCCTTGGATATAGTCAAGATACGAGCGAGTCTGGAGACAATTGAGCAAAGGTCTTAGCTTAGTGAAGGTGATTCCCTCCATGTTGGTCGACATAGGAATAGAAAGGATGGAGCCTAGATGGAAATTAGAAGAAATACCAAATTCACAACAAGTGCTAGGACGTAAGAAAGGAGGATAAGAAGTAATTGAGGTATTAAGTGACCCTCACAGTTTGAAGATGAATGAAAAGGATTTCGGACCACACTGAAGGATAAGAGTAGTTACAAGTAAGATTAGGAAATCTGTCGAATTGAAGGTCGTCAAGAAAGATGAGGAGATTTGGCGGATTGAAGACTGCCAAAGAACGTAAGAAAGCAAAGGTGATTCAAGGAAGCTAGTTAAGAAGGTTGCTAATGGGGTTCACTAAAGGAGAAAGCAAGATGAAGTGGGGAGTAGAAAATTCCTTACATTTTTCCTAAATGTTAAGGAGGTAATCACAACAATGAAGACACTCGAGCAAGAAGTAAAAAGTGCGAGATTATACTTTATCTTTCAAGAAAAGTTATTCACGAGCATCACTGAAGGTCATATGAAACAGAGGCGTAGTAAAAGAAGCAACCACGATACACTTCAAAGAAGAGGAAGAGGCTAGAAAAGAAGGAAACATAAGGAAGTAAGGAGTCAATTCGGACGACGATGGAGAAGAGACGACCAACACCTAGGAAGGCACAACGCGGGCGAGAAAATCCAAAATTCTAAAGACAACAGGGAAATGGAAGAAGTAGTTAGAACTGGAACGAAACAAAAAGGAATTAAGTTGGAATGTTGGGTAAAAAATTCTACTCGTCTCATAGAGTTTCTGACATCTATAGGTAGAGAAGTAAATAATGCAAAGAGATGCAAGAGTCATGGTGGGAAGGCATGCAAGGAAGACAATCCAACCCGAACAGCGAATTGAAGATATTTTCTGCATCTAAAATATGTAGTTCTAAAGGCATTCATCCTTATGGCGCATCTCGCGTCATTCTTTGGGATATCATTTAGAAATACTCTTCTAGCTAGAAGACGGCTATTCATAGAGCCCATCGACTTTGCTAAAAGTTAGCATACTAAGGAAGGTGACACATGATCAACAAGTAGAGAAAACGCGATGAGTTGTGACGGTCTTTTTCTCAAGATCAACAGCCCGTAGAGAAGTGAACGCTAAAAGAAGGTGAACATGGGTGAGAAGAATCTTGCAACACATGGTGAACATTCAGGAACCATCGACATAAGAGGAGCACGTCCAAGTCGAGTAAGGAAGGAGAACAACATGGAACCGCTAAATTAGTAATAAAAGAAGATGAGGAATACGACGCTAGAACTCAGGGCACATATCACCACAACGACCAAGGAAGTTGGTCGCCGACATAAGTCCAATACAACCACAAACCCCAGAGGGAGCGGGTTATAGAGTGTTTGGACAAAAAGTGTGTGATAAAGGTAACCCGCATTTACGATAAGTTAGGATTGAAGAATCAGTATCAACATGATGTGACAAGTACCCCTGAGGTAACTTTAAAGACTAAACGGCTGCGCAAAGATCACTCGAGGTGACCACTACTTGCAAGAAGGATATATCAATGTAGCCGAGGGACAAGGTTATAGAGATCCTTAAGAGCACGAAAGGAAAATGAAGAAGGCTAAGTGGATGAGAATAGGACGAAGTAACGGAGGTTACACAAATTGTGATACACCAATGTTCATAATAACATTAGACTAGTGTACTTGAAAAAAAGCCACTGGAAACGATGCTCCAACAGGGGAAGCGAACTATCGAGGAAAGTACACAAAGTGAACAGAGGAGATGATTAGTCATCTATGTAACCCCAACGATCGATATCCCAACGTTCTTACCGTTTTTATTGTAACTCGCATTTCGAACCGTTTGTTCATTTTTACATCACCCCCATATCGCTATTCTCATCGTCAGTTTCTCGATTTCAATTGCTTTATGCGGAATTACATACCTCCAATCTTTAGTCATCTCTAGAAGTGAGCGACATCCGGAACGTTTTAGAAGTATTCAACTACGAGGAAATTTTAGGGCACCTAATGAAGAGATGCCCCCGACCAGGGAAAGTAAAAGCTAGAAAAGTGATTTTTTCACTTCTACTACCGTGAGAAAGTTCGAACTTCGGGGACGAAGTTCTTGTTAAGGGGGTAATGATGTAACAACCCTCAAAATTTAACTAGGACAATTTACTTGGATCATCTGGGCACTTACTCCTAGAGGGTTGTTACGAGAGAAATTTCCTTCTAGATGTTTAGCATAGTGAAATTTGCCCCTCTAGTTCAATAGAAAACCCATAGATAGTCAGTTATCTTAGAAATGCCATAAACAATAACTATATTTAGTCAAGTCAATCTTAAAGTACCAAGAATTTACGAATGTATAACCTATCAAGCAAAAACTTAAGTATCCCAAATAATTCAACTACTCAATAATAAAATGTACAAGTACATATATAGATATCTATATATGAAATAGAATTAATATAAATAAGTATTTATAATTCAAACCAACTATCTATCAAATACATACCAAGTATATGTAATTACATAACTAAGTAAAGTCCCACACAACTTATCTAGTGTAACACAATTTAAGACATATGTTGTTGAAATTGTGTGAACTTTCGTAGACCCGACTAACCATATGTCTTCGGATCTTTGAGCCCGTAGGGTCATACACAATAGAACATCTATAATGTTTAACCATAAAGCTACGGAATGATATTTGATCATTTACGCATTTAATTAAATAGTTTTAATTAAATTATACGTTTATAAATTAACGCGAGTTAATTGAGGATAAACAGATAAACCGACAACCGTTATTTATAGTAATCGATTAAAGTTAAATTTAATTGATTGACAAATAACTTATTAATTAAAAGTAGTTTAATTAATTAAAAGAGTTAACGGGTTGGATAATTAATTAGTTAATGGTCCAAATTAATTAATAGTGGATCTTTTTTATTATACTAAAGCACAGTTGATCTAATAACTAATCGACCAATCACAGATCTCAATTTTTAAAGTTGACTTTTGTTTTTAATTTTGACTTTAATTTACACTTTTTTTGTTTTCCATCACAAATTTACACTTTTTAACCAATAATAATTCTAATATAATAAATAAAGAATAATAGCTAATATATATCTAATAGAATAATTTACACTTTTTAGTTTTCCATCACAAATTTACACTTTTTAACCAATAATAATCCAATATTATAAAACATGTAGAAATATAATCTTTATAGAAATACATATAACATTGTCATATTTTAATTGAAATATTTATAAAATTATTATTTATAACATTGTATATTTTAATTGAAATATTTATACAAATTATTATTTATAACATTGTCATATTTTAATTGAAATATTTAACAAATTATTATTTATACAATATTTTATTTTATATTATTTGTAACATCCCAAACTTTTATTTAACGTTTGACTAGAGTAGTTAGGTCAACGTAAGGTGTCCGTTAAATCTATGTTAGATTTAATGCTTATATGTAGTTAATGTAGAATGCGTGTGAGACTTAAATGTCTTGTTGATTGACGTAGTAATGTGGTTATGATGTAGTAAAAATGCCTTTTTGAGGTGTTAAAAGTGTTTAGTGAGTTATATATAGTCCATAGAGGTGTTTTGGGCTAGAAATATGACTTAATGAAGCTTAGGGACCAAATTTGACATGTGATGAAAGTCAAAAACGGGATTAGGGTCAATGAGGGAGCCATTAGACCATCATTTGCAGAATTATTATCATTCTCTCAAACCCTAGCCACCCCTTTAATCCCCTAGCAATTTCTAAGTCAAGAACTCTTCAAAACGTGTGATTAAGGAGTATTTGATCGAGTCTTTTGCATCCTCATTGTGATCTACAGGTAGAAAAGGTATTGTAATGTGGATTTATTATCTTTTCAATTGTATGGATCATTAAGAAGTGGTTTTAGGTCATTGGAGGATCAATCGATGTCGTAATAACGTTTGTTTTTATGATGTAAATTATATGTTGTTTAATGGAGAAGTTTATTGCATTTGATTGGTCATAAAATGAAGGATTTTGATGTATAAAGGTCTGGTATTTGATTTGGAGTCATTTGGTGTTGGTTTGGGGTTCAATCGATTGAGGTTGTGCAGAATCGCGTCGGGTTGCGGCGCAACTGAATTCCAGAAAGATAAGTTGCGGCGCAACAGAGAGTGTTGCGGCGCAACTGGAGGTTTATGGTATGTTGCGGCGCAGCAGTGTCAGTTTTGAAAGAAGTTTAACTTTTGAACCTCCAATGCGTATGTCGTGTCTTGGGTCATGTTTGTAGGTGTGTAGGCCTGAGATATAACCTTAATAATGTGGGTAATAGGTTGTTTAATGATCGTTTACTAATCTTAGGTAGACGAGGCTAGTTGCTTTGCACGGTAACGTGGTTATTCATTGTCGTGCACTTCTTTGAGGTAAGATACACTACTTTTGACATGCTGAGGGTTCAACAAACGATGGTTTCATAATTATAACTTCCCAATTGGTAACGTATGTTGTTTATGGGCATATGGGTGACATGGGAGGTAATGTGGGTTATGTAGTTGACCTTTGAGACCTGAAATGCAGTCCCTCATGAAATGTATTGTAGTGCATGTTATGATATGACGTAGGATGTAGTGCTATGTATGTAGTATAATGTAGTGACGATATGCAGTAACTTGTGATGTTATGAGGTGCAGTATATGTTGTTATTGATTGATGTTGTGCATGCTTGTGTGGCTTGCTCATCTAGTTCACTAGACTTGCTAAGTTGCCATGTCACGTGCACGTTTAAGGGCCCAAAACGTAAAAGCAGTAAACGTAGTAATTGTTTAGGTAATGCAGTCACCTAAACTAAATAATGCAGTGTCGAGCTCGTTAAACTTTGATGCAGTAAAGTGTTAAGCTTAACCCGTACTTTCCCTAGCCCGGCTAAGTGCGTTGACGTAGGTTGCTTGGGTGGCTCCTTGCAACATGGTCTTTTTGATGCAGTTTGAGTAATACGAGGGGTCTGACCCGCCCTCATTTGTCTTGTACATGCGGATTACTCGGGGATTGGCTTGCCATTCCTTAACGACGTTTGATGTTTAACTGAATGGTTGTCATCTAGTCGGGTGTAACTTATGTTGCACATTGACGCAGTTAATACGTAGTAAAGCAGTTAATGTAGAAAGCAGTTATGAGGTTACGTGTGTAATGAAGTAAAGCAGGATAGGCACATTTAGGGTGGTTCATCCTAATATGAAGTATTGTGTGTTTGATTTGTGTCGTGCCTTAATGAAGTGTTTAAATCCATAATGTTTGAAATGGACAATTGTTTTATAACTTGAGTGTTATCTTACTTAGCTAATTCGTTAGTTAACACTTGTCTTTTGAAATGTGTTTCTCCCTCAGGTTTAGCGTAGCTGAGGTAGTTGATGAAGAAGAGCGAGGAATGGGTAGATAGCTTGATGAAGTCCTTAGCTACCCATAGATGCCGAACTTTTATAGACATTTGTTTATGTTTGTCTTTAATGGAGTTGGATTATTATGTAGTCGGGTTTTTATTAAATTTGATTTGATGATGCGATTAGTAACACCAATGAATAAGTAAACCAAACAGATTTTAATTGGTTTGGACTTTTAATGTTTCTTCCGCTTTATTTTAACGCCGTTAGGCGAAAATTTTTGGAAACCCGTATTTTTAAATGAAGGGTGTTACAAGTTGGTATCAGAGAAATGGTTTAAGTGAACCAAAGTTCGACCATGACCGTAGGATTTTGGACTTAAACCGATGAAGGATAAGTTAGGCTTATGTAGGTGTGCCTAGCTTGAGATGAGGTGCTTTAGGACGGGTTGGGATTGAGTGAGAGTGTAGGTTGAGGCTTGTTTGTGGTTATATATGCAGCTTATGTAGATGTCGTGTAGCCTTAATCTCCTTGTTCTCACTTTAAGTCTTGCTAACTGTCGTCATTGCATTGTAGAAAACATGGTTAACACACGTGCTAACAGTCAACGGGCTGGAACTAATGCTAGTGGTGCTCCGCCTAATGGGAATGGGGCTGGAGATGGTGTTAACCAAAGGCCTCCGTGAAGGCCACTTCCGGGTGCACAGCCAACAAGGTCAGAAATTGATAGGGCAAACCCGATGATTGAAAAGGTTCCCAATCAAGCAGAATTACATGAAGTGTTGAGAGCTATCCGAGCTCTTTTGTTGAGAAATGAAAAGGAGTTAGCACAAATGAGAGCAGAAAGGGATGCTAGTTTGCACCGGAATGAGCATACCGATGGAAACTATTCGAACTGCTCAAACCGTGCTGAGCCATCGAATGTAAGGTCATTGGTTGCTCCTGAGGACGTAGTTGCTGAGGTGAATGGTGAAGGAAATTTGGTGGAACCTCGAGTCGTGGTTGCCCCTCGTACTAACAACTTTAAGTATGAAAGTTTTCAGAAATGTGGTGCTAAGGACTTTGATGGTACTCAGAATGCAGTGGGTGCCATGGAGTAGTTAGAAGACATTGAGGTGGTCTTTGCTTCTTGTTATTGTTCTGATGACATGAAAGTTTTGTGTGCAACTCGTATGTTGAAAAAGAATGCCCGTAATTGGTGGAGGGCTACTACAGTTTCCATAGCTCCTGAGGTGCTTGCTGTGATGCCTTGGGGTACTTTTAAGGAGAAGTTCTTGGAGGAGTATGTTGGAACTCGAGAGTTGAGGCTGATTGAGAAGGAGTTTAGGGCCATGACCGCTAAGCCCGGTGCTATAATGGAGTATGCCCATTCGTTCATGGGGAAACTCAAGTTTGTGGGTCATATGGTCCGTAGGGAGGTGGACCAGGTTGAAGCATATTGTGATGGCCTCCCGGTTAGTTATCGTGGTCTATGTAGGCAGCACACCACTTTGTCTGCAGCTATTAAGGAGTCTAAGAGGTTAGATGATGATTACAAAACTGAAAAAGTAGTTGAGAAAGCCGAAGATAAGAAGTCGGGATTCAAGAGAAGATCTAATTGGTCTTCGGGCACTAATAAGAAGTTCAAAGGTGGTTCTACCTCGAATGGAGGTAAAGACAAGAAGAAGAGTGGCACATGGTGCCCCACTTGCAAGACTACTCATGATGGTCAATGTTCAGACAAGACCAAAAGGTGTCATAAGTGTGGTTCATCAGGGCATATTACAGCGGATTGTAGGGATAGGATGCGTTGCTACAAGTGTCAAGAAACAGGTCATTTCATTGCAGATTGTCCACAGATGAAGAATGATGGAAAGAAGGCAGCCGCTCCAAAGACAAGAGTTCAAGCACTTCAAATGACGGTGGAAGCTGCTAAGGACAACGATGAAGTTGTAAGCGGTACTTTCCTTGTTAATTCAAAACCTGCTTCTGTTCTTTTTGATTCGGGTGCAAATAGGTCCTTTGTGTCTATCTATTTTGCCCCTAAGCTTGAAAGAGTCACTACTCCCTTAGATTGTTCTGTAGGGTAGAGATTGCCAATGGTACTATTAGTGACATACGTGTGGGCTATGATGATTGTGACATTGAGATTGAAGGTCGCTCTTTTCCGGTCCAGTTATTACCTACTACTCTTGCTGGTTTTGAATAGTGATAGGTATGGATTGGTTGTCTCAAAATGATGCCACAATTATATGTTCTCAAAAGGTAGTTCGTTTCACTACCCCGGATGGTGTAGTCATCTCTGTTTATGGAGATAAGAAGAAGGGGGGCTTAAAGATCATTAATTTAATGAAGGCTTTAAATTGCATTCGGCATAATAAGAATCACTTTCTTGCTTATGTGATTGATACACGAAAGGAGAAGTCTCCTATTTCTAACGTTGATGTAGTTTCGGAATTTTCTGATATCTTTCCGGATGATCTTCCCGTTATTCCTCCCGATCAAGAGGTTACTTTTCAGATTGATCTTGTTCCCGGTGCTACTCCAGTTGCAAAGGCATCATATCGTTTGGCTCTTACTGAGATGAAAGAGTTGATGGCGCAACTTCAAGAGTTACTTGACAAGGATTTTATACAACCTAGTTCCTCGCCTTGGGGAGCTCCGGTTTTATTTGTAAAGAAGAAAGATGGTTCAATGCACATGTGTATAGACTACCGTGAGTTGAATAAGCGAACGGTTAAGAACAAGTATCCTCTTCCGCGTATAGATGATATTTTTGATCAATTGCCTGGTGCTTCATATTTTTCTAAGATAGATTTGCATGGTGCTTCATATTGATGTTAGCAAGTTATTTGATGTTTGTAAAAAGATTTGTAGAATGTGGAACTGGACTTCCAATGGGGGTTTGTGTAGTAAAGGTACGAGAATAATTATTGGGTGGGATACTGATTTGGTGTATTTAATGGTGTTATCACAAACCGATCAAGTCATTCACACTCAAATTGTGTTTAAGGTGGATCGAAAATCCGTTTTCTGTTCCTTTGTTTATGCAGATAATCACTACAAAAGAAGGAGAGAACTTTGGCATGAGCTGGGAAAACATAAGGTTTTTGTTCATGATCGACCTTGGGTAATTCTGGGTGACTTTAATTCCTCGCTGAATCTTGAAGATAGTTTAATGGGTTCCTCGACTATTAATATATGTATGAGTGAATTTAAAGAATGTGTTGAGGAGATTGAAGTTTTGGATATCAATAGCAGTGGCCTCCATTTTACTTGGAATAATAAACCAAAAAAAGGGATTGGAATCTTTAAAAAGATAGATAGAATAATGGGCAATATGAAGTTTGTGGATGAGTTCCCAGCTGCAAACGCCCAGTTTGAGCCATATAGGGTATCCGATCATTCGCCATGTATCTTAAAACTTCCATCCATTGCAAGATCTCAACCTAAGCCTCTTAAGTTTGCGAATTTCATTGTGCATAAGCCGGGTTTCAATGAGGCAGTGAAACGTGATTGGGATATGGAAGTGCAAGGCCACTATTTGTTTCGGGTGGTAAAGAAACTCAAAACACTTAAAAAACCGATGCGCAAACTATTGCAGAAACAAGGTAACTTGCATAATAATGTTGATAGATTGAGGAAGGAGCTGGATGCAATTCAAATGTCTATTGATACCAATCCTTTGGATGCGCAACTTCGCCATATTGAAGCTACTTGTCTTAAAAACTTTAAGGAAGCACAGTTGGACGAAGAGAGATTTTTGAAGCAAAAATCAAAAGTGGAGTGGTTGGATGTTGGTGATGCTAACTCGGCCTTCTTCCACAAATCTTTAAAATGCAAAAATCACAGGTCAAGGATTGAAGTAATTAAAGATGCTGCTGGGAAAGTTCATGAAGGAGGGGAGGCACAAATTGCTTTTGTTAATCACTACACCAATTTTCTTGGTGTGAGTACACCAGCTTTGCAAACCCCATCACCTGACTTGTTTTCAAAATCTTTGGACCTTGTACGAGCTACCTCTATGATACGTAATGTCACAGATGATGAAATAAAGCTAGCTATGTTTTCTATTGGGGAGAATAAAGCTCCAGGTCCGGATGGGTATACTTCAGCATTTTTTAAGAGCGCATGGGATGTTGTTGGGCATGAAGTTTGTTTGGCTGTTCATGAGTTTTTTCGTAATGGAAAACTACTACAACAAATAAACCACACCATCATTGCTTTAATTCCAAAGGTTACCACTCCTTCCTGTATTACTGATTATAGGCCTATATCATGTTGCAATACTATCTATAAGTGTATTAGTAAGATTATTACAAACATGATAAAGGAAGGGTTGCATGAAATTGTTAGCGTCAACCAATCAGCATTTGTGCCAGGAAGAAGAATATCAGATAATATCTTGTTAACTCAGGAACTTATGCATAACTATCATAGGTGTAGTGGACCGCCTAGATGTGCATTCAAGATAGACATTCAAAAAGCCTATGATACGGTTGATTGGCATTTCTTAGAGTCGATATTGAAGGGATTTGGTTTTCACCCGACGATGATCAAATGGATTATGACCTGTGTTTCCACGACATCATTCTCATTATGTATTAATGGGAACTTGCATGGTTATTTTAAAGGGAAGCGAGGATTGAGACAGGGTGATCCTATGTCACCTTACCTGTTCACTTTGGTGATGGAAGTACTAACGCTTATTTTGAATAATTCTGTTTCAAATGCTTCTAATTTCAGGTTCCATAATAGATGTGAAAAGTTACAAATCACGAATCTATGCTTTGCTGATGACTTGTTTATCTTCTCTCAGGGTGAAACGAGATCAGCAAAAGTCATTATGGAGTCTCTTAATCTATTTCGAGACATGTCTGGACTAGTGGCAAGCTTGACAAAGAGCACGGTGTTTTTCTGTAATGTCCCTGATCATGTTAAAAATGCTATTCTTGCTATCATGCCATTTGAGGAAGGAAGTCTACCGGTAAGATATCTTGGAGTCCCTCTAATTTCAACTCGTTTATTATATAAGGATTGCAAAATTTTGGTCGAAAAATTAGAGAAGCGGATTACGGATTGGCGAAATAAATCCTTATCTTTTTCTGGGCGACTTCAATTGATTAACTCTGTGCTATCATCTTTACATGTATATTGGGCATCAGTGTTTATTCTCCCAAAACGTATTATAAAAGAATTGGAAAGCAAAATGAGGGGATTTTTGTGGAATCAAGGCGATTATGTTAAAGGCAAAGCAAAAGTGTCATGGAAAGCTATTTATCTTCCAAAATAAGAAGGAGGACAAGGTATTAGACGCTTCGCAGAGGTGAATAAAGCTTTAATGGTCACACATGTTTGGAGCCTACTTAACCATAGGGAATCCTTATGGGTTAAATGGATCCATGTGTATAAGATTAAAGAGAGAAACTTTTGGGATCTACCAATTCAAGCGAACTGTAGCTGGAGTTGGAGGAAACTGTTACTCATTCGTAGTCAAATAAGACATCATATCTGGACTAGAATTGGTAATGGTTTGAACACTTCTATTTGGTATGACAAATGGGCAGATTTATGTCCTATTCGCAACCATATTACTCCTCGTGAGGTTAGTCGTGCTGGCTTTAAAATTGGGGATTCTGTTGCTGATCTTCTAGATGGGGGTAATTGGAAGTGGCCGGTGGCTTGGTTAGATTTGTTTCCGATATTAATTGACCTGCCCAACATCCACCTTTTATCGAATACTCGTGATACATTATTTTGGAAGTCGTCTGATGGTAAAGAGATTAATTTCTCTTCCTGGGCTGTTTGGGATACCATTCGTTATAAGCAGGATGTGGTTACTTGGCATCGAATTGTTTGGTTCTCGCAAATGATACCGCGTCATGCTTTTCTTATGTGGTTGCTGGTTCGACGAAAATTGAAAACTCAAGATATTATTATGCAATGGAAGGGTGGAGGAAACATGAACTTCAATCTTGTTTGCTGCCCTCTTTGCCAACGAGGACCGGATTCTCATAACCACTTATTTTTTGAGTGTTTGTTTTCATCACAGGTTTGGCTACGGGTCAGACATTGGCTCAAATGCATCAAGTTGATTCAAGATGGGATGACATATATTCCTGGCTCCTACCACGAGCAAAGTCAAATTCGGCTAGAAGTGTGATTGGGAAATTACTTGTAGCTGCTTCTGCATACTTTATATGGCAAGAAAGAAATCAGAGGTTGTTTTCTAACAAGATTCGAAATCCAGATCAGATTCAAGACTTGATTGCCTCTACAGTTCGGTTAAAGCTTGTTACTTTGAGATTTAAGAACACAACTCAAGTTGATCGCTTTGTTCAAGCGTGGAATTTGCCCCGCCAAATGGTTGTCTTTGATCATATCCGGCGCTAGGAGGCTTTTCATTAACTGTTCTTTGTTATTCACTTCATATTAGGTTATCTTGTAACTTATATGTAGTGTGGTTAGTTTGATAGCGATCATAGCTTGCATACTGTTAGCGAGTTGCACATATGCATGGCATGTCATGTGTATGAACGAGTATGGTATTTCAGCCATGCTACTTGTTTTGTAATGATTTTGGTGATGGTATAAAATTCACAGGGAATATCCCATTAACCAAAAAAAAAGAAGTAAAGCAGGATAGGCACATTTAGGGTGGTTCATCCTAATATGAAGTATTGTGTGTTTGATTTGTGTCGTGCCTTAATGAAGTGTTTAAATCCATAATGTTTGAAATAGACAATTAGTAAACCCAATAGACCTTAAATAAGTAGGACCACATTACCCAATAACCCACTTGACCCAATAACCATATATGGCCCAAATAAGGTTAAGCCCAATAACTAACTTAAGCCCAAAACACTAGAAGCCCATGACCTTTAGGCCCAATTATTGGTGGCCCGTAACACTTAAACGAATTTCATAACACCCAAGTCATAAGATATCGAGAATTATGTGAGCTAAATGATAAGTGTAATTAAAATAACGTAAAAGACAATTAAGTGGATAGAATAAGTAATTGAGTGAAATTAAAGTATAAAGCGATATCACATAAGTTAATTCATACTAAAATTGGTTACACATCAAATAATGTTTAAGAAAACATAACTTAATTTGGCATTTCTATATATAACACCTAAGATAGGACCTTATTCGCCTTAGTTTTGCGTAGGGATCGATTCGACTCCGACGAGACGATGATGCGTACCAAGGAGACGGCATTTTCTGGAATAACGAATGGGATGAACCCATTTGGGATATCGTGTAGTGCGACACATCACTGTGAGTACATAGCCCCCTTTCAACGTTTTTAAGTGTTTTATAAACTCGGGGTGAAAAGCATGCTATATGTATATATATGTGTCTAAGTTGAAAAGTGTTTTCTTTTGAAAACTTGGTTGCATCTTGAAAACTCACCACATGAGTGTGCATATGTATGGTGGGCGTACTATGCATACGAGCGTCTGTGGAGAATTTAGCGCGGCGGCACTGATCACGTCGTTCGTGTCTTACCGGGCTGAAATTTTGCGCCGATGTACCTGACCTCCACCGGTCAGAGGCTTTTATTATGGTACCTCCACCGACGGGCGTTGCATTGTGGTGATTAATTATTTGCTCAAGCTTTATCTTTAAACAAATTCTCACTAGATTAATTGTTTAAGCATTATTAACTAAGTTTGTGTTACTGATTCATCTTTAACTATACTCAGCTTTTAAGCCATGACCAAGTAATAATTTTATCCGGTGACCATAATGCACGTTTCCATGTCAATAGATCGCATCTGACATTGTTAAGCTTCATGTTCAACTTGTTCTAATTACTATGGTTTTGGATCCGTCCGCTAGAACTGAATCACCTTTTACAACTAATTATAGACCGATTAGTGTTTTCCATCCTAAGTGTATTAGTCCTAGTGTATGATTATAGACTGATCATCAGAATTAAACTAATACATTCAGATATAGAACCAATAATAATACGAAGAACTCATTAAGCATGGATCTACGACAAACAGTAATCACAATCCAACAGATCTAACTAATAAACAAGATAAATAATAGTCTACATGATCACATCAATCCAAACAAGTATTCAGCCTATTAGCCTGATATTATTAAAGGAATAACAAAGTATGAAGAGATAAAAGACATTGTTTACCAACTATAAAAGTATAGAAAGATAATAGATCTAGGTTGATGATGAAGATCAAGAGGTGTTAGAAGCTCCAAATCCTCTTAGATGGCTGCCAAAATCGACCTAGGGTTGAAGTGGGGCGTCTGGTGGCTGAAAATTTGCTCTCTTTAGGGTTTGAGGTTTTATTGTTCTATTTATAGGTTGTTAAGTCGGTTCTCGTCGTGGCTCGCCCAGCGGCGCTGGGAAGGGGTTCCAGCGGCGCTGGGGCCTTCTGTACACATACCAGCGGCGCTGGCTTGGCTAGCCAGCGGCACTGACAGCTTCCGCTCCAGATTTTCTTCGTTTGACTCTCGTTTAGCCTTCTTCTGTCTTGTAACTTCCATTGGCCTTCTTGTTGAGTTGATAGATGTCATACACCCTCGTTTGCATCTTACGTGAACCTGCATTATCATTGAATCCATTAAGTACCAATAGTTCACAATTATTAACTCATTTAGACATTAAAATGTGGCCAAATGATGGGGGAAATTATCACAAAATGAACGCTCATCATATACCCCCACTCTTAAGTCTTTGTTTGTCCTCAAGCAAATAGTCCAAGAAAAATTAAACAATGATGAGCGGATAACTTAAGTGTAAAAGTTTTCCTACTTTTAAAACATTCAAAGATTTGCCATGCAAAATGTTTTGAGAGAGCTTAAGACAAAATCAGTAAGCTATAGCTTAGAGGTAAAGATAATCAATCAATCAAACTTAAAGCTAACATTTTATTTGTGTTAATACCTCTAAACCGTTATATAATTCCACATGTCCTACAGATCAATCTTACTTCTTAATGCAGGCTAGTTAAGCACTTAATTCAAGTTTGTATAGCAATTAGATCTACTAGCTACTAGCAAGGCATTTTATCTTATTAGTAGTTGTACTTGTGCTTCACTACTTAGATATACTCTCACACTACAGTCATGCCTCCTAGCTAGACACTAAAGAAGCTATACAATAATTATCATCTTTAATAGTTGAGACAGCGGTGACAGGTCGGTGGTTCCCCACTCGCAAAGCAACATAACTCAACTAATGGTTAGAGTTTATACCTTACATCAAGACAACGGTGACAGGTCGGTGGTTCCCCATGCGCAAAACGACATAACTTGATGTGTATAATTATAACATCTGTGATTTTGACCCGTTTGACCTTGCATGTAATTTGACTAACTATTTCAATAAATGAAATAGTTGTGTATATTTATCTATATATTGGGCCAATTATAGTGTAATAATGAATTTCAGGTGTCATATTTGGATTTCTAGAATTAAGCACATATTATGAGGCCATGATATTGGCCCATACGTGTTATGAAGGTTATATTATAGTTGATATTTAAGTGACTGTGGTAACACGAAGAATGTAAATACAAAGCATTAGTATAATGTACGGTTTCAATAGTGTCGGTGGAACAGTGTCGGTGGCACAGTGTCGGTGGCTATCTAATAATTCCATTAATGGGACAAAGACCGACATAACTTTATGTAAAGAAGGAATATGCGTGATATTTCTTGTTGTTTATTGAAAATGGACCCAATCGAATAACTAGAAATATTGTACGGTTAATAATAAATGCTAGTAAAATAATTAGGCATTATAGGTATGTAAATTAAGGGGTATATTATACTACTAAATATCCTAAACTATCCTAAATAATATCTACCTAAATAACTAACTATGATTAGCTAACTAAAGTTAGTTAACTTAGGTTAGTTAACTAGCCCATGGTATTACAAAACCATCAAACTAGCTCATGGTATTCCTTAACTTAACCATAGTTATCAACAAACTAAACTAGTAACCATGGTAAATTTTTACCTATAAATACAAGCTAAGGTTTTCATTACCAATTCACATAATCAAACTTCTTCTTCTTTAATCTCTATCTATCTTATCTATCCTATCTATCTAATTATAAGAACTTCTTTCTCTCTTCGTTCTCTGCATTCTCAACACTCTAAACAATACATATACATGCAACAAACTTAGTTCTCACGTCATTGAGCCATAGTTGGCTTTGAGAAAGAAAATATCCAAAACAACTCAAAACCCGTTTTTCATTACAGCAGCCCAGAAAACCTCCGATCCCCGGAGATTGAAACCGTCGGATCATCATGGTTCTTTGACAGTAGCTTCCTAACATATAGACCAACGTTTTCAACCGTTGAATTTGTCCAAAAAGGTCCAGAAGTCGAATTACAAGTCTAGAACAGAGGGCTGGAATTTCAGTAGTTCTTAGCTTTAAGTCATCTTTAATCATTCCTTTAAACATCCTTTTGATTAAGTGCACATATAAGGTAATAATTCTTGATCTCTTAATCATAATTTATAAGTATTTTAATGGTGTCAAGTTGTAGATTATGGCTTGGTTTGGGTTATTCAATTAAAAGATGTATACCAAATTTTATAAAACTTGAATACTTTTATTACATGACAATATAAATGATATATATAATGAAAACCATGTACATATATATATTTACTTATACACATGATCCCATATACCTACTGCGTTGCACCAACATCCTTGATTGATAGGAACCGGTGTACATGTATGGATTTACAACACTACATCCTTGTTTGATAGGAACCAGTGTTTACACTACATCCTTGTTTGATAGGAACCAGTGTACATACCTAATCTCATGTGTAGAAGTTATTTATATATGTAAATTAAACAAATGTCATGATAACAATCTAATTTGGGTGATGAAGATTACAAAAACAAACTTCCTTTTATCTATATTCTAACAAGAACATATTAATTAAAACAAGTATTATTTTCATTGAAGAGGTTCCACGAAGCACAACATAGTCTACTTACTCTCTTTTTTTTTCATCCCACGATTCACTTCAATTAAGGTGAGTTTCGTAGCTCCCTACTCAATTGAGATTCGGGCTGAAAAGTGTACACATACGTACTTAATTGTTTGATTGTCTGATTGATTGTTTGATTGATGGATGGTTTTGATTGATTGTTTGATGGTTTACGCATATGTTTGTGATATTGTGTTTATTTAGGATAAATGTACATACATGGAAGTCGGTTATGCCTTCAAAGGGTTTTAGATGTGGTGGGAAGACTGCGGGTGACCCTATATATAAGCATCTAGGACTCGTTGAAAGTAGAATCCTCCTAAGTGTATGTACTTGTTGCATTTGGTTGGTTTGTTGGACATATGGACTTGTTATTGATATGATTAACACCACGATGTGGACCGAGTACTTTCATGTACTTGATGCCAAGTATTGGCCATACTTGATGATATGATATGATATGATATGATTTGATATGATTTACACCACGATGTGGACCGAGTACTTTCATGTACTTGATGCCAAGTATTGGCCATACTTGATGATATGATATGATTTACACCACGATGTGGACCAAGTATTATGATACTTGATGATCTAGGGGCTGATCCGGAAGCTCCACTTGCTTGTGACATGATGTTCCTACACAAGTTTCACAAAGGCGTGAGATGACGACTTGACTCGACGCTTAGACGACCATGGACGACCGACTTGACCTTTGACGACCCATATGGCAACTTACGGACAGCAAGACGACTCGACGGACCATGAGACGACCTTAACCATTTGACAAGCAACCAACCAACACGACCAACGACTCACAAGCTTAACAACCAAACAACGACATGACCATTCACAACCGACGACCAACTCGACTCGCACGACCAACATAACCATTTATAATTAAAGTGACGACTAAGATTCAACTTGTGCATAGCTCCCATGTATTATATCTAAATGGACAAAGTAATGCTAGCCAAGTGGGGGTAGTAACTAAGGGTTCTAATAGGTAATGCAAACATTGGATTTGGTTATGTATCTTTTGCACCAAGAATCGTTTTTAAAGCTTATTTTCAAAAGACTCATTTTGAATATCCCTTAGACAATCATTTCGATCATTCCATAATAAATTTTTAGTTAGGCATAGTTGATCAGGCTATGCATAAGTAAAACAAGAATACTTTATGATCGACTCAATTGTTTAAGAAATATTCGACTCGTTTGAAAATACGTAGGTTATAGCAAAAATTCTCTATAACCTTGTCTCTGATACCATTTTTCTGTAACACCCCCGACTATAGCGGAAACACGAGATGCCACAGAACGACATGGTACAAAAGATTAAGTATAAAACATCAACATAAAGTTTCAAATGCCATTCAAATTCAAAAGGTTACAAGTTCAAGTTGACGTTTAATAAACATTACATAACCAAATTCATAATCAAAGATCAAATGTTTGCGTTACTAGTCCAACATGCAACAATTAAACCCATCAACCGTGAGGCAGTCCAAAATGCTAACTTACTGCCCTAGACCTGAAAAGCATGAAGAAAAAGTGTCAACTACGAGAGTTGAGTGAGTTCATAGGTTTATGCTAACAATACATATAGATTTAATCCAATTCAAGAAATAATATGTCATAAAATTTCCATGAATTCCATCATACTGTCCATACCCAAACCGTATGTTCAATCAATAATTTCCATCCACGATAATAATGATTTCCATTTAGCCAAAGGCACAAATCGATGAGTATATACTTGAGCCACTACTACGACCATTTTACATGTCCTAAACAACATAATATTTCATTTCAGAGCACAAGCTGTCAATCAAGTGCTTTAATCACAATTGGGGTCGTGCCATGGAAACGACCAATAATATAACAAGATAGTTAGAGCACCGCTCGGCTCGGACTGGCAATGAAGGTGGCCACCAAGGCAGACCAAACATTCCACCGTTACCTATTTAGTGGGTGAGTGGACGACTCTAGTTGCGCAACCCTCTAACTACAGGCCTCCACTATCGGAGTTAATAGTAGTGTACTGAAGTATCTCAGTTTGACAGAACTCAAGCTCATCGTATAACATATAACACATTGAACATACAATATCCCATTTCATAAGCATTCTTTCAAGAATCATTTCATATATATAAAGCCATTTTATTTATCATGCTTTTCACCCCGAATGTAAAACACATAAAAGAGTTTGAAAGGGGGCTATGACTCACTTGATTAGAGAGTGAAAGGGCTGATCAAACGCGATTCCTTCGCTTAGATTTGTTGCGCCTCAAGCAAGCCTAAACCATAACGTATATATTCACAACGTAAGTTCGCGTGACATGAACTAGTGAGCTAGATCATGAGATGTATACTAGTAGACTTGCCCATCTTTGGTTTTTATTAGATTATGGTATTTAAGTGCGTTATGATGTTCTCTTTATTTGGTTATGAGAGATTTGGTGGTAAGAGTCATTTTCTCATTATACGTTTTTGTACGTTTATTGGAATTTCGGTAGTTTGGTTTTGGTTTATATGATTTCCATTGTATACTTTGCTTAGTAATAATATTTGACATTAGTTATCTCATAATGTTGGTGTTTATGAATATTTTCAGATTTATAAGTTTTTATTTAATTTAATATTATTTAATTAATTATTTATTCATTTATTGATTTATTAATTAAATAATTCCTTAAAAATACCTTTAAGTGTCATAATTGTCTTTATAAATTATGAATGATTTTAGTTAGGTTATATTCTGATATATAAGCTTCTTAATTTATAATTTCATGATTTATACTTTTATTTTGTATTTTCCATTTATTTTAATGATAATTTTAATTAATTATTTTTACTTAATTATTTATCTTTAAATTATGTAACACATGTCTCTTGCCTTTTAAATATTTTTCTCCAGTAGGTTTTAGTTATTTTTATCCATGGTTAAGATGATTTAACTTCATTCTTGATTTGCATAATTTATTTATCGATTTTTATGTCTTTTAATAACTATTTAAATTCAATAATTCATGAAAATTCTTAGAATTCATCGCTAAATATTTTGGTCAAAAATCTCAGGCTTTTTAGGCAACTTTTATCCATAAAAAATCATATCAATTTAACCTCTCTTGTGTCTTGCTTGTTTTGAGGGTTTTATGATTAAAAATCGTTTACCGAAATAGTGATTTTAGCCTCATTTCTTAAGCAATTAAAGTGCTTCAAAATGGATTTTCATTCTTGTTTTCATTATTTCCAGAAAGTTCATCATATTTTGGTGTCCAAAATCGTGATAGTGGTGGGGTGTGATATGTGCAATTTAGTGCTTTCGGTTAGTGATTATTTGACCCGAAAAGGTGATTTTTTTAGCTTATTGTTGTCATGAACCAATAGATCTGAGTTTTATACTTTTATTTCAACTTATTTCCAGTAGGTTTATCATATTTTATTGGTCATAAGATTATGGTGCATGTGTGTGCTCAAAATGCATTTTTGCGTGTTTTCGGTTTATGATTTCTAGCTTATTTTAACATGTTTTGATTCAAGCTTTATATCCTTGATATTTTGTCAATTTTTCCAGAATCTTAACATTAATATTAACATATTTTTCACTTATAACAAGTCCATATCCATCTCATAATCCAACAAAAATCCAACCTTCTTAAATATAGCATACATGCATTCAAATCAACACTTTTTACTATCAACTTTTATAGATCTAATATTCAACAACATAAAAACATCTTTTATATGAAAAATCTCAGAATATACTCTTCAAAAATATCCAAAAACATATACATCTATGTAAGTCCCAACTTGTTAGATGGTACTACTGAAGACACCTCTATGTCGATGGTGGAGTTACTTTGCAATATACTTACTGAACTGGAGACGACCAGTTGCAGTGGTATATACCAAGTTCTAGATAGATTACTTATAAAAGACAATAAGTAAAGAACAATGCAATAATACAAATAACTTGTAAACAATCTTGATGAGACAATATGTAGTTTCAAGTGTAATTTATTTATTGATATTAAACAAATTACAAGGTTGATGCGGAACCAAGATAATACACGAATGTAAATATCCTAACAACCTCTGAAATACAATTGATCTATACTCGGAATTTCTCTTCAACAATCGAAACACTTAAAGTAGTGAAATGTTCCTTTTAGCGATTGAGAGAATATTGCACAAGTTCACCAAGAATATTGCAGGTTTGCAAAGTATGAAGTTATCCGTTTTTGTGAAGTAACTTGAATTCTTGGTTGTGCAATGACTTGTATTTATAGGCAAAGTTAACATTGGGATGTTAACTTTAGCCGTACAAATGTGGTTGGAAGCATTTAAGGAATAGCATTTAATTCCTTAAAAAGTGTTGTAAAGTCGCATGTAAAAGTGACTTTACACAACCACCTTTATGTACCTTTTAATACTTAAATAATAAGATAAGGCTTATTATCCGGGTAAAGGTACATAAAGTATACAAGTCAATTCCTCGTAATCAGTGTAAAGCTTTGTAAGGGCTTTCCACTGATGGTCTCCAGTTTGTAACTGACTAGAATGTCAACTGGGCTTCGCTGCCATTGTCATTCTCTTTCTTCCATTTGTTGTCTTCGACTTCAACAGGAATGTTTCTTCAACTTGGTCAGTTCTCAACTGGAGGAAGTCTTCAGTTGCGTTAACTGTACGGTGCAACTGGACTTCAATATATTTCTCGACAAATCTTCTTGGTCACCAGTTTACTGGTCACCAGATGCAACTGGTGAACTGGTCAGTGTGAACTGGTGACTGGCCAGTTCCAGGTGAACTGGTCCTAACAAATTCCCCCTATTTGTCTAGAAATATAGTCTAAGTCTTTTTCTAGTTCTTGTATCTATACAAGTGTGAACTATAGAGACTTGTTTGATTTAAATCTATTTAAGTTATCTAAGGCATTTTTATAGATCAATAAATGCCTTAGGTTTTCTTTTTATGTTTGTTAGATTTTAATCTATCATCTACCTTGTGGTTACAAACTGGTAACTTCATTTATACAAGGAATGAAATTTACACAAGTTACAACAGAATGTAAAACAAATAACAAGTAGATAACTGAAGACAGAACTTAAACAGATGGCCCTTCGCCAGTTCTTCTTCTTTTGGTCACTAGAGAAATAGGTTGAGTGTCTTCAGGGTCAATATTCAGCCTTTGCTCCAGATTCTCTTTATGTTGAATCTTGCCCTTTAGGAAATTTACCCATGCCTTCTCAAACCTATTCTTTTGTGCCTTCGCATCTAGCACATTTACCATCTCGACCCATTCACTGAACCCAAATTGCAACACACCTGGATCATCAGTTCTCACTAGTGGCCCACCAGCATACTTTACTTCAACTTGAAAGACCTTGGTGCCTGGCTTAATTGTAATATTGACATTAGTGATAGTACCACCATGTCTTCTGGTTGACATGATCTGGGAGTAGTAGTTTCTTGCTTCAGTTTCATTAGTGATTTTAATACTCCCAGCACCAGCAGCCAGTACGGCGGACTTAATGTCTTCATTTGTTACCTCGCCAGTTGGTTCAACGAATGTTCTAAGATCAGCATCCCTGGCAGCTTTGGTCAGTGGTCTTCTAGGTTGTGGAATCCTTCTTGGTGGATTCATCACTTCCTTCACAACCTTCTTTACATTGGCAATTCTCTTCAGAATCCCACTGGCCCTTAACTCCTTAGCCCTCTCCAAAGAAATGTTCAAGCTTCTGGCATCAAATTCAGCCTCATCCTCATGATAGTGTCTTTCCAGTTCAACATCTAGCATTTCATTTAACTGGTCAACTATCCTAGGATCATTCTTAACACTGAGATACTCCTCCTTAGTGATACTTCTTTCGTTCTTTAACATTATCACCAAGTCTGGCCAGTCTTCTACTATCACTATCTGAAACTGGAGGCAGTACATCAACATTACCAGTCTCAAGCATTTCCATTTCAGTGGTCGGCTGGGCTTCATCAGATACTTTGCCCTTTCCCTTATCCAACACATTCCCCCTTTCACTAGCCTCACTAGTTTGCTCACCAGCATCAGTACTGGTAGCTAAGCTCAATTCCCTTCTAGGTACAACTGGTGGTGCAAGGACTGTACTTCTTTCCCCCTTGGCAGCATCTAGACCTGCCCGAATTGCTTCCCATTCAGAAGGGTGTGATGGCAACCGGTCAAGAGGCTGCCACGACTGCATGTCCTTGCACTCTTTAAAAATCCCACACATCATTCTGAAGGACCTCCAAAGGTGGTTGGTTTCTTTAGACTGGGCCAAGACATTTGCAATGACTTTGTCTTGACCAGTTTTCAATTCATTCAAAACCTTTGATTCTTCATCAATGCCAGCAACCACCTTTTCCTTCATATCATCATCCCTCTTCTTCAAATTCTCCACTTCATTGGTCAGTTTATTCAATGTTTCAGTATGAAGAGATACTTGGGTGCTCAAACCTTCAATGCTGTCCCTCAACTGGTTGATCTCACTGGTAAGTGGGGCCAGATCAACCTGAGGAGTGGCCAGCTTGGTGATCTCAGATATCACCCTTTCAACCAAACGCTCTTCCCTAGCACCCAACGTATCCTCTATCTTTTGACCAACTGAAGATACCAACTGCTCTCCAAGGCCAGTTAAATCTAGGCCAGGTCTCTCAATTAGTTCCTTGACCTGCCTTTCAATCTCCTTCAAATCTACTTCAGAAGTTCTGACAGTGTTGGTAAGTAGACTTGAGATAGAACTGGTGACCTTGGAGTGAGTTAGGTCAAAGGCTTCCTTCAATGTACCTGCCAGATTGTTACTGCCAGTGACCAACTCATTCAATTTATGAAACACCAAGTCCTCATTTGATGAGAACTTGTTTATCCCCAGATCAACCACCTTGATATTTGTCAATGAGTCTTTGTGGTATCTGGAGAAGGACTTGGTGTTCTTATCAAGTGTCTTCTGAATCTCCTCCACCCTGGTAAGAAGGTTTTGGAGATCGGATTGTATAGAGACAACTTGACTGTCCAGTGACAAAGGAGAAGGTGTCACTGGACCACGAGCAGTTACTACTGGAGCAACTGGAGGAGGCAAACTAATGGAAGTCTCCCCAGTTGTCAGGCCAGCAGTTGAATATATAGGAGGAGTGGTAGAAGAAGAAAGGATTGGAAATACAATGTGTTGTTCATGCTGAGAAAGCTCAGGTGTGAACAACGGCGACGGTGGTGGGGGCATTTCTCGAGCAAAGGAGAATTGCCCAGTTGGTAAAGGAGCGGTATATATTGGTAAGGAAATATTTGTAGGCACATTTTGCTCAGATGGTGAAAGTGAAATTGATGCGTCTGGAGGGCAGACTGGAGATGAAGGGTCTTGAGCTTGTACAGAAGCATCAAGAATCTCCAAGTCTGTTTCAGTACCTTCTGAATCCGAAGATTCAATAAGGATTTCCTCGTCGTTAACACCCATGTCCAGATCCATGAATGTGACAGAGGGCTGACCAGTTACCTGGTCAGACTCCAGATGACCTTCCCCAGTTTCCTGGATGGGTACATCTGTTGGTGGATCAGATACCGAAGTATCGTCACCAGGGATAGATGTGATTGGAGTTGCTTCAGTTATGGTAGCTCTATCCTCTACCACAACATTAGACACACTGGAGGGTCCCTCATTGTTTTGAGGCCCGCCCAGTTGCCTTTCTGACTCACCTACCAGAGGTGCATCAGTTGAAGCGAATGCCAGCTGCATTCTTTCAGGAATTTCAACCTCACCAGCTTCAGATACTAGTGAGTCTAGATTCCTAAGCATATCTGGAGCATTGAATGGTGAATTTGTATCATTGTATGCTTCCCTGCCCAGAATTTGCTTAAAACAGAGTGAGAGGAACCTTGAAAAGGGGATACATACACCCCTGGAGCCCTTCAGTTTTTGTACCAGGCTTCTGTACAAAATGTCTGCAAAGTCCACCCTCAAACCGTTCCACAAGCAGTAAGCCATCTCTGCTTGTGAGGAGTTGATCTGGTCAAGTCCACCAGAACTCCCACCCATACTTTCCACCAGGTGGATGAAAAAATACCTCCATGAAGGGGTAAGACCCTTCATGGTCATCGCACCTTTTGTCTTGAGCACCCCATTCTCCAAGCACTCTTTGTGTCCCATTTCCAGGAGCACTTGGCGAAAATTTATGCTAGGGGGCAAGACGACTGGAGATTCATTCTCTCTCCAGTAGTTAAGGCGTAAGGCATCCCTTAACACGTCAGAGGTCAAGGTACACTGGATTGTTCCATCCTTTAAAGTGAAACTGATGGAGGAACAATCAGAAGAAAGAACAGCAGTGTACCAAAACTCACACAAGTAGTTGTGAAACAACTTGCGTGGGTTTAGAGAGAACGAGGGTCCTATCGGAGAATTCTTTAAAAACTTTCGAATTCTACCAATAAGGGTATCGGACCCTTGATTTCCTCGTAGGCTGGCCATAGGATTATTTGGATTTAGTTTTATGGCAGCACTATAAGGAGCACCAGGTGCCTGTGAGGCATCTGGCGAGGGATTATATGGAACAGTCAAGAGATTTACATCTCTCGAACGGGATGATCTAGGAGCCATAGAATGAAACTGAAATTTAGGATTTAGGGTTTTAGATTTGTGAAGCAAAGAGAAGAATGAAGCAATGTTTATGATTGGAAGTAAATGAAGAGAGTAAATGAAGGGAATGAAAAAGAAAGTAAATGAGTTTTGGAGTAAATAAGGGTATTTATAAGGGGATTCAAGATCCCAATGTAAAACCAAAAATCATATTTTATTAAACCAAATCAATTTGAAGATATTTTGAAAAAATGATTTTGAATTTTGAAATAAAAATATAATTTTCCATGTAAGCATTAAATGTTTCCATGTCAGCATTAAATGCTACGACGGCTTACTTTACCCATGACCCCACACACTTTTTGTTTTCCCAACACAAACAGTTGTCAAGTACTTAAAATGGTTCCAAACACGTCAGATCACGATATCAAGTAGTTTAAAAACACTCGAGTATCATCACGTGTCACACATATAGACCAGGTATTTGTAACGTTATAAAAATTTAGACAAAGACTGAACCTGGTAACTGGAGGATTAGTCCAGTACCAGTTTCCAACTGAAGAGTTCTCCAGTTGCATTTTCAAACAAAAACGAATTTTAGTCAGAAAATTATTTTGAGTCTTTCCCCCTAAAATGATGATCCAGTAATCAATTAGTGCCAAGATAGTATCACAAAGGCGTTCGATAGCCTGGCGAGCAAAGATTATCTGGACCTCCTCAACTGGAGAACTTCATCAGTGTCACTGACGCGTTCAATAACAAAGAAAGCTCCAGTTAAGGGTTCAACATTCCCAGTTCGCTGATGAGATGTTTAAAGGTTTTCTCATCGAGAGGTTTAGTAAAAACATCAGCTAACTGTTTGTCAGTGGGGATGAAATGAATTTCAATATCACCTTTCATAACATGATCTCGAATGAAATGATACCTGATGTCAATATGCTTTCATAACATGGAGGGTCTTTCACATATTATTTTTTTTATAAAAATTTGTTGTATAAAATGTATGTAGGTGTTAGGTGTATGTATATGTATTTTTGTAAGGTTAATTGTATTAGTTTGTAATAATAAGTTAACTAGTGAGGTCCAAAACATATGTGTGTGTGTGCCGTATATATGAATGTATATGTATATATTTTTGGTGTTTTTATTTGTTACAAAGCTCATTGGTGGTAATCTTGAATTTATTTTAAGCATATATGTATATATTTTTGGTGTTTTTATTTGTTACAAAGCTCATTGGTGGTAATCTTGAATTTATTTTAAGCATATATGTATATATTTTTGGTGTTTTTATTTGTTACAAAGCTCATTGGTGGTAATCTTGAATTTATTTTAGCATATATGTATATATTTTTGGTGTTTTTATTTGTTACAAAGCTCATTGGTGGTAATCTTGAATTTATTTTAAGTATATGTATATATTTTTGGTGTTTTTATTTGTTACAAAGCTCATTGGTGGTAATCTTGAATTTATTTTAAGCATATATGTATATATATGTATACTTATTATGATTTAAACGCTTTTATGCGCATAAGAACTCATAACATATTTTGAAATAGAAATTTTATTTTCGTGACCAAATTTACTTTAATTAGCTAAATGATTAAATTGTTGGACCTTCGTAAGGATTTTTGATGGTTATCTCAACTTGTGAGACTTACATTATTATTTAGATAATTTGATTGATCATCGATAAAATTTTGTTCAATGGTACTTTATAATTCATATTTAGAATTGAACAATAGCTTTAGATTGCTAACTTAGGGGCATTATCTACTAGCTTTAAGTATAACTATGGCTTGCGAGATCAACGGCAACATAACTAGCACATATATAATATTTAAAAAGTAGGGTTGTTACATCCTTACCCCCTTAGAAGAATTCCGTCTCGGAATTTGAATTTGCTTAGGGAGTAAGTGCGGATATTTCTCGCGTATAAAGTCCTCGCGCTCCCATGTAAACTCGGGTCCGCGTTTCGTATCCCATCTAACTTTAACGATAGGGATCTTGCTTCTCTTTAGGCGTTTCTCATCGCGATCGAGAACTTCTATTGGCTCCTCACGAAATTGGAGCTTATCCTCCACACGTAGCTCTTCAAGTGGGACCACTTTCAAATCATCCGCCACATATTTCTTCAAGTTCGACACATGGAATGTGTCATGAACATCTCCCAATTCTTGGGGTAATTTCAACTTATAGGCTACGGGGCCTATTTTAGCAACAATTTCAAATGGCCCAATGTATCGGGGGCTCAGCTTTCCTCTTTTGCCGAACCTTACAGTTCCCTTCCATGGCGACACCTTTAATAGTACTTTGTCGCCAACCTCAAATTATAGGGGCTTCCTCCTCTGATCTGCATAACTCTTTTGCCGAACCTTACAGTTCCCTTCCATGGCGACACCTTTAATAGTACTTTGTCGCCAACCTCAAATTATAGGGGCTTCCTCCTCTGATCTGCATAACTCTTTTGCCGATCCCTTGCGGCCTTAAGCTTTTCTTTAATGATCGCCACCTTGTCCGTTGTCTCTTGGACAAAATCAACGGTAGCTAGGCTTCTTCACCCACCTCTATCCAACACATGGGTGATCTACATTTACGCCCGTAGAGAGCTTCAAACGGCGCACATTGTATGCTAGAGTGATAACTATTGTTGTAAGTAAATTCTGCGTATGGCAAGTGTTCATCCCAACTTCCACTAAATTCTAATGCGCAAGCTCTTAGCATATCCTCCAACGTTTGTATTGTACGCTCACTTTGCCCATCCGTTTGTGGGTGGTAAGCCGTGCTTAATGCTAACGTAGTGCCCATTGCTTCTTGCACAAGACCCCAGAAACGTGAGGTAAACCTACCATCTCTATCGAATATTATGGACAGAGGTACACCATGCAATGTCACAATCTTTTCAACGTACAGACGAGCTAAACGCTCAGTGTTCCAATCTTCTTTGATGGGGATGAAATGGGCTAATTTCGTAAGACGATCAACAATCACCCATATAGCATCATGACCTTTCTTTGTCCGAAGCAATTTCGTCACTAGGTCCATTGCTATCTGCTCCCACTTCCACTCAGGAATCTCTGGCTGCTTTAAGAGTCCAGCTGGCTTTTGGTGCTCAGCTTTGACCATCGCACAAGTCATGCATCGGCTCACATATAGTGCTACATCACCTTTCATCCCAGGCCACCAAAAGTCCCTTTTTAGACCTTGGTACATCTTATCCGCTCCTGGATGAATCGAGTATTTTGAATTGTGAGCTTCATTCATTAACACCTCTCTCAGCCCGTTGATATTTGGGACCCAAGCTCTTCCCTTGAAATACAAGATGCCTTCATCATCCCTATCGAACCTTGTTTCTATTCCACTCACGGCCTCTTCTTCAATGTTCTTTCCTTCAAAAGCTTTTGCTTGATCTTCTAAGAATTTGTCCCTTAGAGACATTTTCACCTGCAAGTGATAAATTCTCGTCTTCGACACCCTAGTGCTCACCTTCCTACTAAGGGCGTCAGCAACAACGTTTGCCTTTCCTGGGTGGTACTTAATTTCACACTCGTAATCGTTAAGCAGCTCCATCCACCTCCTTTGCCTCATGTTCAACATCTTCTGATCAAAGATGTGTTGCAAGCTCTTGTGATCGGTAAATATGGTGCACTTGGTGCCATAAAGGTAATGTCGCCATATCTTCAAGGCAAACACTACGGCTCCTAGCTCCAAATCGTGTGTCGAATAATTCTTCTCATGTGGCTTCAATTGCCTAGATGCGTATGCAACAACCTTGTCTCTTTGCATTAGTACGCACCCTAGCCCTTTATTCGACACATCACAATATACTACAAATCCTTCCATTCCATCCGGCAATGCTAGTATTGGGGCTTCACACAACATGTCCTTAAGCGTTTGAAACGCTTGCTCTTGTTCTTCACCCCATTCGAACTCTCTTGCCTTTTGGGTCAATTGGGTTAAAGGTACCGCAATCTTAGAAAATCCTTGGATGAACCTCCTATAGTAACCCGCCAAACCTAGGAAGCTACGCACTTCCGTTGGTGTCTTGGGTGTCTCCCATTTCTTGATTGCTTCTATCTTAGACGGATCTACATGAATCCCTTCTTCGTTCACAACGTGTCCCAGAAATTGGACCTGACGGAGCCAAAATTCACACTTAGAAAACTTAGCATATAGCTTCTCGTCTCTAAGTAACTGCAAGATTATCCTCAGGTGCTTCTCGTGCTCCTCCTTACTTCTAGAGTATATCTAAATGTCATCGATAAACACTATGACGAACTTATCTAAGTACGGCCTGCAGATCCTATTCATTAGGTCCATGAAAACGGCTGGCGCATTTGTGAGACCAAATGGCATCACTAGAAACTCATAATGCCCATAGCGAGTTCTAAAGGCCGTTTTAGGTACATCTTCTTCTCGTACCCTCAACTGATGATAGCCGGACCTAAGGTCAATTTTCGAGAAATGCGACGCTCCTTGCAGTTGATCGAACAAATCGTCTATTCGCGGTAGCGGATATCTATTCTTGATCGTCAATTTATTCAACTCTCTATAGTCGATGCACATTCTCAAAGATCCATCCTTCTTTTTGACAAAGAGAATTGGCGCACCCCAGGGCGAAGAACTAGGTTGGATTAAACCTTTATCAAGCAATTCTTGCAATTGCTCCGAGAGTTCTCGCATTTCGGAGGACGCTAGCCTGTACGGTGCTTTAGCCACGGGGGCTGCCCCGGGAACTAAATCGATAGTAAACTCTACTTGTCTCGCTGGGGGAAGTCCAGGTAGTTCGTCCGGAAATACATAGTAAATTTTTACCTATAAATACAAGCTAAGGTTTTCATTACCAATTCACATAATCAAACTTCTTCTTCTTTAATCTCTATCTATCTTATCTATCCTATCTATCTAACTATAAGAACTTCTTTCTCTCTTTGTTCTCTGCATTCTCAACACTCTAAACAACACATATACATGCAACAAACTTAGTTCTCACGTCATTGAGCCATAGTTGGCTTTGAGAAAGAAAATATCCAAAAAAACTCAAAACCCGTTTTTCATTACAGCAACCCAGAAAACCTCCGATCCCCGGAGATTAAACCGTCGGATCATCATGGTTCTTTGACAGTAGCTTCCTAACATATAGACCAACGTTTTCAACGGTTGAATTTGTCCAAAAAGGTCCAGAAGTCGAATTACAAGTCTAGAACAGAGGGCTGGAATTTCAGTAGTTCTTAGCTTTAAGTCATCTTTAATCATTCCTTTAAACATCCTTTTGATTAAGTGCACATATAAGGTAATAATTCTTGATCTCTTAATCATAATTTATAAGTATTTTAATGGTGTCAAGTTGTAGATTATGGCTTGGTTGGGTTATTCAATTAAAAGATGTATACCAAATTTTATAAAACTTGAATACTTTTATTATATGACAATATAAATGATATATATAATGAAAACCATGTACATATATATATTTACTTATACACATGATCCCATATACCTACTGCGTTGCACCAACATCCTTGATTGATAGGAACCGGTGTACATGTATGGATTTACAACACTACATCCTTGTTTGATAGGAACCAGTGTTTACACTACATCCTTGTTTGATAGGAACCAGTGTACATACCTAATCTCATGTGTAGAAGTTATTTATATATATGTAAATTAAACAAATGTCATGATAACAATCTAATTTGGGTGATGAAGATTACAAAAACAAACTTCCTTTTATCTATATTCTAACAAGAACATATTAACTAAAACAAGTATTATTTTCATTGAAGAGGTTCCACGAAGCACAACATAGTCTACTTACTCTCTTCTTTCTTCATCCCACGATTCACTTCAATTAAGGTGAGTTTCGTAGCTCCCTACTCAATTGAGATTCGGGTTGAAAAGTGTACACATACGTACTTAATTGTTTGATTGTTTGATTGATTGTTTGATTGATGGATGGTTTTGATTGATTGTTTGATGATGCTTGATTGATTGTTTGATTGATGGATGATTATTTGATTGATTGTTTGATTGATGGATGGTTTGATTGATTGTTTGATGGTTTACGCATATGATTGTGATATTGTGATTATTTAGGATAGATGTACATACATGGAAGTCGGTTATGCCTTCAAAGGGTTTTAGATGTGGTGGAAAGGCTGCGGGTGACCCTATATATAAGCATCTAGGACTCGTTGAAAGTAGAATCCTCCTAAGTGTATGTACTTGTTGCATTTGGTTGGTTTGTTGGACATATGGACTTGTTATTGATATGATTAACACCACGATGTGGACCGAGTACTTTTATGTACTTGATGCCAAGTATTAGCCATACTTGATGATATGATATGATATGATTTGATATGATTTACACCACGATGTGGACCGAGTACTTTCATGTACTTGATGCCAAGTATTGGCCATACTTGATGATATGATATGATTTACACCACGATGTGGACCAAGTATTGTGATACTTGATGATTTTGAGGTACATTGCATAACATTGATACACATATGATGCACGTATTGACATTTATACACATTTGATACATTGCATAACATTGATATGTATACGATACATATATTGGTAATGATGCCATTTGTATTTGATTGTATACGAACTATTTTGTGTCATTTGTTGTTTGATTACTTATTTGACAAGGTTGAACGATATGTTAACCTCAATTGTCTAACAGGTGACGTACATGGGTTTGTTGTAAGTACATTGTTTGATGTTGTTATTACATATGATAATGTTATTGATGATGGTTTCTTGTAAACCATTACTACGAACTCACCAACCTTGTGTTGACACTTGCTAGTACACTTTTCAGGTAATCAGGTGAATCAAGGTCGAGATACATGATTGTTAGTTGCTTGGACCCGGACTTGGACTGATATGGATCAAGGATTCATTTACCATCTTTTGCATTATACATTTTGTGTTTGTATGTTGACTTCATCTGCTGGATTCACTGAGTCCACTATGTTCATATAGTTTATGTTCTACGATAATTCCACTATGTGCTATATAATTTCCGTAATATCTCGGGCACAGCTCGGGGTGTTACAATAATTTTACTCGTTTAATAGCTCAATGAACTCTTTTATTAATCTACCGATTGTCTTTCTTAAGATTTACTACATTATTCATGCATAGACATAATCAGAGACCCCAGATGACTCAAACACTTACTTAGCATGCAACTAGTTAACAATTAATAGTGTAAGAATTAAGGTAAACCATACATCTAAAATAGTTCTTACACAAGAACTTAAATCATTAAAGTCCAATTAATACGCCTATACTAATGACTAGATAGTTCCAATTGCTAGGCATATTAAAGTCCGGTTAAGTGTGTTATAGTAAACTTAATCGCATATAGTTTCAGTCTAAGCTCTAATCCATTTGGAAAAATGAATAGCCACAAATCTATAGTTAAACTAAAAGTTCTAACTAACTGTTCATCCTACTAAAGCTAATATTGCTTAATTATCGTCATCTTTTGTCTACTTGCAAAGCTTATTTCTCAAAATTGTTTTTGACACAAGAAAAATTTTAAAAACTTGCATGAAATAAGTAGTAGAAAACTTGAAATTTTCAAACAATAAAACACTGGGTTTTTCCTATTCCATCCCCCCATGCTTAAATTGTACAACGTCCCCGTTGTACTAGACATTGAAAAACAGAAAAGGGAAATAGGAAAAACTAGAATAAAGATAAGGAATAACGAAACTTCCCGGGTTTTATTGCATGAACTTGTTGAAGATGGCAAGTGTGGAGCGACTGTGAGTAATAATCTTCAAAGATTGAGTCGACTCCATTTGATTGCGATCCATTGATGCTTCTCCATCTTCTTCTCTTTTTTGTATTTTCTGATTTTTGCAATTTTTTTGGATTTTTGGGTTTTTCTGATTATTTTTTTTGTTTTTTCGCGATCTGGTGTGCTGGTCGAAGCTGTAAGCGGCGCTAGAGATGGTCGGGAGCGGCGCTGGGACTGTCCTGGAACAGACCAGCGGCGCTGGTGGTCCAGATGAGCGGCGTTGGAGGATCCTGCAACTTCTTTCGACGTCTGACTTTTCTCACGGCTCGGTGCCGACAACACTTAGCTTTTGACCAAGTGTATAACTTATCCTTCAGACGACAACATAAAATGCTCCTGCACACTTCAATCAAAATATCAAAAAAGAAATAACAAGCTAAAACATAAATAAAATGAAAGTGAAAAGAAACACAAACAGAAACCAGTAACTCCATTACAATCGTGTTTATTTCTTGAATCTGTTCAAAGCTTGCATCTATGAATCTAAAGATGAATCTCATACAAAACATATCACAAATGATTATATTAAAAACTAAAACTAAATTGCAATTAGTCACAAATTCCTAAAAAAATAAAAATAAAAATAAAAATAAAAACAAAATAAAGATTGGGTTGCCTCCCAAGAATCACTAATTTTAACGAGTCTTCAGCCGGACTCGGCCTGGGAACTAAGTTGAGGAAGAAGTCGGGGTCGGCCAGGGGCCGGTTCTCGTTGGATAGCGTTCGAAGTGAGTAATAACTTCTCTCGCGTGAAGTTCTCTTCTCTCCTCCAAGCTTCCTGTTTTCCTTCGTGTTTCATTTGCTTCAACCATTTCCACGTCTATGGGTACGTGATTTCCAAAGCTGGCTAGGGTAGTAACGGATGAGTTTTCTCGAATTTCAGAGGTACAGGGGTACTAGCGGCGCTGGGTAAGCCCCCCCCAGCGGCGCTGGTGGTCCAGATGAGCGGCGTTGGAGGATCCTGCAACTTCTTTCGACGTCTGACTTTTCTCACGGCTCGGTGCCGACAACACTTAGCTTTTGACCAAGTGTATAACTTATCCTTCAGACGACAACATAAAATGCTCCTGCACACTTCAATCAAAATATCAAAAAAGAAATAACAAGCTAAAACATAAATAAAATGAAAGTGAAAAGAAACACAAACAGAAACCAGTAACTCCATTACAATCGTGTTTATTTCTTGAATCTGTTCAAAGCTTGCATCTATGAATCTAAAGATGAATCTCATACAAAACATATCACAAATGATTATATTAAAAACTAAAACTAAATTGCAATTAGTCACAAATTCCTAAAAAAATAAAAATAAAAATAAAAATAAAGATTGGGTTGCCTCCCAAGAATCACTAATTTTAACGAGTCTTCAGCCGGACTCGGCCTGGGAACTAAGTTGAGGAAGAAGTCGGGGTCGGCCAGGGGCCGGTTCTCGTTGGATAGCGTTCGAAGTGAGTAATAACTTCTCTCGCGTGAAGTTCTCTTCTCTCCTCCAAGCTTCCTGTTTTCCTTCGTGTTTCATTTGCTTCAACCATTTCCACGTCTATGGGTACGTGATTTCCAAAGCTGGCTAGGGTAGTAACGGATGAGTTTTCTCGAATTTCAGAGGTACAGGGGTACTAGCGGCGCTGGGTAAGCCCCCCCCCCAGCGGCGCTGGTTGGCTCCTGTTTGATACAGGATGCCTCCAGCGGCGCTGGTGGCTCCTGGACAGGGCCTCCAGCGGCGCTGGTGGCTCCGTGGCAGTGGCCAATTTTCCATTTTTGCATGATTCGGCCTCGTTTTCTTCATGCTTTCAGTTTGCCTTTTCTTTACTCTCTTTCTCCTCAAGTCTTCGATCTATGTAAAACTTCTTCATTTGTTCCAAGAATTCTTCTCTTCGTGCTTTCTTGTCTCTTTTATCGGCTTCCATCTTCTCTTCTATTTTGCCATACACCTCTTCTTCCGGGAACTTGTAAGCCATGTAAATCCCGACTTCCATGAGTCCTTTTCCGAAAACTCTTTTTAACATCTCCGAGCTTTCGCTTCTGAATCCATTAGCAAACTTCTTCAACAAACTAGCACAATCAAATTCATGAATGTCACAATACTCGTAAAGTGCTTTTATCCTTTTCCATGCATGCTACCTTCACCGTCTCTCCATTCCTTTGCTCAAACTTTCGTAGCATGTCTCTGAAAGCACATTGATGACGCATTCTTTGCCAATAAGGGAGTGCTTCTCCTTTCTTAACTTCTTCTATTAGCGCATGCGTCTTTTCCCATTCCTTGTTACCGTTTTCTTCTTCTTCTCCAAGTATTTCAAACTCCGCCTCATAAATCCCATCATTCAAGATTTTCATCCTCACTTCGGTGGTTGATTGTGAAAATGCCCGTAGGATGCTTTATCAATAGCTCGACGAGCATAATCTTCTATCCCGTAATAGAAGAAATCGGTACATTCTAAGTCGTGACAATATGTCTTCCTCATAACTCTCTTATCAATTTGTTTCATACGGTCCCATGCATATTGTACTTTCTCATATTCATCTTGCTTGAAGCTTTGCATGTCCAATACGGGATCGGTCAATTCAACGTCGAAGTATATCTCATCATCACTACTATCCATGTATTCACCCGCATCCCTTGCCTTTTCTTCTTCAACTTTGATTGACTTAACTTCGTGCTCAAATATGGGGTGTAAATCCTTGCCGAACCTTCTCCTAAATCCAATCGGTATGTGAAACTTCTCTGAATTCTCAGAATATTGTTGAAAAGGCATCTTTCCGAAGCTGGCTGGGGTCTTGAGCGGCGCTGGGGGGTTCCAAGAGCGGCGCTGGTCGTCTCTGGGACTTCCCGGTTCCACTTTTACCTCGCGTCTCCGACTTTCATTGGCTATGTGCTGCTCGGCATACCTCCAATCATACTTTCTCTTCCCAGGTTTATCTCCCAAAATGCTCTTCACGTTGTCTTCAAGTCCCCCTCGCAAGTTGAGCTCTTTTATCAACTCATAGTTATCCTTGTACTCATACTCCTCGCGATGCACCTTCCTCTCAAGGAATTCGAAAGCTTCTCTAGTCTTGTTTAAAAACAGATGCTTTGTAACTTCCTGACTAAGCCTAGCCTTTTCCTCGTCAAGCAACCCATGGTAAAACCATGGTACGTAGTCTGCGGGTTCCAACATTTTATCCTCAACTTTTCGACTGATTCCCTCATCCGAAGCCACGCATTCTCCCATTTTTCAAACCATAATTGCTTAAAGCATTCAATGTTATGCCTCAAGACTCCTTCCCAACTGTTATTTCGCGGCATGCAAGTGGTGACGGTGTTGAATGGAAAACTTTTTGGCAATTCAGAACTGCCCAGCGGCGCTGGTGAGCTCGCACCAGCGGCGCTGGGACCTCCGACACTGGTTCTGATTTCGCTTTTTACCTTCCTATTAGCATTCTCCAATCCCAAAACAGGTTGTTCAGATCGATTCCAATGCATTCTATTCATTCCTAGCTGTAACACACTAAATAATGGTGAAAGAAAAAGAAAACAAAAGCAAAAACAAAACGATTAGTAACTTCAAAACAAATGAAAATGAACTAACAAACTAAACTAGACCTAAAAACAGAAAATTAACTTTCTCGTGCCGAAACACAAGAAAGGTTCGAACTACACTACTAAACTAAGAATGCGACGCGTCCCCAGCGGCGCCAAAAACCTTGATGTGTGTTTTGTTTAAGAAGAAAAACAAAAATGATTTTTAAAATGAAAAAGATCAATGGTTATAAATTTATAAACAGTTGTACAAGTAATTACCTCAAACTAAAAACACAATAACGAGCAGAGAACCTGGTCACGTGTAGTATAGTAAGTGATAAGTACAGGATCGTTCGCAAGGACGCTTGCACTACCTAGTCTAATAATGTGCGTAATTATAGAGGTTGTGGGTTGTCACGATTTCCTATTTAAACTACTAAAAACGATTAATGTAAATAGAAGGCCGCAACCGCTTGGTCTAGCGAGAAGCCTCTTTTAGTCTATAAACTAAGAATGAAAGCAGAAAACAATAATTTAAAACAAATATTTGTTTGGCATCTCCGATCACATGTAATATGACAATTATTATCCTATCTATAGCTAGTCTGTTGGAAAACTTATTCACGGTTCAGATTCTCCCTAGATTCACTTCGCCTATGTAAATAGTGATGTCGCTAGACTCACACTACTCTTTAAACAAATTCTCGCTAGATTCATTGTTTAAGCATTATTAACTAAGTTTGTGTTACTGATTTATCTTTAACTATACTCAGCTCTTAAGTCATGACCAAGTAATAATTCTCTCCGGTGACCATAGTGCACGTTTTCATGTCACTAGATCGCGTCTGACATTGTTAAGCTTCATAACTTGTTCTAATTGCTATGGTTCTTGTAACACCCGTCACTTTAAAACCTCGATTTTCAAAAACTTTGCCAAACGGCGTTTAAACGTAGCGGAATTAGATCACTTAAAAACTGCACCATCCGTAACGGATGGTACCTTTCATAAAACGGTATCACGAAGTGCATCTTCAAAACAATATAAATAAAATCCAAGTTATGGCACCAACATAAATGTCATCATTATTACAAGTATCATAAAACATAGTCAATGTAGCCGAAACAAAAGGCTAAGGGTAAAGTCTAAGCATTCAGGACATTATTGCTAACTTCTTTATTTCTTCTACCCATCTCACCGAGCTAATCCTTTCTCTAGCTGAAGCTTACTTATCCTGAAAGCACAACATTTTCAAAAGAACAAGTGTTAGCTTTAAAAGCTAAGTAAGATAACAAGCATTTGAAAACATTTGCCGATTCTTTATATATTAACAAAATCATTTCATAAATGTTAATATCACATAGTAATCATAACACAATAGGATCAATACTTTCATATGGTGTCTATCATACCGTATATGGCAATAACATATCATCATTACTAATATGACATAGATATCTTAACACATTAGGATCCGTCATAGTCCTATTTATGCCTATCATCAATATACTTTATTTTTCGTCTTTCTTTTCTTTTCTTTCTTTACTTTCTTTTCTTTTGCCTAGACGTAGGCTACGTGACATAAGCCACTTATCTTAGGGATGTGGGGGTGTGTAGGCGGTCATAAGACCTTACATGGAGTCCTCACACCCGACTTGATGGGTAGACCTCACGGCAGTCCATCGTCGTTGTTAAGGAAAGACAAAGTCAATCCAACTAAGTATATCGTTTAACCTTTGCGCGTGAAGTGGTTAGTTACTCCACCCGGATACACTCAAACATAACTATGCCACGGGGAGGTATCTAGATTCCCACACCACGTGACCACATACACACTAGCTCCGAAGAACTAGCATGGGTTAAGCTTAACACAACTTTACTTATGCTCGAGACTTCTTTATTATATTAGTTTAGGCTACACTTTCACCTAAACTAATCACATACATCTTTATTTACTTTATATTAGCTTAGGCTATACTTTCACCTAAACTAATCACATACATCTTTCTTTACTTTATATTAGCTTAGGCTATACTTTCACCTAAACTAATCACATACATCTTTCTTTACTTTATATTAGCTTAGGCTATACTTTCACCTAAACTAATCACATACATCTTTCTTTACTTTATATTAGCTTAGGCTATACTTTCACCTAAACTAATCACATACATCTTTCTTTACTTTATATTAGCTTAGGCTATACTTTCACCTAAACTAATCACATACATCTTTCTTTACTTTAGGGCCCTTAATCATGCACGTGTCATGGCAAACCTATAGAAGTCTAGTGACTAGGTGTTCAAGCCATGTAAGTAATCATATGACATGCATACATCATCATATCGTCATCACATATTAGCATCACATCGTTATTTTATGTTCATATCATCGTATCATTCATAAAATGTGACCAAATGATGGGGGAAATTATCACAAAATGAACGCTCATCAAAATACATGTTTATTACGGAGTTAGGTCCTGTTTTCACATTTAACATTCACATCACAATGAATATAATTAGTCTATTGTGATAGTTCATTAAAATTATATTGATTGTGATGTGAATGTTAAATGTGAAAACAGGACCTAACTCCGTAATAAACATGTATTTTGATGAGCGTTCATTTTGTGATAATTTTCCTCCATCATTTGGCCACATTTCAATGTCTAAATGAGTTTATTAGTGTGAACTTTTGGTACTTAATGGATTCAATGATAACGCAGGTTCACGGAAGATGCGAACGAGGGTGAATGACATCTATCAACTCAACATGAAGGCCAATGGAAGTAACAAGACACAAGGAGGCAAAACGAGAGCCGAACGAAGAATATCTGGAGCGGCAGGAGCTACCAGCGCCGCTGGCATTAGTACAGAAGCTCCCAACGCCACTGGGCGAACCACGACCAGAACCGATTTAAGCCACTATAAATAGAAGAATAAACCCTCAAACCCTAAGGAGAGCAGATTTTCAGCCACCAGACGTCACACAACCCTAGGTCGATTTTGGCAGCCATCAAAGAGGATTTGGAGCTTCTAACACCTCTTAATCTTCATCTTCAACCTAGATCTATCATTCTTCTTTACTTTTATTGTTGGTAACAATGTCTTTCATCTTTTCAGACTTTGTTATTCCTTTAATAATGTCTGACTAGTAGGCTGAATACTAGTTTGGATTGATATGATCATGTAGACTCTTATTTATCTTGTTTAATTGTTAAATCTGTTGGATTGTGATTACTGTTTGTCGTAGATCCCTGGTTAATGAGTTCTTCATATTATTATTGGTTCTATATCTTGATGTATTGGTTTAATTTTGATGATCGGTCTATAATCATTCACTAGGACTAATACACTTAGGATGAAAAACACTAATCGGTCTATAATTAGTTGTAAAAGGTGATTCAGTTCTAACGGACGGGTCCAGAACCATAGTAATTAGAACAAGTTAAACATGAAGCTTAACAATGTCAGACGCGATCTAGTGACATGGAAACGTGCACTATGACCACCGAAGAGAATTAATACACAGTCATGGCTTAAGAGCTGAGTATAGTTAAAGATGAATCAGTAACACAAACTTAGATAATAATGCTTAAACAGTGAATCTAGCGAGAATATGTTTAAAGGGTAGCGAGTCTAGCGACAACACTACTAAATAGGCAAAGTGAATCTAGGGAGAATCTGAACTGTGAATAAGTTTTCCAACAGACTAGCAATAGATAGGATAATAATTGTCATATAACATGTGATCGAAGATGTCAAACAAGTATTTGTTTTAATTTTACTTGTTTCTGCTTTTCAATTTTAGTTGCTAGACTAAAAGAGGCTTCTCGCTAGGCCAAGTAGTTGCGGCCTTCTATTTACTTTTTAATTGTTTTTAGTAGTTTAAATAGGAAATCGTGACAACCCACAACCGCTAGAATTACACATTTTATTAGACTAGGTAGTGCAAGCGTCCCTGCGAACGATCATGTTCTTATCACTTACTATACTACACTTGACCGGGTTCTCTGCTTGTTATTGTGTTTTTAGTTTGAGGTAATTACTTGTACAACATTTTATAAATTTAAAACCAGTGTTTTATTTCATTTTAAAAATCATTTTCGTTTTTCTTCCTAAACAAAACACACATCATATTTATAACAAACATACAATAAAAGTTGATTGCAAAATCTAATGAAAAGTACAAAATAACCATAAAACTTGAGTTTCCTTATTATCTTATTTAAGTTCTGACCATGCTCCTACAGTTCTGAAGTTCCCTACTAAAGCTAAGTTTAAACCTAAACCGTTTAAATTTGCTAATTTATTGGTTTTTGATAAGAACTTTAAGGATGTAGTTCGTAGAGAATGGCATATGTCTTACGATGGTGTTCTGATGTATCAAGTTCTTAGAAAGCTCAAGTCTCTTAAGAAGCCATTGAGAAAGTTGTTAACTGAGAAAGGTAATATCCATAATAATGTAATCAGGTTGAGTTCTGAATTGGAGGCTGTACAAACGGACTTGGATAAAGACCCACACAATTCAGATTTAAGAGTGGAGGAAGCTGCCTACTTACAAGCCTATAATGAGGCTGTTATTGAAGAAGAACGGTTCCTTAAACAGAAAGCAAAAGTTGAGTGGCTTCGTATTGGTGATTCGAATTCTGCTTTCTTCCATAAAGTGGTTAAGGCTAGAATAGCCCGAAACCATATTAACTCAATTCATGATTCGAATGGTAATCTTGTTGAAGGGGATGATGTGTATGGAGCTTTTGTTTCTTATTATTCACAATTTCTTGGCCAATCGAATGGGGTGACATCGATCAATTTGGTGGGTGTAATTTCGAAAACCATTCCGTCACAAAAGGCAGATTCTATGATTCGTGAGGGCACATATGATGAGGTTAAGCAAGCTATTTTTTCTATGGGTGATGATAAGTCACCGGGACCGGACGGTTACTCGGTTGCTTTCTTCAAAGGGGCTTGGGATGTGGTTCGTAAGGATATTTCAGATGTTATTAAAGATTTCTTTGTTTATGGAAAGCTTCTAATGGAAATGAATCACACGGTCATTGCTCTTATTCCAAAAATATCCGCCCCATCTAATGTCACGGATTTTAGACCTATTTCTCTTTGTAATATCTTGTTTAAATGTATTAGTAAAATTATTGCAAACAGGATAAGGATAGCCTTGGTGATATTGTAAGTATCAACCAATCTGCATTTAGCCCGGGTAGAAGAATTTCGGATAATGCTCTTCTTACCCAAGACATAATGCATAATTACCATCTCAACAGAGGTCCTCCAAGATGTGCTCTAAAAGTAGATATTCAGAAAGCTTATGACACCGTTGATTGGGATTTTCTCAAGATTATTCTGGAGGCGTTTGGTTTTCCTACTCGAATGGTTGATTGGATTATGTTATGTGTAACTACGGTTACCTATTCTTTAAGCATCAATGGACACTTTCATGGGTATTTCAAAGGCAAGAGAGGGCTACGTCAAGGAGATCCTCTTTTTCCTTACTTGTTCACGCTTGTTATGGAGATTCTCACACTTATCTTGAAGCGTAATGTTTATAATTCAGAATCATTCTCCTTTCATCATATGTGCAAAGAGCTCCAGGTTATTAATCTTTGTTTTGCTGATGACTTATTTATTTTTATGCGTGGAGAAGTAGATTAAGCTAGAGTTATTATGGATTCACTTGATGAATTCCGAATGGTTTCCGGTTTGTCTGCTAGTCTACCTAAAAGTACTGCCTATTTTTGTAATGTCTCGAACATTGTGAAGCAAACCATTCTTAGCATTTTACCGTTTGAAGAAGGTCAGTTACCGGTAAAGTATCTTGGTGTTCCCCTCGTATCCTCGAGGCTGGTTGCCCGTGATTGCAAGCTACTTGTGGATAAAGTCCACAAAAGAGTGAATGATTGGCGTAATAAGTCTTTATCTTTTGCAGGCCGAGTGCAACTAACTAATTCGGTACTATCAAATCCATGTCTATTCGTCTTCTGTATTCATCCTTCCTATGAGTATTATTCATGATATAGAACAGATTATGCGCCGACTTTTATGGAGTCAGGGGGATATGTATCGAGGGAAGACAAAGGTATGTTGGGATGATGTATGTCTCCCAAGGGAGGAGGGTGGACTTGGTATTCGTAAACTAAGACCTTTTAATGTTGCCCTATGTCTGTTCATATTTGGAACTTACTTACTAATAAAGAGTCCCTTTGGGTTAAATGGATACATACGAATAAACTTCGTGGTATAAGCTTTTGGAATGTTCCTTATAGAGGTAATCTTTCATGGAGCTGGAGGAAAATGCTTCAAATTAGACCCATTATTCGTCAATTTATATGGGTTAATATGGGAAATGGCACATTTACAAATGCTTGGTATGATAATTGGTGCAGTAGTAGTCCCTTGTGTGACAAATTTTCCCCTAGAGAGATCGCTTCAGCTGGTTTCTCCATTGACACTAAAGTTGGGCAACTTGCTCGTGACGGTCAATGGAATGTCCCGCAACAATGGTTGCAACGAGTTGATTTCTTTACATCTGCCCCCATTTTGTCTAATGTTTCAGATGCTTGGTATTGGAAAGATAGAGATGGTGCTGCAAGACCTTTTTCGGTTAATATAGTTTGGGAAGATCTTCGACCAAGACAAGCTAGTGCTAACTGGAGTGATTTGGCTTGGTTTAACTATTGTATCCCTAGGCATGCGTTTATTCTTTGGCTGGCTTTCAGAAGACGATTGAGAACTCAAGATCAACTAATACAGTGGGGATCTAGCTCAAAACATGGATTTGAAGTGTACTTTCTGCAGGACTGAACCGAATTCTCATAATCATCTTTTCTTTGAATGTAGTTATTCTATGAAGGTTTGGAATAAAGTTAATATGAAGGCTGTTTTGTGTTTTCGGGCAAGCAATTGGGACCAAATTATTGATCGATTGCTACCTGTGGCGAAAAAGAAGACCATGGAGAATGTCATTGATAAGCTTATACTTGCAGCAAGCGTCTACTTTATATAGCAGGAGAGGAATACTAGATTATTTATGAAAACTGCTCGCCCCCCTGATGTTCCTGCTGAGATTATATTCTCTACAATGAAGATGCTTACATTCAAGTACAAAAGGAAGGCACATTTGGAAAGGCTTATTGCAGCTTGGGATCTCCCGATCTCGTTACTCATATTTTCTTGATTCCTTCTTTTCTGTGATGAGTCTGTTTTGCACGTTTGTGCATGGACGTTTTGTAAAGTCAACTAGCGCTCATGTTGCCTATTTTCCATTTATTTATATAATAACCAGAGGTGACGGCCTATACCGAAAAAAGAAATCACCTACCCCTATACCAATAATAATAAGAGTAATACGCGTAATGAATTATATTCTTTAAAATCAATTACTCCTACATTCACCCCTATTTTTTTCCCCGCCGCCCCGTCGGTTTTTAACAAGAGGCCAGCTTTTGTGGTCAGTTTTGGTTGAAATTTGATTTCCTCTCTTCCTCCATTCGACCTCCAGTCTGGTTATGAAATCTTGTTGGGCTCCTTCCAATCGAGTCGGCTGTTGAGCAGTAGGTAGCAGACTAGCAATAGGGCGCCAGACGTTTATCTCTGGGCTCGAGTCCTTTGAAAATCCCCCTCACGGATATGGAACAAACCCTAGAAATTCCATCATCCGAAACACCACCAACAAGAGAAGATCCGATGGATATTGTAACCGAACCTCCTAACAATCCTTGTTCAAATTCCGATTCTGACCCGGAATCCGACGACGATGAAGTTCTCCAGATACAAACCCTAGAAACTCAGCTTTCTACTAACCCATCTGACTACGATGCTCATCTTCAAGTAACCTTTTACTGTTTTCTTTTAGTTATACTTTATTGCATTTTCCACCCTAATTATATATGTATGTATTTGCGATTGTTATTGTGTAGTATATAACAGTTTTGAGAAAGCAAGGGGAAATTGATAAGCTACGGTTAGCAAGGGAGGCTATGGCTCAAATCTTCCCTCTCACTCCTGCAATGTGGCAACAATGGGCCAATGATGAAATTTCCCTCATCTCCTCCTCCTCCTCTTCAAGGTATACCATTTTTCCCTAAACTTAAATGATGAGGGTGACAGATACATCGTCGATGCAGATGGGATCTATATGTACATATATAATATATATATATATATATCATATATATAGGGGTGGGTTATTTGTAGTACAAGGGGAAAAAAAGTACAACCTTCTTCCTTCTTCTCCGGCCACCTTCTTCTCCGGCGACCGCCACACCTCCTCCTTCTTCCTTCTTCTCCGGCATGTCGACTTTCCGGCAGGTTGGTTTTCGGGTGGATACGGTACGGGCCAGAGGCCCTTATCCGTTCTAAACTGACTGTCAAGGGATGCATATGGGAATCGTATGGATTTGATGGGCGGCGATCCAAGAGATGGTGACGGTTTGCTACGGTACGGGCGAAGCCCTTGCTGCCGGCGCCGTGGTTGGGGTGGTCGGAGATGATGGTGGCTGGTGGTGGTTGTCTCGCCGGAGAAGAAGAAGGTGGTGGCTGGCGGCGGCAGTCTCGCCGGAGAAGAAGCAAGCTGCTGGCCGGAGAAGGAGAAGGAGGAAGAAGGAAGATTTGAGCCGTCCAAAGCTTTGATCCAACGGCTGGAGATTGTACTTTTGTACTTTTTTTTACCCTTGTACTACAATTATCTTTCCTCTATATATATATATATATAATATATACAATTATATGATATCACCATAATAAATACATGAGAGAACAATAGTAAGCCTTCAGATTCTCTTAATTGATGGTTACAAATGATGTTGAAATTTTCTAATGGTAAAAAGGGACAAAGGGGTAGTTTTGGAAATAGATGCAAAGACCCACAATCTTTTTAGGAGAGTGAAGAAGTCTTGAAAAGAAAAAAACGAAACAAATTTATCGATATACCCTTGTTTGTAGTTGTTTGTATTTTTAGAATGGATGTATTTGAAAGCCAACCATTAATATATAAACATTATACATACTGTATAGTACTTATAGATGTCATGTGGATTGATTTGAAAGTCCGGTAAACTTGCTTATCATTTTGAATTTATTCTTTAGGAGTTGAATATTTATGGCCTACACCTACATACATTTGTGTGTTAAAACTATGGATTAACTACAGACAACACTTATTATTTTGCAAACTGATATATGTTTTTGTTGGTGATTTAGGATACAAACTAATGTCTCTTTGTGGGTGTTTCATATTTGCAACTTTTATTAGTGCTTTTCTAAGTGCATTCAAGATAGGTGCTTAAAAGTTTGTTTATGTCTCTTTGATGCAAACCAAAAAATGCAGTTATATTCAAAGTTCCAAACACAAAAAACGGATTTTTGATTATTTATAAATGCAATAAGCTATAAGCACTTCATATATAATGCAAATTCCAAACATCCTCTTGGTGCAATGTTGGAAAACCATTAGAAGTGGGTTGTAGTCTCTTATAGATTAAGTTGGTCTTAAGATATGTAGTGGGCAAACTATTGCCACAAGTAACAGAATAAGAAATTTGAATGCTTAGTTACAATGAGCAACAGAATCAGAAAACAATCAGTGGCGACACCAATTGTCAATCAGTTAAGGCAATAGCTTTATATGAATGCATGTTTAGAATAAGGAGTTATAGACTCATTATATATTTAGCGTAATGAATATAGAAAGAAGTGGAGGTTTAGACAAGTGTGTATGGAATGCACTGTACTGTATATGCGCTGGGACTTCAAAAGGATTCACCTCCTCATGTTATCTATATTCTAATGTAGCTTTGTGTTTTATGATTTTTGTTGTATTAACATATCTGAATTAGGGTGACGGAACTCTTGATAATTTGTTCTACATAATGCAGTCATGATGGTGCAATTCGTGTGATTGAGAAGCTCTATGAGCGTGGAGTGTCTGATTACTTGGTAAGTTCTGTTTTTTCCCCTTCTTCAGGTAGAACGTTTTTTTTGTCCCTCTCTCCTTACCGTATTGACGAAAAGGGCAGTCTAGGATGTATTTTTTAATTATAAGTTTCGGTTTTACTGTCGGAGATGTTTATGTTTATAGAAGTTTGTGAAATGCACATAACGATTCCTGTCGAACCTGTCACTTAGGGGGCGTTTGGTATGAGAATGGAATTGTAATAAAGAATGGAAATGGTGTGAATGAGAGTGGACCTAAAGAAAGGATTTCAATTCAATTGTCTAGTACAAACAAAGATTTGAGAATGAGAAATAGCCATACCATCTTTTGTTCTTCTTTTATATATTATTTATCTGTTTTTATATATTTCAATTCATTTAAATAACTAGTCGAATTTATCATAATATAACTTTGGTCAATAATAGATGAAAAATAGTTAAATAAATCTCAATCTTTGTACCCGTGATCATGATCGGTTAAATCTTCATATTTTTTTAGGTCAAGTTTGCCCAAATATATTATTTTAACAGTAGCATCTTTATTTATTAAGAGGGATGCTAGAGTAACAAACAAAATACAAACAAACTTTTACAAACTCATGACTCATCAATGAAAATCAGGGAGAGAAAGAGGAGAGAGAAAACACAATCAAATATCATTGGTCCAATTCACATGCCATGTCAGTTTGTAACATTATGTTTGTAAATAGTTTGTAAGCATAGCATTTCTCATTTATTAATGGCAGCTCAATTGAGATTAAAAAGAAAAAAAACAAATTATTGGAAGAAGATATACATGATAAAACTTACCTCACTTGAATACTTGATGATTTGCAAGATCAACCATTAAAGATGATGTTGGGGATTTTAAAAAGATAATTGATATGGCAGTAATACACACTGAATCGTCATTGCCTCAAAGAAAAGTTCGAAAACTTTTCTTGGGGATGTGATTGAATGTGCAAATCACGTGCTAACACCTATTATACCCACTCTTTTTTTGCATTTACACATTAATGGAAAGTGAGAAACACTCCTTTGAAAATTTTCATTCACCGTCTTTCTCTTATTTTAGAGAATGAAAACCAAGGAAAGAGAATGCAACAGTGCAGTAATATTTCTTTTCTTTAGACGAAACAATCATGGGAAGTAATTCCTTTTCTCTTTCTTTCTTTTCTATTCCGTCATATCAAACACCCCCTTGTAGTATAGCTGATAGCAAGGTTTATTTTGACACAAAATAATGGCATACATTGTACACCAACTAGTATAAATATAGGGCTACGAACAGGTGCTGAATGGTCAGGTCTGGATGACTTAGACGCTCTATCTGGATCTAGGGTTCAATGAAAATTCGGGTCGTCTGAAGGGCAGAATTGCTTTTAAATCATTTTAATCAGTTTATTGCGACAATAAAATTCAAGTCGTTTGACAGATTTCTATCGTCTCTACTTTTGTTTAATAATTCTTTTCAGTAAGGTAAGTTTGGGTATTCTTATGTTAAGCGATTTTGATACTTGAAGAGCGAGACACAGGTAAATGGAATTTTTCTTCGTATCCAGCCCCATTCGAATTTATCACTTGGCTAATCATCCTGATTTTCTATGCTGTACTAGTGTTCATATGCAATACCTTAACGTACCCTTTTTGCGTAAGAATGTGCCCAAATCTACGGAGATAGAGTGACAAAATAAAAAATGTGTATGAAATTACGAAACTGAAAGAGATATGCAAAGGAACTTTAAATGTCTCTTGACTATTCAGCAATACCTTGCCAATAAGACAATATTTTTAACAACACGAGCCTTGATGTTTGTATCATACAGATGTATTCATTGCTAAACGAACAAATAATTAGTTTAGTTTATTTTCATGGTAAATACATGGATTCAAATAAATAACTTGGGGCATAATAATCCACTAGAAACTGAAATATATGATGGGTGGAAGAGGTGCAATGCATCAGAATCCCAAGATCTGAAAATCAGGAACAAAAATTTGTGATAATCTGATAGGATTTCATGGCTAGGAACCGGGTTAGAAAAGGACCAAATTAATTTACTACTGAAATAGTGAAATATTTATTTGACCTATTCTCTGGCAGGAAAACTTAAGTATTGGACAAGCAGTTTTTAGCTAATTTTTAGGAGCAGTTAATTAACCATGTTTAGCAGACTTGTTCTAAATAGTTCTGGTCATGTGTTTTGTATTATGTGGTTGTTTTTATATATTAAGTTAGTGTTATTTTACGTTAAAACTGGATATTTGCCATCTCGAACTGACTACTCGTATCTTTAATTTTTGCAATTAAAGCTTCTATTTTTTGGGTTATATCATAATCTCAGATATGTCTTAACAAATTTCGTATCTATAGTAAATGTCTGCTTGCTTCGTGAAAGTACTTAATGTGGCAAGTGGTTGTATTTAAGAATGTTAATATGATAGAAAACTATTGTTGTACTTCGCATTTTTACATATCTTTATCCCAAATTTATTACTGCACAGCTGCATGTTTTACCATTCATTTGGAGTTTAAGTATTAGGCTTTTTATGAGAATTCTGATGTTACAGTTTGGTTGTTCTCATAATATTTTGGTATGTTGGTCGAAATGTATTGGTACAGTCTCATCCTATGTAGCTATACCGGTCCAAAATCAAGACCGATATTTGATATATCAGTTATTTCGGTAGGATATTGGTGGGATATCGGTAATTTTAATATGATGCAATATCTATATATATAATAATTAATGCTTAGTACTTAACAGAAATAACAAAAGTCAAGCTTAAAAGTGTCAGTATTTGATAGATTAGTGTTAATACTTGCAAAATTAGTGTTTATTATCTTGTGTTGAAGTTTGGACCAAAACATTTCTTAAAAAAAATCATAATAGAAAGAGTTAGAAAACCGAAGTTCCACTGAAATTTGGACCGAAATCAGTAAATATCATTGATTATTTTGGCCTTTTGGGACCAAAATTCTAGAAGAGGACCGAAAGTCGAAATCCCACTGAAATTGTCTACACATGTCTCATCTTCTTATTTATCTAGGAACAGCTCCTATCAAGATGTTCATGGTATTTGTTCAGTCAGGAGTTGCATTTGTTTAGAATGGAAGATGAAGGGTCATAAGTTTGGGATTCTCATTTGATAGTTCTATGTTATTATGTAAAGATATATATCGTGCATAATTGGGAGATTTAAGATTTAATCTTCCTAAACTTCTTCTGATATATATATTCATGATGGTAAGCTCATTGAATTTATATATCAAGTTTATAAGGGCGAAAAGAGCTTGTTGATTCATTGACTTAATAGGCTAGTAAATGCAGTGTCATTATCTGTGACTGCTTATGTGTTATATCAGTGTTTAAATGCTTTTTAATTTGGTCTATAGTTCCGAGAAAGAATCTACTTGTATTCGTGACTATAAACTCCTCTTTTGGACCATAATGATTTACACCTTTAATATATAGTTTTGGGCATCATGATTAAAATGATTAAATTCTTACTGCAGTCTGTTTATATGTGGTGTGACTATCTGAACTTCATTCAAAATTATGATCCTGATGTTTGTGAAGGCTCACCGACTGGAATATTAAAGGCAAGAGACCTATTTGAGCATGCTCTTATTGCATGCGGTTTGCATGTTGCTGAAGGTAGCAAGTTGTGGGAAGCATACATAAGTTTCGAGGAAACAATTTTTAAGAGCATGGATGAGACAGACTTGGAGGTAGTAACTTCTGTTTCTGCAAGAAATATTAATGTTTTATAGTGTTTTGTCTTTTATATATGTCCTTTTAATTATATATATGTCTTATGCAAAACTTGGATGAGTATTATATATAAGAAGCTTTATTCTCCCAAATTAATCAGGTATGAAACAGCTCACATTCCCTAAATTGTAAAAGGTACACTCATTAGGTGTGCCATTTTTAAGTGTTCTTAAAAATTTTCAAATTTTAAGACACATGCCAAATGATTTATATAGTAGTGTAGAAGTACTGTAGATTAAGTGTATTTTTTTCAGCATCACTAAATTGAGTATTAAATGTATTTTTTTGATTATTTAGGAGATAAAGACTTCATCAATGCATACAGGATAACTAATGCCCCTGGGGCACTAAGCAAATCCCATCAATTTATTAAACCATCTTTCTTTCTTTTCCTAAATTTGCTCTTACTTTCTTAAAAATACTCATAAACAACCGTATTTTACTTTCTTACTTTTTATCTCTTCCACCTCAGTTAGTAGTTACTTTAATTATATTTATATATATTTACACTTCACATAACTATGTAAGTTTATATAACTATAATAATATAATATGATAGTATAATATATCATTATTTATTATATTAGTAGTAGTATCATTATTAACTATTATATATTAATATATTATAATCATTATGTGTTATTATAATTGTATAAATAAATTAAATATGGATATATATAATGTATAGGCTTAAGTTGTATTTAAATTATTATATCTACAATACTTACAACATACGAAGCATATCAGTTGCAAATGGGATACTAAGGAATGCTCATTGCATTTCTGACTCCTGAGTATTTCGATTACTATTTCCTTTCCCATTAATTACTTTGAACCAAGCGCCCCCAAGTAGTTTAACAACCCTTGGACAATTTTTATATTGGAGTGTAAATAAATATTGCCGTGACATCTATGTCTAGCTTCCCATTTTGTTATTTCGGTCCAGTTAAAAAGACGATTCCAAAAGAAACTCAATTGCTAATGTTGGTTTATAGGGGAGGCAAAAGCAAGTCCAAAGAATTCGCAATATATTTCATCGTCTTTTGTCTATTCCTCATCGGGACTTGAGGTCAACTCTTCTTACCTACAAGGCTTGGGAATCTGAGCATGGGAATGTTCTCGATGTCAGTAGCAACAGTATAGACGGAATATCCCCTAGTGTTGCTTCCGCGTATCAGAAGGCTTTAGATATGTTGAGTGTACGTGCTGACTTTGAAGAAAAAATAGTAAGAAATGACGTGCCTGATGCAGAACGGCTTCAAAGTTTTATGGTGCGCTAGTGTGATTTAGTATACTTGGTTCATTTGTCCATAAAATATTATATACAGAGTTTTAGGCCCATGGACTTATGAAATGGTTCAAATCGGCTAATCTTAATCATTAAGGGTCAACAGGTATGTTCGAGTTTTTCTTGGTAAAAACAAAATTGGCCCAATGGCTCGAACAGTTTTATGGTTTTTCTAATGCATAAAACATCATTTATAATCTTAATTAAAAAGTTCAATTGTTATTGAAATACTATTCATAGTTGACAAACTAGTTCCTTTTAAATATCCCAACATTTTTGAACAAAAAGTATTCTTCAACCCAAACCGATCCCAAGAAAGTTACCTGTTCTGACCTAACTGTTTTGAGTTATTACCCGAACCATCTGACTGGCCCATTTTTCTACCTCTAATTGTCTAGTGAGGCTCTTGACTACTAATGTAGGATTTATGGAATCTGTCTTGTTACTACAGGCTTACTTGAAGTTTGAACAGTCATCTGGAGATCCTGCTCGTGTTAAAATCCTGTATGAACGCTCGATAAGTGAATTTCCAGTATCTGGTGATCTATGGATTGATTACACCCACTACCTCAACAAAACACTCAAGGTTGTAGTTTACTTCTTTCGAGCACATTAATGTAACCCCTTACATTTTGATAATCATGTTTCTTCTTCTTAACAGGCAGACAAAACGTTGAGAGATATATTTAGCCGGGCCACCAGGAACTGTCCCTGGGTTGGAGAACTATGGGTTCGTTTCATGCTATATCTTGAACGCAGTCGTGGTTCTGAGAAAGAACTTTCTGATGTATGTTCTGTTAATTTGTTTTTCTACATGGAGTGCCAATTATTTTGTATGTGCTTTTATTAATCACCTGCTGAAAAGGTTTAGTTTTTATCCAAGGAAAAATAGTTTAAAAGAAAATGTTAGGTTATGCTTGCTTTTAAGGACTTATTCAATTGACTTATAGGTAACAAGCATTGACCTATGTAACATCAGTTGATGTATCCTTTCCGTTTTCTTCTTTCTCTCATCCACTTCAAGTAATTCAAATCCACATATTGTATATTGTTTTACTCCATCCTGCCCTCATCCATATATATGTTATTATGGACATCTGTTATGATTAATTCTGAGCATATACACTCCCAAACATAACATGAGATGATTCTACCGATTATTCTTTTCTTTGGTGGCCTAATGAATTGGGCCGAAGGTTAAAGTTTATACTTGCTGGATCTATCTTTATAGTATCTTAAGTTTGAAGATAATCTACTTAATTCATTTTCTTGTACTTTATTATGTTATTACAAATTATTTTATGATATTTGATACTTCAGGCTATGCATCTTAACAAGTTTTTTCGTAGGTTTTTTACGAAACAAATCTGTACATGATAAGGTAGCCTTGTAATCTTCATAGCAATTTATAATGGATTAAATTGTAGCTACACTGTAATATATGATAGTTTGTGGACTGCAATTATATAGGCTGAAATGATATAATATGTATGTTATGAGATATCATCATTGTTGCACTACTGATACAGCATTTTTCTCCCATTTTAGGTGTTCGAAAGATCTTTGCAATGCACGTTTTTCACTATCGATGAGGTACGGAAATTCTTCTCTAATTGAATTTTGGCTATCTAGTTATTGAATTTGGCAAGCACTTCATGGCTGCTTAAAGTTACCCCAATGGATTTCAATTACAGTATGCAGACATATTTATCACGAGAGTGGATGGCCTGAGGAGGAGAATCTTGGCTGCGAAAGAACCGGATGATGGCTTAAATATATCTTTGATACGGGATACTTTTCAGGTTTTCTTTGTACTCATTTATACTGTTCAAATTAGCTTAACCTATATGTTATTCCACATCCTTATAAAAATCTCTATATTGTAGTAACTTTTTTTTTTCCTATTTGATACCAGTACTCATTTTTTCAAAATATATGCTTGTAATAAAAGCTGTATGAGTTATGATATTTGTCATTCACTACATAAAGCTAATTTTTTTTAAGAAAGACCTTAATACATAATCCACACAATTTCCACACATATCGAAGTGTCCACAATGGAAATAGATACCACACCTATTGGTTGATTGGTTATCACATATACAACTAGGATTAAGGCCCATGTATCATCACCACACAAAGTTATTAATGTCTGTCTTAAACATTTTTGGTTTACCTTATGTGTATGTTTAAGGACTTGAATACTTTTTGTGGGTTGCAATCCTTTGATTATGCATCACGGCTATATGAACTATTCTCAAATGATAAGGGACATCATATGTAGGTTCTTTAGTGAGCAATCTATGCTATTTGTCTTTCTCGCAGAAGCCCGTTTGCATGCCTTTATATTAAAATGGTTATTGTATAATTCCTTTCGAAGCTCTAGATCTGATTTTAAGATACAATACAGATGTTCAACTTCATCTCTTTACTATTTTTTAATTTTACTGATTGTACTTGCCTTGTTAGAAATATTTTGATTTCAAATGCATCCAACTTATGATGGTTTATGGTTTATTCTAGAGGGCATGTGATTATTTGTCACCACAGCTGAAGAACACATATAGTTTGCTGCAAATACATAGCTATTGGGCTCGTCTGGAGTCTACAATTGGGAAGGACATAACTGCAGCTCGTGGAGTATGGGAGAGCTTGCTTAAAAACAGGTTCTGAGTTTTCCTTTGTCCACTTACAAACTGTTGCCTTATTTTCATTTCATCATAACGGTTCTGAAATCTTTTTTTCTATAGTGGGTCTATGTTAGAAGCCTGGAAAGGATATATATCCATGGAAATTCAGATGGGGAACATAAGTGGAGCTAGATCTATATACAAGAGATGCTATACCAAAAGATTTTCTGGGACAGGCTCCGAGGTACATCTTCTGCCATATTAGTTAGTATTACCTGTATTTAGTGCTCATGCCTGTTTTTGTATTACCTATTAATCGGCTATATCAAAAGTATGTGCAGTGAATGTGATTGTTTATAAATAAGTAGTGCATGATTGTTAAAACATTATTAGTAAAGTCATTGAGTAAAATGATTCGGGTAAAAAAAAAAGATTTGGGTAGTTTTTGAACATTTTACAACCAAAATCGGGGTTCAGCTGTGAACTTGTAACCATACATAGAAGAAAACAATATTGGGAGGCTCACATGAATTCAGTTTTGTTTGTTTTTGGCATTTTGCTCCTCTGGTGCACCTCTGAAGACTGTTGTGTCACTGTAATTTACAAGGACCGTATATAATGATAGCTTGGGACAAATTTTAGTCGAGCGATGCTAGCAATAGGTGAAAGCAATCTACCAATAACACTTTTAGTCGAGCGATGCTTAGCAATAGGTGAAAGCCAATCTACCAATAACACTTTTAGTCGAGCGATGCTAGCAATAGGTGAAAGCAATCTACCAATAACACTTTTAGTCGAGCGATGCTTAGCAATAGGTGAAAGCCAATCTACCAATAACACTTTTAGTCGAGCGATGCTAGCAATAGGTGAAAGCAATCTACCAATAACACTTTTAGTCGAGCGATGCTTAGCAATAGGTGAAAGCAATCTACCAATAACACTTTTAGTCGAGCGATGCTTAGCAATAGGTGAAAGCAATCTACCAATAACACTTTTAGTCGAGCGATGCTTAGCAATAGGTGAAAGCCAAGCTACCAATAACACTTTTAGTCGAGCGATGCTAGCAATAGGTGAAAGCAATCTACCAATAACACTTTTAGTCGAGCGATGCTTAGCAATAGGTGAAAGCCAAGCTACCAATAACACTTTTAGTCGAGCGATGCTAGCAATAGGTGAAAGCAATCTACCAATAACACTTTTAGTCGAGCGATGCTTAGCAATAGGTGAAAGCCAAGCTACCAATAACACTTTTAGTCGAGCGATGCTAGCAATAGGTGAAAGCCAATCTACCAATAACACTTTTAGTCGAGCGATGCTAGCAATAGGTGAAAGCAATCTACCAATAACACTTTTAGTCGAGCGATGCTTAGCAATAGGTGAAAGCCAATCTACCAATAACACTTTTAGTCGAGCGATGCTAGCAATAGGTGAAAGCAATCTACCAATAACACTTTTAGTCGAGCGATGCTTAGCAATAGGTGAAAGCCAAGCTACCAATAACACTTTTAGTCGAGCGATGCTAGCAATAGGTGAAAGCAATCTACCAATAACACTTTTAGTCGAGCGATGCTTAGCAATAGGTGAAAGCCAAGCTACCAATAACACTTTTAGTCGAGCGATGCTAGCAATAGGTGAAAGCAATCTACCAATAACACTTTTAGTCGAGCGATGCTTAGCAATAGGTGAAAGCCAAGCTACCAATAACACTTTTAGTCGAGCGATGCTAGCAATAGGTGAAAGCCAATCTACCAATAACACTTTTAGTCGAGCGATGCTAGCAATAGGTGAAAGCAATCTACCAATAACACTTTTAGTCGAGCGATGCTTAGCAATAGGTGAAAGCCAATCTACCAATAACACTTTTAGTCGAGCGATGCTAGCAATAGGTGAAAGCAATCTACCAATAACACTTTTAGTCGAGCGATGCTAGCAATAGGTGAAAGCAATCTACCAATAACACTTTTAGTCGAGCGATGCTTAGCAATAGGTGAAAGCAATCTACCAATAACACTTTTAGTCGAGCGATGCTTAGCAATAGGTGAAAGCCAAGCTACCAATAACACTTTTAGTCGAGCGATGCTAGCAATAGGTGAAAGCAATCTACCAATAACACTTTTAGTCGAGCGATGCTTAGCAATAGGTGAAAGCCAAGCTACCAATAACACTTTTAGTCGAGCGATGCTAGCAATAGGTGAAAGCAATCTACCAATAACACTTTTAGTCGAGCGATGCTTAGCAATAGGTGAAAGCCAAGCTACCAATAACACTTTTAGTCGAGCGATGCTAGCAATAGGTGAAAGCCAATCTACCAATAACACTTTTAGTCGAGCGATGCTAGCAATAGGTGAAAGCAATCTACCAATAACACTTTTAGTCGAGCGATGCTTAGCAATAGGTGAAAGCCAATCTACCAATAACACTTTTAGTCGAGCGATGCTAGCAATAGGTGAAAGCAATCTACCAATAACACTTTTAGTCGAGCGATGCTTAGCAATAGGTGAAAGCCAAGCTACCAATAACACTTTTAGTCGAGCGATGCTAGCAATAGGTGAAAGCAATCTACCAATAACACTTTTAGTCGAGCGATGCTTAGCAATAGGTGAAAGCCAAGCTACCAATAACACTTTTAGTCGAGCGATGCTAGCAATAGGTGAAAGCAATCTACCAATAACACTTTTAGTCGAGCGATGCTTAGCAATAGGTGAAAGCCAAGCTACCAATAACACTTTTAGTCGAGCGATGCTAGCAATAGGTGAAAGCCAATCTACCAATAACACTTTTAGTCGAGCGATGCTAGCAATAGGTGAAAGCAATCTACCAATAACACTTTTAGTCGAGCGATGCTTAGCAATAGGTGAAAGCCAATCTACCAATAACACTTTTAGTCGAGCGATGCTAGCAATAGGTGAAAGCAATCTACCAATAACACTTTTAGTCGAGCGATGCTAGCAATAGGTGAAAGCAATCTACCAATAACACTTTTAGTCGAGCGATGCTTAGCAATAGGTGAAAGCAATCTACCAATAACACTTTTAGTCGAGCGATGCTTAGCAATAGGTGAAAGCCAAGCTACCAATAACACTTTTAGTCGAGCGATGCTAGCAATAGGTGAAAGCAATCTACCAATAACACTTTTAGTCGAGCGATGCTTAGCAATAGGTGAAAGCCAAGCTACCAATAACACTTTTAGTCGAGCGATGCTAGCAATAGGTGAAAGCAATCTACCAATAACACTTTTAGTCGAGCGATGCTTAGCAATAGGTGAAAGCCAAGCTACCAATAACACTTTTAGTCGAGCGATGCTAGCAATAGGTGAAAGCCAATCTACCAATAACACTTTTAGTCGAGCGATGCTAGCAATAGGTGAAAGCAATCTACCAATAACACTTTTAGTCGAGCGATGCTTAGCAATAGGTGAAAGCCAATCTACCAATAACACTTTTAGTCGAGCGATGCTAGCAATAGGTGAAAGCAATCTACCAATAACACTTTTAGTCGAGCGATGCTTAGCAATAGGTGAAAGCCAAGCTACCAATAACACTTTTAGTCGAGCGATGCTAGCAATAGGTGAAAGCAATCTACCAATAACACTTTTAGTCGAGCGATGCTTAGCAATAGGTGAAAGCCAAGCTACCAATAACACTTTTAGTCGAGCGATGCTAGCAATAGGTGAAAGCAATCTACCAATAACACTTTTAGTCGAGCGATGCTTAGCAATAGGTGAAAGCCAAGCTACCAATAACACTTTTAGTCGAGCGATGCTAGCAATAGGTGAAAGCAATCTACCAATAACACTTTTAGTCGAGCGATGCTTAGCAATAGGTGAAAGCCAAGCAATAATGTCATCCCATTTAGCTGATATATGCGACATACCAGCCAACTCTTTCATTCCATTCCAAACCTGTGAGGAAAAATTACATTCAAAGAAGAGGTGAGCATGAGAATCACGACCTCTCTGACATAATGGACAACACATCAGATTCAGATTGTAGCCACCTCCAGCTTCCCATTCTTTCAATCTATCTTGAGTTTTGAGTTTGTTCCGAAAAACCAGCCAAAGATGAAAGGAATAACGCGGGACACACTGAGAGAACCATACCATATCAACCCATTGAACTTCATTTTGCCTGTATCTGATAGTATCCCAAACCGTAAAGGAAGAGAAAGGCTTTACTTGGTTACTAGAATCACACCATTGAAAGTAATCATTTCGATCAATATTAATATGAGGAACTTCAATATTAATGAGAACAGGGAAAAGATCAAACCAGGCTTCCGGGAACTTCCAATTATTACCATCAACTATATCAGCAACTTTGGCACATAGAGAAAGACCTGCTCGTGCAATGGAACGAGTATTAAGAACAGAAGCAAGGGGTCCTAGATCACTCCAATTATCATGCCATGCAAAAGCAGATTTGCCATTACCAATACAAGACTTAATATATGATCGAATAGAAGGTCTAAGTTGAAGCAATTTGCGCCAGCTCCAAGTCATGCTACCACGGGGTGCAATGTCCCAGAAACTTCGACCTTTCAACTTGTACAGATAAATCCAATCAACCCAAAGCGATTCGCGATGTGTAATAATACTCCAGATGTGCTTAATCATAAGAGCAACATTTACATCAGTTATTCGTTTAATACCAAGACCACCCTCACATTTTGGAAGGCAAATGGATTTCCATGATGCTTTAGATTTACCTCTTTGAAGTTCGCCTTGTGACCATAGGAACCCACGTATCCGCTTTTCCAAATCCTTAATAACACGTGATGGTAAAATAAAAACAGAAGCCCAGTACACATGCATAGAGGAGAGAACCGAGTTAACTAATTGTAGGCGACCACAAAGGATAGTGATTTGTTCCTCCAATCACTAATTCTCTTATCCAATTTTTCAATGAGTAACTTACAATCTTTATATAACAGCCGAGTGGAAAGCAACCGAGTTAACTAATTGTAGGCGACAACAAAGGATAGTGATTTGTTCCTCCAATCACTAATTCTCTTATCCAATTTTTCAATGAGTAACTTACAATCTTTATATAACAGCCGAGTGGAAAGCAATGGAACTCCAAGATACCTTACCGGCAGAGATCCTTCTTCAAAAGGTAATAATGCACGAATACTCTGTTTCACAGGATCAGGAACATTACAAAAGAACACTGTGCTCTTCGCCAAACTTGGAGCTAATCCAGAGACTTTTTGAAACAAATCAAGGGAATCCATAATGGTTTTAACAGAACTCGTATCACCTCTAGAAAATATGAATAGGTCATCTGCAAAACAAATATTAATGATTTTTTGCTTAGAGCAGAGCAGCCATTATGGTACCTGAATGGTACCTAAGTGATAGCACCTCCATGACAAGAGTGAACAGGTATGGAGACATAGGATCTCATTGCCTTAGTCTACGTCTTCCTCTGAAGTAACCGTGAATGTTCCCATTCATACTTAAAGAATATGAGACCGTGGTCACGCATGTCATTATCCAATTAACCATTTTATGATGAAATCCAAAACCAACCAGGACTTTCCTCAAGAAACACCAATCCACAGTGTCATACGCTTTTTGAATATCAACCTTGAAAGCACATCTTGGAGGACCAGTATTCCTGTGATAGTTGTGCATAAGCTCCTGGGTAATGAGAATATTATCAGAATTTTTTCTCCTACCTGGTACAAATGACGATTGGTTGATGCCCACTAGATCCTTCAGCCCTTCCAGAATTCGGTTAGTGATAATCTTGCTGATAACTTTATAGAGGACATTACAACATGAGATAGGTCTATAATCCGTCACACAATCTGGTGTAGGTTTCTTGGGTACCAAAGCAATTAGGGTATGATTGAGTTCTTTCCACTAGTAAAAAATTCTTTAACAGCCTCACACACATCATTCCCCACAATATCCCAAGCATTTTTGAAGAATGCAGAAGTGTAGCCATCAGGACCTGGAGCTTTATTATCCCCAATATTAAACACAGCTTCTTTAACTTCATCATTTGTAACTACTCTAACCATATGAAAGGCTTTATTCTGATCCAATTTTCTTGTAATCACCCCATTATAATTAAAAGTTTCTGTTACACCAACAGAGCCCAAGAATTGAGTATAGTGATTGACAAACGCCTTTAAAGCCTCACCACCTTCAAACTCGTTGCCATTAACATCTTTTATTCTTTCAATACGGTTTAAATGATTCTTACTTTTTAGCATATTATGAAAAAATGCCGAGTTAGAGTCACCAACCTTGAGCCATTCGACTTTCGATTTCTGCTTGAGAAATCTTTCCTCATCTAGCATCGCCTCCTGATAAGCATTAAGTAAAACAGTCTCTTCTCCCCGTAGTTCTACATTTGCAGGATCAGCATCCATATCCTTCTGAACACTATCCAATTTGACTTTTAAATTAGTAACACGCTTATGCAGATTTCCATTTGCATAATGGAGTTTACGCATAGGTGTTTTCAGATTTTTCAATCTCCGTACCACTTTATACATAGCAAAACCATGAACTTGAGAATTCCAAGCATTAGAGACTTCATCTTTAAAACCCGCCTTATAAACCAGAAAATTTGAAAATTTGAAAGGTCTCGGTCTTTCTCTAGTTATAGTAGGGAGCTTGAGTATGCAGATACCCTGTAAGGCTGAAAGATAGCATGAGAGTGTGGGAAATCTGTCAGAAACTGAATATTTCCCATTACTCTATCTATTTTCTTTAAAATCCCAATTCCTTTCTTCGGTTTTTGATTCCAAGTAAAGTGAAGACCAGTGCTATTAATATCAATAACTTCAATCTGCTCTACACATTCTTTAAAGTCATTCATACCTCTACTGACAGAAGAGGATCCAGAAAAACTATCTTCAAGATTCAGGGACGAGTTAAAATCCCCTAATAGAACCCAAGGCTTGTTATTGGCAAAGAGTTTATGCATGCATAACGCTTGCCAAAGCTGCCTTCTTTCCATATAGTCTTTCCATATAGTGGTTATCTGCATAGACAAAAGAACAAAAAAGTGACTTCTGATCAAGTTTATACACAATTTGAGTATGTATAACTTGACTGGTCTGAGATATCACCATAACATCCACCAAATCAGAATTCCATCCAATGATAATACGAGTACCTTTGGAGCGTAGACCCCCATTAGAAGTCCAGTTCCAATTTTTAAAAACCTTTTTACAAACAGCAACTAACTGACATCTACATGGGACTCCAAAATGGCGCATACATGTAAATGATTCTCATTAATTACATTACGAACCTCTTTCTGTTTAAGAGGACGGTTCAATCCTTTAATGTTCCAAGAGGCTATACTACCCATCAGACACCTTATAGACACCTTATAACTGGGAGTGCTTGCCCCCATTTTAGTTGTCTTGGGTTTGGTAGAATCCGACATGAATTCAGCAGTTTCTGTGTCCACATCAAAAATTTCATCTCCCTCTTTGCATTCAGAAACACTAGGTTCCTTAACAGAACCCCACTACCAGTATTTACTTTGCCATTTTGATCATCCTCGACATCCAAAGCACCAAAAGAGTTACTAGTTTCAACATGAGTTTTGGAAGTACTAGGCTTCAGAATTCTTTTTTTCTTTGCTAGATGCATTACTCGTAGAATTCTCTACTTTGTTTGCAACTGGTATATACTTGAAATTCTGTTTTTTGCCCGGAAAATGGAACCCTTTTTTGTTGCCTTTCCTTTTCCCTTTGACTTGTTGGAAGCCATCTTCATCAATTTGTGTCAATGGTGCCTTAGTTTCCTTCACAATTAAAGGGCATTGTGAATCAACATGGCCAAAGACACAACATCGAGAACATCTAGGAGGTGTCCATTCATACTCTACTTTAATTGATGTCTTCAAATATCCTTCATCATTTAGATTAGGGACAACGAAGATATATATCTGTATATATATATATATATATATATATATATATATATATATATATATATACATATATATATATATATATATATATATATATATATATATATATATATATATATATATATATATATATATATATATATATATATATATATATATATATATATATATATATATATATATATATATATATATATATATATATATATATATATATATATATATATATATATATATATATATATATATATATATATATATATATATATATATATATATATATATATATATATATATATATATATATATATATATATATATATATATATATATATATATATATATATATATATATATATATATATATATATATATATATATATATATATATATATATATATATATATATATATATATATATATATATATATATATATATATATATATATATATATATATATATATATATATATATATATATATATATATATATATATATATATATATATATATATATATATATATATATATATATATATATATATATATATATATATATATATATATATATATATATATATATATATATATATATATATATATATATATATATATATATATATATATATATATATATATATATATATATATATATATATATATATATATATATATATATATATATATATATATATATATATATATATATATATATATATATATATATATATATATATATATATATATATATATATATATATATATATATATATATATATATATATATATATATATATATATATATATATATATATATATATATATATATATATATATATATATATATATATATATATATATATATATATATATATATATATATATATATATATATATATATATATATATATATATATATATATATATATATATATATATATATATATATATATATATATATATATATATATATATATATATATATATATATATATATATATATATATATATATATATATATATATATATATATATATATATATATATATATATATATATATATATATATATATATATATATATATATATATATATATATATATATATATATATATATATATATATATATATATATATATATATATATATATATATATATATATATATATATATATATATATATATATATATATATATATATATATATATATATATATATATATATATATATATATATATATATATATATATATATATATATATATATATATATATATATATATATATATATATATATATATATATATATATATATATATATATATATATATATATATATATATATATATATATATATATATATATATATATATATATATATATATATATATATATATATATATATATATATATATATATATATATATATATATATATATATATATATATATATATATATATATATATATATATATATATATATATATATATATATATATATATATATATATATATATATATATATATATATATATATATATATATATATATATATATATATATATATATATATATATATATATATATATATATATATATATATATATATATATATATATATATATATATATATATATATATATATATATATATATATATATATATATATATATATATATATATATATATATATATATATATATATATATATATATATATATATATATATATATATATATATATATATATATATATATATATATATATATATATATATATATATATATATATATATATATATATATATATATATATATATATATATATATATATATATATATATATATATATATATATATATATATATATATATATATATATATATATATATATATATATATATATATATATATATATATATATATATATATATATATATATATATATATATATATATATATATATATATATATATATATATATATATATATATATATATATATATATATATATATATATATATATATATGTATATCTTCATATATATATATACAACACATACAAAACACTCACACACTCGCCTGGAAAAAAACCCACAAGAACTCACAGCTGCTGTCTTCGGCTCCAAAAAAAAAAAAAAAAAAAAAAAAAAAAAAAAAAAAAAAAAAAAAAAAAAAAAAAAAAAAAAAAAAAAAAAAAAAAAAAAAAAAAAAAAAAAAAAAAAAAAAAAAAAAAAAAAAAAAAAAAAAAAAAAAAAAAAAAAAAAAAAAAAAAAAAAAAAAAAAAAAAAAAAAAAAAAAAAAAAAAAAAAAAAAAAAAAAAAAAAAAAAAAAAAAAAAAAAAAAAAAAAAAAAAAAAAAAAAAAAAAAAAAAAAAAAAAAAAAAAAAAAAAAAAAAAAAAAACGGCCACTTGGACTTATGTTCAAAAGAAAAAAAAAAAAAAAAAAAAAAAAAAAAAAAAAAAAAAAAAAAAAAAAAAAGATTAAAGTGGGCGAAAAGAAAAAGAAAAAACGAACAAAAAGAACAAACCCTAAAACGAAAAAACTTGCTCAAACATGCACTTCAACAACCATTAAACCCAAAAGGATTCAATGATTGTGAGAGGGACATATTTACAAGCAAGAAAGGATCGAAATAAGGCTGTTAATTTGAACGAAACAAGAGGAGCAGAAAATCGCCCATAGGTGAGAGAGAAATTAGGTTTTTTTTTTTCATCTTGTATATATCTTGTAAAGAAAGTTAAAGGTTCATTTGGTTAATTTGTAAGAATAATATCTTGTATATTATTGCTATTATTAAAATACCAGTGATGTCATACTTTCATAATATAATAATATTATGATTTTAATTTATGGAGATGTAAAAACCCAATAGCCATACGTGGTCCAGTTTAGTCCATTTGTTTTAAATCTTACAAAACCTATGATTTTTTCACATAGCCATACGCACTGTCTTGTCTTCTTCGTCTCCTTCACCGGCCGGAGTTGAATTTTATTTTTTAATCTACAACCACCTCCACCACACACGCATATATATATATATATATATATATATATATATATATATATATTCATATATATATATACAACACATACAAAACACTCACACACTCGCCTGGAAAAAAACCCACAAGAACTCACAGCTGCTGTCTTCATCTCCGGCTATGGATGGTTGTCTGAAATCCGGTGGAAATGTGTCGGAAACTTCTTGGAAACGTTTCAGTAAAGATAGAAACGGGTTAGAAAAGTTTCGGTGCCGTTTCACACACGTATCCGTTCCCATGCCGTCTCTGAAACGGGAACGTCACCCTGATAGACGTTTCCGTGCATCATAGGTTATCACATATCTTGACAGCGATGATTTTATTATCATGTTGAAAAGTTAAGCAAGGGACATGGACTTGTTTTGTAAGAACAAAAGTTAGATGATTTAAGTGAGTCAAATGGTGCCTTAAGCAACTAACGTAAAGCTCATATGCACAAACCTGATTGTATGTAGATATCCCATACATGAGAGTTTCAGTTATATATGTATATATGTATGTATATTTTAAGTTTTGAATATCTCTTTTTATCCTAACAAAAGTTTATTCAGGACATATGTAACTCATGGATACGGTTTGAGAGGGAATTTGGTACGCTAGATGATTTTGAGCATGCTTACTCTTTCTCGTATAGGCAACTATAATATTATGACATTTTCAATCTTGTTCATTTGTGGGAATTAGCAAATTTTAGAAGACTTACTTTAATTCTCTCATCATTAGATATACATATGTATTCCCCCATACTCATGCGAACCTAGTAATTTATGACCTGTAGGTTTCTTTTGGAATTGCTTTTGTTATCTGCTTATTTTAGTGACTTGATTGTATAAAAAGTCCACTTGTTGATCACCACTTACACCAACCCAGTCCCAGTAATTGATTTCCTTGATACAAGAATTTGATATGAATCAAACTTACAAGCTTGAACATATACTTTCACTTGGTTATAGAGGCTTTTATTAAAATGTCAATCGTGATTTTACTTTTGATAGTGATGGAACTAGTTTTTTATATTGGGTTAATCTGAATCAAATGAATAAATCGAGGAACTGATACAGTAACTACTTTCGCGGTGTCTTATTTATGTGTTATTATTTTTACTAATTTCTTATTTTTTTATGCACATGTGGCATGCAAATGTTTGGTAAAAATGCTAATTTCTTTTTTTTTTTTGCGTCCAATTGGACCAATTCTATGATATTTTCTGTTCTGAGCGTGTTTCTAATGCACTACTTTATTATTACAGGTAAGCCCTCGGCTGCAGGAGCTACAGTTTTTTAGGCTACAGGAAGAAAGCAAATTTATTGCCTCATCAACGGATCACAAGGATGATCCTACTAAGGAGAATAAAGGTGAAAAGAGAAAGTCTGTTTCAGATGTACGTAATGAAGAGTCACCAGCAAAGCGGCAAAAAGATGACTCGAGGCATCAAAAGGAGAAAGCTCGTTCTAAGAATTCGGCTAAAGCACATAAAGTGGAAAACACTGTTACCCCGAACGAGATGCCTCATGGTGAAGATGACGTAAAACCTAAAGAACCCACAACGGAGAAATCCAAGCAATACAATGACCAATGCACTGCCTTTGTATCAAATCTTAATTTAAAGGTAAATTTCTTATTAAACTTCAAAACTTGTATGTTTTGTCTTTCTAGAGCATAACCCTTCGTTTTATTAGAGCATAACAAGATTATTGTTACATTTCCAGGCTACTAATGAGGACTTAAAACGTTTCTTCAATGATGTTGGTGGCGTTGTAGCCATCCGAATATTGTTAGACAAGTTCACAAAAAAATCAAGGGTATCTCTCTCTCTCAACCCGCACATTGTGTACTCACTTAACATGTTTAAAACTGAAAGAAAAAATTGCGCATCAATCTTTGTTCTTTTTGTTCTAGTCTTCTTTTTGTATGCTCCATAAAATGGATTTTTTTCTCTCTAATATCACTTTCACTTGCTACAGGGATTAGCATATGTAGACTTCTCTGATGATATACACCTCGAGGCAGCTGTGGCTAAGAATAAGCAAATGTTTCTTGGAAAGAAGTTGAGCATTTTACGTTCTGATCCTAAAGGCAAAAGAAAAGGATATGTGGGACACAAAAGTCCAACAGAACATGGTCAGGGTATATGCTCTTTACTCTCCCACTTTATTATCGACCAATGGTCTTTCTTCTAATATCATGCGAAGTGAGTTTGTTATACCTATTACTTGTTATAGATTTTGGTTCAACACCCGTATATGGTGAGCTTTAACATTAGATTATAATTTATTAGCAAAGTCCAAGTTATACCTTGAGTCTTCCATACCTGGAATAGTGCCTGATAAGATAAAGGCTGTAGGAAAGTTCAAGTTATAAAAGTTACATTACTGACAAAGTAAAGGATTATAGCCATCTTTGCATACTCTTAAGGAACTATGCTATTCATAATGTTGAAATTTCTTTTTAGTCGTTCACTTTGTGATTCAAGTTTATGGTTGTCATTGCATGCGGTGATAGCAAACAGCTGATCTGGTTTTGTTCGCTTAATAGGGAGGGAATTGTGGTTCAGATGGCTTTTTTCTGTATATGTTGGAGCAGCTCATTTCCTAAGAGCATGATTTCGTTTGTATGATATTTGGGATTACTATTAAGATAGAATTTATTTTATCTTTTTTACATGTAAGTTCACAGATCGCTCTACAGCTTTGTATGCATCGGCATTGTCCCTAGTATGATAGCATGTGTAGTTTAGCTTATTATTTATCTATTTATGTGAACGCGGCTTACATGGGTGCTATTGCTATCTTGCAAGGGTAAGGCTGTAAGGTTATATCTATGTTTTGTATATAATTTTTAATCATATCCTCACAATTTAATTTTCCCTCATATTAGTTGTTTGTAATCTGACAATGAGTATTTGTATAATGTAATGGCAGGGAAAAAAGGAGAAGATTATAGACATGGAAAAGTTGAGCTCAAGGGGAGAAACACTTTTGCTGTTCCAAGAACAGTTAAAGCCCTAGGTTGGTCTAACACTAACAATCAGGCATCATCAGCAGCTACAGAAGGTGAAGAGGGGAGGCCCAAAACAAACAAGGAGCTGCGAAACATTTTGTTGAAGACAACGTGAAGTTTCTATGCCATATTTAACTTTCGTGTGAAGGTTAGCAGCAATCGAAAATAGACCAGAGCTGTTTAAAGAGGACGTGATGTTACCAGTTACATGAAATCCTCGTCTATGCAACAAATGCTGTTTTCTAAAGCATTGTTCATTATGTACATTCTTGTTTTCAAGCTGAAAATTCTGATTCTATGCTTTGGTGTTTACTGACTGGTCTGTAGGGGAAAGGATTTAATTGAGGATCTTAAATGTAGGGGAAAGGATTTAATCGAGGATCCTAAATTTTCATAATTTTCACACAAATGGTTAATGACAAGACTAGATTTTTCAAATGAGTTGTGAATGTCTCTTAAGGGTCTTCTAAAAAATCTATCCACAAAAATCTTATAGCAACCTTTATTGGTGCATAGAATAGCGGTTGGACATTTTCATTTTGCCGCAACCACCTAAGCAGTTACATACCTCAAAGTTCTAATATAATTTAAGTAGAATAATAAGCAAAAAAATAAAAACACAAGCATGCGAAACTCGATGTATTATATAAGTACATATATAATTATCAAATAATACTCAATCTGAATGCACAGATCAGGTATAATTACGCTCACCGTCTTCTGTACAAAATAAAACTAGCTGATTATATGGCATTTTGTTGTAGATATAGAACTGGTACCCAATTCCGAAATTGTACCCAATTTCGACTTAACCAAGGTTTGGTGAAGTGGGAAATTAACAATCTTATTCGTATCTAAGGGTATCTGAGGGTAATAAAGCTACTTACAGGACCCCCGAATAAAGAGTAAAAAAGGGCATATGAGAATGGAAAAGGTTTTTCTAGGTTTGTAATTTTGGATAAATCAATGAACGGCATGTAGGTGAAGTGTGATGATTTATGACTAATCCTTGGAAAGTTGGGGAAAAGCTTTGGACTCAGTGATAATCTTCTTGTTTTAGTCTCATGTTTTCTCCCCTAGTAAACTTATATGGGTCGTTCGATTCCCAAAATGCATAGGAATTTGATGAAATGGAATTTGAAATTTTTCTGTCATATTAGATTAACAAAGAAAAATTTAAATTTTATTCCATTAAATTTTCATACATTTTAATAACCAAACAACCCTTTAATATTGTAACAAAAAAAATTATAATATTATTTTCCTACCTATGAGAGTGAAAGTAGAAAGAAGTAGGGTTACATTGTCAATGTTTTGTTATCAGAGAAAGACGAAAGTAGTTATAATTGTTATCATCGGGATGTATGTAAGTCCATGTTTCATTGGACTGATCCAGTCTCCTGAAGCCTTTGAAGATTTGTCTAGAAATAAGTTGAAGACCAGTGAACAACTCACTTGTACAAGAAATCTGGTGGCTTTCAGCTCACAAGACTTCACTCCAGTCAAGATCTAACTCACTGAACATATTCTCATTAAAGTCGAAGATTAAAGTCGAAATATAGAAGACTGTCTAAATGCCAGAGCCTAGTAGATATCTTACCAGATTAAGATTGGAGTATCTTTCAGTGTAAAGTACTTACAATACTTTACACTAATTACGAGGAATATCTTTTTACCTTTACACCGGTTTGTCCAGACAATTTCTTTTTTTTGAATAAAAGGGATTTTACCTTGGTCAAATTTTATATCATCAAAATAAAAACTGGCAACATGGCATAGTGTTGGGTCGAAAAAGACCAAATATAAATTTGTACGAAAATAGTTGAAGCAAGTGAAGATTCTTGTACAGGTTTCTGAAACATTTCGGATTCAGAATGTTCACTGAAGCTTCACTATAGTCACGATCATATCAGCTGAAGCATTTAAGCGAAGACGAAGTCCGAAGTATGAAGAAAGAGAATCATCTCAGTGACGGAGCCAAGTGAAAATTTCTGCAATTGATCGAAGACTGAAGCTGATACGAATAAGACCCTGAGTTGCCCTGAACTCAGCTCAGACAGAGTCAACTTGACTCAGCTCAGGGCACGATTATGTTTCCCTCGATGGGTGCACTTTGGAAAGATGATTGGTGATCCTATCTGCCCCCTAGGATTCTCACCTTACTTGGGAGGACTGAAATGTGGGGGAAGTTTGAAGATCAACTCGAGTTCGTTCAATCCGAGTCAGCTTGGAAGAAGAGTCAACTTGGAACACCCCGTCTGGGTCACCTTAGAGCAGGGTCAGCCCAGAACTGAATCAACTTGGGATTTTCAAACTCTTATCTATTTTAATGCTTTCAATGACCAGGCCAAGTCATGTGATTAGCACATGTGTGTGGCTGTTCTAGATTGTTCTAAATAAGGATAAGAATTCAGTTGTAGATTTGTCTTGTTTTGGTGACACTTGATCGTGGGAGAGGATGAAGACAAGTGGGGACCAGAGAGAGGGAACCACCACTACCCTGCAGCTGTAGTTTTTGTACTCTACCAGCATGGCAAAGATTCTATCATGGTAGTAATTGATAGATTCTAATAAATGGCTCTTTTCAACCTTGAGACACTACTGATGATGCCTCCAAGGTAGCAGCCTTGTTCTTCTAGAAGATAGTTCGACTTCATGGAATTCTAAATACTATTGTCTTAGATAGAGATACAAAGGTTTTAAGTTATCTTTGGAAGACATTGTGGAAAATGATGGGTACTAAGCTATTGTTTAGCACTTCTCACCATCCCAGACTGATGGTCAGACTGAAGTAACAAACAGAACCATTGGGATGCTGCTTAGAACACTAGTGAATAAGACTTGGACGGATTGGGATTTGAAGCTTTCTCAAGCTGAGTTTGCTTACAATCGGGCTCCTAGTTATTCTACTGGAAAATTTCCTTTTGAAATATGTTATGGTGTGAATCCACTAATACCCATTGACATGATTCCTTTTTCTATTGAGCCAAAAGTTTGTGTTGAAGCTGAAAGTAGAGCAAAGGAGATCAAGAAGCTGCATGAGCAAGTCAAGGCTAGAATTGAGAAGGTAAATGCTGATTACAAGGCCAAGGCAAACAAGAATAGAAGATAAACCACTTTTGCACCATGAGATCTGGTTTGGGTCCACCTTAGAAAGGACATATTCTGATACGTAAATCACGCAACAAACGACAGCGGAAACTATTTTTGGTATTTTCTGAATTTTATGGAGTGAAAATAACTACAAAACAGTAGAATAAATGATAGATAAAGAATCCACCACCAAGATTCGTAAAGGACGAGCCACCGGAATCAAGGATAAAGGAAACACTCCAAACTACTACTATGTCTGATAAAGGTCTAGCCACCACAAACACTGATAAAGGAATCGAAGATTTAAGACCTCACTACTATAACTAATAAAGGACGAGCCACCACAATCATAGATAAAGGGGTCACTTCAAACCACCAAGATCTCAGATCTATAAAGGTAAATGAATATTTTTAAGAAATAGAGGTTGCTCTATTAATTTTGTTCAATCCTTAACAACTGCCTACAATGATAAGTGAGCCCCTATTTATAGCCACAAATGCTATTTTCCAAAATACAGTAATAAAATAAATAAAAGGCTAACATGGGCTAAGGACAACCATTACTTTAAACAACCAATAGAAAATCGACAGACAAAGCTTCTAGAAAGATTCCTTCTGTAAAAAGGACCCACAAACCGTTAGGATTAACGTTGTCACATGCTTCTCTCTTATCCACATCAACAGCTGTCAAGCATATTCCTTCTTTATTGGACCCACAACCATGTGACCGAAACAAACATCACTCATTGAAGACTTGGCGACTTAAACTGCAGCATCCATACTAAAGTTTTGTCTGGAGCTCGTTACCGGAGTCCTTCAGTGGCTATCTTCACTGGTGGATCATTGATGGTCGTTACTGGAGATTCTTGCCACTGGAGCAGTGTTAGTACTGGCGACTAGACTGGTTCAGTGAAGACTTATCTAAAATAGGTCACTACTGGTAGATTTAACATTGCTTGTTCAGATGGCATTACCAGTTCAGTTCCGACTGCCAGTTCAGTTGACTTCTTCAATCCACTAGTGTCAGTCAGTTCAGTGAACCTGGATATTTCCGCATCATTCTCCCTCTCTGAAAAGGGACTCGTCCTCGAGGTACTCATCTTCCAAATAAGGCACCGGATCTCCAATATTGAAAGTACTCGAAACTGCCATATCTCCAGGTAGCTCAACCTTATAAGCAATATCACCATATCTTTCCACTATCTTGAATACGGTCCTTCAGCTATGGGCATTAACTTGTTCTTTCTCCCTGCTATAAATCTTTCTTTTCTAAGGTGCACCCATACTAGATCACCTGGTGCAAAGCTGGATTGCTTTCGATGCTTGTGTAACATCCGCGATTTAGATTTGTTAACATTTTGTGGTTTGGATGCAATGCGACTAACTTTCTTAGCGAGAATCAATAATCGAAATCGTTGTGAACACTTATTTAAGGGAGCTATCTGTGTTGCTTAATGTGGAGCAAAAATATGGTGTCGGAAGTTTAGCAATCGAATTATTAAGAATATAGATTTTGAAAATGGTCAACTAATAAAATGTTCAAGGATAATAATAATAATGGTAATAATAATGAATTTATTAAAATTTGAGAACACTCATCAAGAACACTCAAAATTACCCATGTCCTTCCCCTCCTCTATATAAACCCTTGAGAACACTCAAACAAGGGATAAAATCCAAAACACACAACACTCAAATCATCAGAAACTCTCAAATGACCAGAACACTCAAATCGTCAGAAACTCTCAAATGACCAGAACACTCAAATCGTCAGAAACTCTCAAATGACCAGAACACTCAAATCGTCAGAAACTCTCAAATGACCAGAACACTCAAATCGTCAGAAACTCTCAAATGACCAGAACACTCAAATCGTCAGAAACTCTCAAATGACCAGAACACTCAAATCGTCAGAAACTCTCAAATGACCAGAACACTCAAATCGTCAGAAACTCTCAAATGACCAGAACACTCAAATCGTCAGAAACTCTCAAATGACCAGAACACTCAAATCGTCAGAAACTCTCAAATGACCAGAACACTCAAATCGTCAGAAACTCTCAAATGACCAGAACACTCAAATCGTCAGAAACTCTCAAATGACCAGAACACTCAAATCGTCAGAAACTCTCAAATGACCAGAACACTCAAATCGTCAGAAACTCTCAAATGACCAGAACACTCAAATCGTCAGAAACTCTCAAATGACCAGAACACTCAAATCGTCAGAAACTCTCAAATGACCAGAACACTCAAATCGTCAGAAACTCTCAAATGACCAGAACACTCAAATCGTCAGAAACTCTCAAATGACCAGAACACTCAAATCGTCAGAAACTCTCAAATGACCAGAACACTCAAATCGTCAGAAACTCTCAAATGACCAGAACACTCAAATCGTCAGAAACTCTCAAATGACCAGAACACTCAAATCGTCAGAAACTCTCAAATGACCAGAACACTCAAATCGTCAGAAACTCTCAAATGACCAGAACACTCAAATCGTCAAAAACTCTCAAATGACCAGAACACTCAAAATTACCCATGTCCTTCCCCTCCTCTATATAAACCCTTGAGAACACTCAAACAAGGGATAAAATCCAAAACACACAACACTCAAAGCACAAAATATCCTCTCAAAAACTCTCAAATGACCAGAACACTCAAATCATCAGAAACTCTCAAATGACCAGAACACTCAAATCGTCAGAAACTCTCAAATGACCAGAACACTCAAATCGTCAGAAACTCTCAAATGACCAGAACACTCAAATCGTCAGAAACTCTCAAATGACCAGAACACTCAAATCGTCAGAAACTCTCAAATGACCAGAACACTCAAATCGTCAGAAACTCTCAAATGACCAGAACACTCAAATCGTCAGAAACTCTCAAATGACCAGAACACTCAAATCGTCAGAAACTCTCAAATGACCAGAACACTCAAATCGTCAGAAACTCTCAAATGACCAGAACACTCAAATCGTCAGAAACTCTCAAATGACCAGAACACTCAAATCGTCAGAAACTCTCAAATGACCAGAACACTCAAATCGTCAGAAACTCTCAAATGACCAGAACACTCAAATCGTCAGAAACTCTCAAATGACCAGAACACTCAAATCGTCAGAAACTCTCAAATGACCAGAACACTCAAATCGTCAGAAACTCTCAAATGACCAGAACACTCAAATCGTCAGAAACTCTCAAATGACCAGAACACTCAAATCGTCAGAAACTCTCAAATGACCAGAACACTCAAATCGTCAGAAACTCTCAAATGACCAGAACACTCAAATCGTCAGAAACTCTCAAATGACCAGAACACTCAAATCGTCAGAAACTCTCAAATGACCAGAACACTCAAATCGTCAGAAACTCTCAAATGACCAGAACACTCAAATCGTCAGAAACTCTCAAATGACCAGAACACTCAAATCGTCAGAAACTCTCAAATGACCAGAACACTCAAATCGTCAGAAACTCTCAAATGACCAGAACACTCAAATCGTCAGAAACTCTCAAATGACCAGAACACTCAAATCGTCAAAAACTCTCAAATGACCAGAACACTCAAATCATCAGAACATGTTAGAAATATAAATGTAGTAGTTGATTTGTTTCCTTATTGTATATTAGTACTTAGAATGTAAATGTCTAAGTATGGAAGGGGGCTTAGTGTAAATTAGCCATATGTATATAAACCCCTTCCATTAAGCATTTTGTAACTTTTGAACCCATAATACAATCCAATCTTTCTCTGACATCTCTCTACTCTCTCTCTACTTTCTCTCACTAAAACCACCATTAACACACACACTTACATACACAAAAGCTTGAATTCTACTGTTTACAATTAGTGTAAATTAGACTCCAAATGAATGTCTGTTTGTGAATTTTCTGAGTATTGTTGAACCAAAGACAGTGAATGAAGCTCTAAGTTGTCCAGATTGGGTGAAAGCAATGCAAGAAGAACTTAATCAGTTCGAACGTCTTGAGGTATGGAAATTGGTTCCAAATCCTTACAAGAACAAGGAGCCAATTAAAACCAAATGGATCTTCAAAAACAAAAAGGATGAAACTGGAGTTGTTGTACGCAACAAAGCACGATTGGTTGCAAAGGGATACTGCCAACAAGATGGAATTGACTACGATGAGACATTCGCACCAGTTGCACGAATTGAGGCTATTCGGATGTTTCTTGCCTATGCTGCCTACAAGAAATTCACAGTCTACCAAATGGATGTCAAAACTGCCTTCTTAAATGGAATACTCAAAGAAGAAGTGTATGTTGAACAACCAGAAGGTTTTGTGAATTCAAAACATCCAGACTATGTTTACAGGTTAGATAAGGCTTTATATGGTCTGAAACAAGCGCCTCGTGCATGGTATGATGCTCTATCCTCTTATCTTGTGAAATCTGGTTTTAGCAAAGGTTCGATTGACACTACCTTGTTTATCAAACGACAAGGGAGTGACATCATTCTAATCTAGATTTATGTTGACGACATAATTTTCGGGTCAACTAATCCTAAATACTGCAAGAATTTCTCTGCTTTAATGATCAAGAAATTTGTAATGAGCATGATGGGTGAATTAAACTTTTTCCTTGGTCTTCAAGTAAAACAGTTGTCAAATGGTACTTTTATTTGTCAATCTAATTACATTCTTGACATGTTGAAAAAGTTTGATATGATGGATTGTCAAACAATTGGAACACCCATGGAAGCTCGGACAAAGATTAATGCTGACTTAAATGGAAAATCTTTTGATCAAAAGAAATATCGCAGTATGATAGGGTCACTCATGTATTTGACTGCAAGTCGCCCGGATATTATGTTCGCCACATGCATGTGTGCCAGGTACCAGGCCAATCCCAAGGAAAGTCATTTCCAGGCCGTTAAACGGATCTTCCGATACCTGAAAGGGACAGTGAACCTTGGTCTCTGGTATCCAAGGGATACCGAGTTTCAGTTAATTGCATATTTGGATGCTGACCATGCAGGTTGTAAGCTTGATCGAAAGAGTACTTTTTGAAGTGTACAGTTTCTAGGGGATAGATTGGTCAGTTGGTCTTCAAAGAAACAGAACTGTGTATCCACATCTACTGCAGAAGCAGAATACGTTGCTGCAGCAAGCTGTTGTTCACAAGTTTTTTGGATGAAGTAACTTTTTTTTTTTTTTTTTTTTTTTTTTTTTTTTTTTTTTTTTTTTTTTTTTTTTTTTTTTTTTTTTTTTTTTTTTTTTTTTTTTTTTTTTTTTTTTTTTTTTTTTTTTTTTTTTTTTTTTTTTTTTTTTTTTTTTTTTTTTTTTTTTTTTTTTTTTTTTTTTTTTTTTTTTTTTTTTTTTTTTTTTTTTTTTTTTTTTTTTTTTTTTTTTTTTTTTTTTTTTTTTTTTTTTTTTTTTTTTTTTTTTTTTTTTTTTTTTTTTTTTTTTTTTTTTTTTTTTTTTTTTTTTTTTTTTTTTTTTTTTTTTTTTTTTTTTTTTTTTTTTTTTTTTTTTTTTTTTTTTTTTTTTTTTTTTTTTTTTTTTTTTTTTTTTTTTTTTTTTTTTTTTTTTTTTTTTTTTTTTTTTTTTTTTTTTTTTTTTTTTTTTTTTTTTTTTTTTTTTTTTTTTTTTTTTTTTTTTTTTTTTTTTTTTTTTTTTTTTTTTTTTTTTTTTTTTTTTTTTTTTTTTTTTTTTTTTTTTTTTTTTTTTTTTTTTTTTTTTTTTTTTTTTTTTTTTTTTTTTTTTTTTTTTTTTTTTTTTTTTTTTTTTTTTTTTTTTTTTTTTTTTTTTTTTTTTTTTTTTTTTTTTTTTTTTTTTTTTTTTTTTTTTTTTTTTTTTTTTTTTTTTTTTTTTTTTTTTTTTTTTTTTTTTTTTTTTTTTTTTTTTTTTTTTTTTTTTTTTTTTTTTTTTTTTTTTTTTTTTTTTTTTTTTTTTTTTTTTTTTTTTTTTTTTTTTTTTTTTTTTTTTTTTTTTTTTTTTTTTTTTTTTTTTTTTTTTTTTTTTTTTTTTTTTTTTTTTTTTTTTTTTTTTTTTTTTTTTTTTTTTTTTTTTTTTTTTTTTTTTTTTTTTTTTTTTTTTTTTTTTTTTTTTTTTTTTTTTTTTTTTTTTTTTTTTTTTTTTTTTTTTTTTTTTTTTTTTTTTTTTTTTTTTTTTTTTTTTTTTTTTTTTTTTTTTTTTTTTTTTTTTTTTTTTTTTTTTTTTTTTTTTTTTTTTTTTTTTTTTTTTTTTTTTTTTTTTTTTTTTTTTTTTTTTTTTTTTTTTTTTTTTTTTTTTTTTTTTTTTTTTTTTTTTTTTTTTTTTTTTTTTTTTTTTTTTTTTTTTTTTTTTTTTTTTTTTTTTTTTTTTTTTTTTTTTTTTTTTTTTTTTTTTTTTTTTTTTTTTTTTTTTTTTTTTTTTTTTTTTTTTTTTTTTTTTTTTTTTTTTTTTTTTTTTTTTTTTTTTTTTTTTTTTTTTTTTTTTTTTTTTTTTTTTTTTTTTTTTTTTTTTTTTTTTTTTTTTTTTTTTTTTTTTTTTTTTTTTTTTTTTTTTTTTTTTTTTTTTTTTTTTTTTTTTTTTGTTTTTTTTTTTTTTTTTTTTTTTTTTTTTTTTTTTTTTTTTTTTTTTTTTTTTTTTTTGAATTTTTGTTTTTTTTTTTTTTTTTTTTTTTTTTTTTTTGTATGTGTGTTTGTTTTAAATTGAAAAACCAAATATAAAATTAGAAAACTTTAAAAAGATAAAAAGTTTTTTTTATTTTTTTTGTTTTAGTAAGTATTTTTATTTTATTTTTTTTGTTTTAGTTTTTTATTTTATTTTATTTATTTTTTTAGTATTTTTATTTTATTTTTTTTGTTTTAGTGTATTTTTATTTTATTTTTTTTGTTTTAGTAGTATTTTTATTTTATTTTTTTTGTTTTAGTAGTATTTTTATTTTATTTTTTTTGTTTTAGTTATTTTTATTTTATTTTTTTTGTTTTAGTAAGTATTTTTATTTTATTTTTTTTGTTTTAGTGTATTTTTATTTTATTTTTTTTGTTTTAGTGTATTTTTATTTTATTTTTTTTGTTTTAGTAAGTATTTTTATTTTATTTTTTTTGTTTTAGTTTTTTTATTTTATTTTTTTTGTTTTAGTAAGTATTTTTATTTTATTTTTTTTGTTTTAGTGTATTTTTATTTTATTTTTTTTGTTTTAGTAGTATTTTTATTTTATTTTTTTTGTTTTAGTAGTATTTTTATTTTATTTTTTTTGTTTTAGTTATTTTTATTTTATTTTTTTTGTTTTAGTAAGTATTTTTATTTTATTTTTTTTGTTTTAGTGTATTTTTATTTTATTTTTTTTGTTTTAGTGTATTTTTATTTTATTTTTTTTGTTTTAGTAAGTATTTTTATTTTATTTTTTTTGTTTTAGTGTATTTTTATTTTATTTTTTTTGTTTTAGTAGTATTTTTATTTTGTTTTTTTTGTTTGTTTTTTTTTGTTTTTTTGTTTTTCAAAATGGATCAAAGTTTTAAAATCAACTGTTTGCAGAGAAGTTTGCTCGGCAAACAGGTCATTTTGAAATCAAAAATTTTCCAAGTGTTAAAACCATCTGTTTGCATTAGTTCAAACCAATGTGTCTAGCCGGGTTGTTTACCCTAGGGTAGAAGTCGGGAACTGCCCATTCTCGCTTGCACCAAACTCTCCCAGCCATTCTGACTCCTCACAACAGGAGTTAGTCTCACAAATGCACGGAGATCAGCCACGCTCACCACACTCTCCTCATTTGGAGGATGAGAGTGTTGAAATAAGAGAGGACCAGCCCCACCTCTCGCCTTCATTTCGTGCACAAGAGTCTAGATCTCCTAGGTACACGGATTCACAAGCACAGTTGAGTACTGATGCCGGAACAAGCGGAGGGGGACCCACTTTGTGTGACCCTCAAGGACAGCTTGGAAATCCTGCCTTAGCTAACATCACGCCAGCTTTAGCCGCAGGTAACAGTCCTCAGACTGAGATTGGGGGACAGTATGAACGCCGTAGTGACACTGCTGTTCCTCAGGATCAACCTGAGACTGTATTAACAGGCATTCTCAGTGACCCCGGTGTTGTTAGAGGTGTTACCCAACAACAAGTCCCGGACAGTGATTTATCACAGTCTAGGACACAACCCGATTCTGGTTGCAAAGCCACTGAATCTCAAACTGCTGGTGAGGGTATAACCCGAGGATCCGCTGGAAATCCTGAATCAGATTCGCTGAATTTAGGTCACATTTCAAATGTGCAAACAACCCCCGGGTTGGCTACTCCTTCTCAAACACCAACACAAAGAACACCAACACCAAATCAAATTCCATCAACATCAACAAATCAACCTACCAAAGACTCTGCATGTGAAGTGTTGTTGAATATCTTACGGTCTGAGGGTGATTTGTTGACTGTAACTGAAAGAGGAGTGTTGAATGCTCTAGAGGTGAGAGAAAGAGAACTTGCTACTGAAAGAAGAGTAAAAGCTTTACAAGATCAAGTTGAAAGTCAAAAGGCTGAATATGATGCAAAGCTTGCTGCATTAGAACTTAGATTGTTAGCATTAGAATCTTGCCGACCGGCCTCGGTTGCTTCTAGACGGGATGATCCTGATTCTGATGATCACCCCGAGGGGGAGAACCAAGGAGAGGGTCAAGCCAATATTGAAAATGATTCGGCAAGAGTTGATGTGAATGTTGAGGATGTAGTAATGGAAGAAAGAGCAGAGGGTGTGAATGTTGAGAATGTTGAGAACGATACTTTAGATGATGTGATTAGAAGAAGATTAGTTGAAGTTTTTGGTGCTGATTCTGATGTAGAAAGTGAAGAAGAAGAAGTTGAAAATATTGAGGTCAATGAAGAAGAAGGTTTTGTGATTGAAAATGAAGTTATGGAATATGCTGAAGGTGAAGCAGAAGATGAGGCAAGAAAAGATAATGTAATCTTGGATGAGCCAGAAATAGTTGAGATTCCAGCGAATGTAGAAGCTGATGAAGAACCAATGTTTGAAGAATTTCCAGATCTTGACTACTTTAAAACAGGTTCTTCAAGCAGAATTGAAGTTGGAGAATCTTCTGTTCCAGCTAGCACAACTTCACAGCATTACACTTTTGAAGACTTCAATAGTTTTGATGAATTGAGAAAGACTCCTGAAGCTGCATCTCAGAATTTCAAGAAATCAACATATAAACAAGTGTTGAAAGAAGCAATCATATCCGAGGAAGTTCTTCCTGATTATTTTCCAACAGATTTGACTGAAGAACAAAGGAGGTTTATTAATCGGGGATACTTCTTGAGGGATAAAGAAAGAATGGTTGCTCTGGGTGTTAAACCAAAGGAGGCAGCTAAGAAGTCTAGATTTCTGGAAGAAAGAGCTTATCCGATCTTTTGTGGAGCTACCAAAGTAACCAAAACAAAGAGACCAGAATTGGATTCGATGTACAAGTTTAAGGAAGCAAGACAAATTGAAGAATACAAAGAGCTTCTTAAACTCACTAAGCAATACAATCCAAAGCTTCTCGAAGAACAAAGAAACCACAAGATTTTGGTGCTTGTCAGAGTAATCTTGGTTAAAAGGGTTTCTATCTCTGTCCCTTGCTTTCATGTAAAAAGAGATAACAATAAAATGTACAGATTCACAGAAGCTCAGTTCAAGCTGCTGCCAGTTGATGACATTATCTTTCTCTACAACCATTTCTTGAATGCAATGCAAAGATACAAAGAAGATGTTATTGCCTTTGAAGCTGTTAAAAGATACATGTCAAGCTGCATTCAATACGCTTCATTGGAAGACTTTCAAATTGGTTTTGAAGTTGTTAAGAGAAAGATTAATGTACCATATCCAGATCAAAGTCTTTACACCGGAGACATTGAACAGCTCAGTATTGGTCATATCATAGAAGAACCATCCTTCGGTGTTGTCTTTTTGAATAGCAGAAAGAAGAAGGTTTTGTGATTGAAATGAAGTTATGGAATATGCTGAAGGTGAAGCAGAAGATGAGGCAAGAAAAGATAATGTAATCTTGGATGAGCCAGAAATAGTTGAGATTCCAGCGAATGTAGAAGCTGATGAAGAACCAATGTTTGAAGAATTTCCAGATCTTGACTACTTTAAAACAGGTTCTTCAAGCAGAATTGAAGTTGGAGAATCTTCTGTTCCAGCTAGCACAACTTCACAGCATTACACTTTTGAAGACTTCAATAGTTTTGATGAATTGAGAAAGACTCCTGAAGCTGCATCTCAGAATTTCAAGAAATCAACATATAAACAAGTGTTGAAAGAAGCAATCATATCCGAGGAAGTTCTTCCTGATTATTTTCCAACAGATTTGACTGAAGAACAAAGGAGGTTTATTAATCGGGGATACTTCTTGAGGGATAAAGAAAGAATGGTTGCTCTGGGTGTTAAACCAAAGGAGGCAGCTAAGAAGTCTAGATTTCTGGAAGAAAGAGCAGAGGGTGTGAATGTTGAGAACGATACTTTAGATGATGTGATTAGAAGAAGATTAGTTGAAGTTTTTGGTGCTGATTCTGATGTAGAAAGTGAAGAAGAAGTTGAAAATATTGAGGTCAATGAAGAAGAAGGTTTTGTGATTGAAAATGAAGTTATGGAATATGCTGAAGGTGAAGCAGAAGATGAGGCAAGAAAAGATAATGTAATCTTGGATGAGCCAGAAATAGTTGAGATTCCAGCGAATGTAGAAGCTGATGAAGAACCAATGTTTGAAGAATTTCCAGATCTTGACTACTTTAAAACAGGTTCTTCAAGCAGAATTGAAGTTGGAGAATCTTCTGGATACTTTACTCGCCTTTATTACGTATTTTGGACACACTTATGATTACATATTTTGGGATACACTTATGATTACGTATTTTGGACACACTTATGATTACGTATTTTGGACACACTTATGATTACATATTTTGGACACACTTATGATTACATATTTTGGGATACACTTATGATTACGTATTTTGGACACACTTATGATTACGTATTTTGGACACGCTTATGATTACATATTTTGGATACACTTATGATTACATATTTTGGGATACACTTATGATTACGTATTTTGGACACACTTATGATTACGTATTTTGGACACGCTTATGATTACATATTTTGGATACACTTATGATTACATATTTTGGGATACACTTATGATTACGTATTTTGGACACACTTATGATTACGTATTTTGGACACGCTTATGATTACATATTTTGGATACACTTATGATTACATATTTTGGACACACTTATGATTACGTATTTTGGACACACTTATGATTACGTATTTTGGACACACTTATGATTACATATTTTGGACACACTTATGATTACATATTTTGGATACACTTATGATTACGTATTTTGGACACACTTATGATTACGTATTTTGGACACGCTTATGATTACATATTTTGGATACACTTATGATTACATATTTTGGGATACACTTATGATTACGTATTTTGGACACACTTATGATTACGTATTTTGGACACGCTTATGATTACATATTTTGGATACACTTATGATTACATATTTTGGGATACACTTATGATTACGTATTTTGGACACACTTATGATTACGTATTTTGGACACGCTTATGATTACATATTTTGGATACACTTATGATTACATATTTTGGGATACACTTATGATTACGTATTTTGGACACACTTATGATTACGTATTTTGGACACGCTTATGATTACATATTTTGGATACACTTATGATTACATATTTTGGACACACTTATGATTACGTATTTTGGACACACTTATGATTACGTATTTTGGACACACTTATGATTACATATTTTGGACACACTTATGATTACATATTTTGGATACACTTATGATTACGTATTTTGGACACACTTATGATTACGTATTTTGGACACGCTTATGATTACATATTTTGGATACACTTATGATTACATATTTTGGGATACACTTATGATTACGTATTTTGGACACACTTATGATTACGTATTTTGGACACGCTTATGATTACATATTTTGGATACACTTATGATTACATATTTTGGGATACACTTATGATTACGTATTTTGGACACACTTATGATTACGTATTTTGGACACGCTTATGATTACATATTTTGGATACACTTATGATTACATATTTTGGGATACACTTATGATTACGTATTTTGGACACACTTATGATTACGTATTTTGGACACGCTTATGATTACATATTTTGGATACACTTATGATTACATATTTTGGATACACTTATGATTACGTATTTTGGACACACTTATGATTACGTATTTTGGACACGCTTATGATTACATATTTTGGATACACTTATGATTACATATTTTGGATACACTTATGATTACGTATTTTGGACACACTTATGATTACGTATTTTGGACACGCTTATGATTACATATTTTGGATACACTTATGATTACATATTTTGGACACACTGATTACATAATTTGGACACGCTTATGATTACATATTTCGGATACGATTACATATATTGGATACATATGCAGTTCACATTTTGTATACATACTTGACTTCATATTCGGTTATACTATGGATGCTCTATTGTTTTGTCGATTATATACTGTACTGAATGATACCCTGTGTGTGCTTTATTGATAGTGCTGTGTGCTATCCCTGCGTGTGCTTTATCGATAGTGCCGAGTGACTATCCCTGTGTGTGCTTTATTGATAGTGCCGTGTGCCTATCCCTGTGTGTGCTATATCGATAATGACGTCTGCCTATCTCTGTGTGTGCTTAAAGTGGCTGATAGTGCTTTATGCCTATCCCTGTGTGTGCTACCACAACCCGGTTAACCTAATGGGCATGAGACGTATTGGTATTCATTCTATCCAGGTCATTGGTATGACTATATGGGCACATATTGGTATTCGATGGTTGCTTTATGCACCACATTAGCCAGGTCATGTCTATGACCGTAAGAGGCTTCATATATATTCACAGATATTCAATTATGCATACAAAACCTACGAACTCACCAACCTTTGTGTTGACGCTTTTAAGTATCCTTTCAGGTGTGCAAGTTAATCATGTTAGAGGTGGCTAAGGAGGATATCATGGTGGCCTTTAGCAGACTCAAATTTAGGATTTCAAGCTGCTTATCTTCTGTTGTTGTTGTTGATGCTTTCTGTTTAGACTATGGCATTATGCCTAAGTGCTTATCCCCTGCGTGGGAGTTTATCTATGTTTGCTTTGGATTTTGAATTTATGTTAACTATTTATGTTTTAATTTAATGAAATGTGAGTTGTTTTATGTATTCATGTAGTTACTCTATGTAACATCCATGACGTGTGTGCTTATCGTTGCATCCCGAGTTTTCCGCCTTAGTCGGGGTGTGACAGCTTGTTTGCTCTTGCCTTGTATTCTGCACTGGCCTTCTCAATTCTTGTTCTCACTTGCTGGTGAATCTTCTTAATTTCTTAATCTCTTAGCTCTGACCTCAGCTTCAACACTTGCCTTTGGTTCAATTGAAAAAGGAATCAAATCGATGGGAGTCAAAGGATTAACACCATAGCAGATTTCAAATGGTGGTTGACTGGTAGAATAGTTAGGAGCTCTATTGAAAGCAAACTCAGCATGAGAAAGCTTCAGATTCCATTCTTTCAACGTCTTTTTTTTTGGGTAAAGCGATGAATTTTATAACAACACCCAAAATAATAAGTACAAGTACTGTGACCGAGTGTCACAATAGTTCATACATATGACATGCCATATGTATGTAACAAGCTAGGAGGTACTAGCAAACTAACTAGGAACTAACAACATTACATAATAGCAAAAACTAAACGCAATGTAACTGTAAAATTTCTACATTAATCTTGTGCAGCAACAAGGCCCATGGTCAGTCTCCAGCAGGTCATGCACACGAGCAGAAATCTTGAAACACATCGATGCAAGCTTCAATCTTACTGTATACTTTATGATTTCCACAAGTTCAGTCGGGGTTCTTTTCTTGTTCGAAAAAAGTCGACTATTTCTTTCTTGCCAAATATAATACGAAGTAGCAGCCAACAAAAGTTTAGCAATAATAACCTGAGCAGATTTCTGATTTTGTTGCGCACTTAGCCAAGAGACAAAGAGGTCCCAGTTTGTCGAAGTATTTTGTATGGCAGGAAACGAGGTAACATCCTTCCAAACCTTTGAGGAGTATTCAGATTCAAAAAACAAATGAGAATGTGAATCTGGTCCATGTTGACAAAGCGAACAACACATGAGCCTCAAATTAGTTTCACTACCCGCATCCCACCACTTCATTCTATCTTGTGTCTTCAGCTTATTTCTCATTACTCACCATAAATGAAATGCATGGCGTGGAATACATTAGGGATACCAAACAATTTTTACCCACAGAACATCATTGCCTTTAGACCTAATAGTGTCCCAAACTTTAGTAGTAGAGAAAGATTGATCACGTCCTTCATAGTCAATCCAGGTAAGGGTATCTTCCTTATCAAATTGCAAGTCCTTAATAGCATACCAATTGTTTGATTAGTGACTTCAGTTTGTCCATCAGTTTGAGGATGATGTGACGTACTGAACATCAATTTGGTGCCCATCAATCTCCATAAGGTCTTCCAGAAATAACTCAGGAATTTTACATCCCTATCTTAAAAAATTTTCCTTGGAATCCCATGTAAATGAACAATCTCCTTGAAAAATAAATTCGCCAGTGCTGAAATTTGTAGTGTTGCGAGGAACAAAATGGGCCATTTTTTAAAAACGATCAACAACCACCATTATTGAATCTTTTCCCCTCTGGGTTCTGGGTAATGCAACGATGAAATCCATGCTAAGATCTTCCCATGGCTAGTTTGGAATCCTTTATGGAAAGTTGCCTTCGCCTGGTGACAAGTTGGACAACGATTGAATATACTTTGAACATCTTTCAGTAAACTTGGCCAGTAGAAATGTTCAGTGAGAATCTCTCCAGTTTTGTTAATACCAAATGGCCAGCCAGACCTCCTCCATGTGCTTCCCTTATCAGTATCTCTCCAATGGAACCCTTTGGAATACACAACTTTCCACTTCTGAATAAGAAGCCATCTTGAACAACATATGGTCCTTTTTGATTAGCTTCAGTGAGATGATCATCGAAGTCTTGATCAGCAGCATATAATTCCTTTATGAAAGAAAATCCAAGAACTCTTGCTTCCAGAATAGATAACAATGAATATCTTCTAGAAGTGCATCGGCAACAACATTAACTACCCCAACTTTTTCAAGAGTTGGTTTCAATTAACAATCAAAAGTTAAAGATGTTATAGTTGATGGAAATTGGGTATGGCTTTCTACATGGAACTCTCATTTCATTCTCCCATATCTCCCTATTCTTGATTCGGTGAAAAAGGATGAGGTGTTGTGGCGGAACAGATTTGGAATTTTGTCTGAATTCTCGGTCTTTTTAGCGTGGGAAGATATTCGTCCAAGAGCTGATAAGGTTCCCTGGTTTCGCATGATATGGTTTAGTCAGTGTATCCCAAAACACGCGTTTATATTATGGTTGGCTGTTAAGGGGAAGCTAAAAACTCAAGATCTGCTCCAATCTTGGGATTTTTCCTCTACGATTGATGCCATAGTGTGCCCTTTGTGTGAATCACAACCTGACTCTCATACTCATCTTTTCTTTGAGTGTGCTTATTCTTCGCACGTATGGGATATTGTTCGGGTTTGGGCTAACTTTCTGATGGCTTCAAAGAATTGGGATGACATTGTTTCTGATGTTATTCAGTTTACACATAAAGATTCGGTCAGAAGTGTGCTCACGAAGTTATGTTTAGCTGCTTGTGTTTATTTTATATGGAGGGAAAGGAATACAAGATTGTTCACTAAGAAGAAGCGTCCTTATGATCAACTGGGGGCTGCAATGATCGCTACTGTAAGGTTAAAATTATTTACCTTTCAGTTCAAGAAGTCTAGGCGTATGGAGGAGCTGCGAATTGCTTGGGATCTTCCAACCTCTTCACTTGCCAAACTTTTTTTTTTGGGGAAAAGCATACCCCGATGACTTTTCATTACAACACCATCAAAAAAATTCAGTACAAGTAGTGTGATTGAGTATCACACTAGTTCATATATGTGACATGCCACATATATGTAATCTAGAAAACACACACAACCAAGTAAACAAAAGTATCTAGTCTACCTATAATCTAACAAAAATACAAGGTAGACAAAATTAGAGACAATCAGCCAACATGATAAACTGAATCACCAACAATATCCCAATCCGCAAGTAGTCTTTCAACTCGATCAGTCTTCTTAAACTTCAAGTTCAACAGCTTCGCACGAACAGTGGCAAGAATGATGTCGCACAATACCTCCGGCGTCCGTATAATATTCTTGAACAATCTATTATTTCGCTCCTGCCAAATAAAATAGGCCATAGCAACAACAAGTAAATGCCTCAAAAAATCCTTGAAGGATTTTGAATTCACACGAGAGACCAGCCAATCCATAATCGAATTCCAAATGGGAGGGAGGGATTGCAAATCGGCAGCTACCCAAATTGATTCCCAAACCTGAGAATACTTACATTCAAAAAATAAGTGACTATGAGAATCAAAATCAGCTTTACACAATGCACAACACATCATATTCATATTTTTTTTCTTTCAGGGCTCCAACAAAGAATCCTATCCTGTGTTAACAATTTTCTGCGCATGATCAACCACATCAAAAAAGCATGCCTAGGAATACAGCTTGCATACCATACTATTTTAACCCAAATAACCGGTTGTTCCCTGGTCCTAAAAGTATCCCAAACGACACGAGAGGAGTAGAACTGCTCACGATCATCAGAATCTTTCCAATATAGAGTATCATTTTGGTTGGGAATTAATTGGAAATTAGGAATATTAATAAGAACTGGATAAATATCTAACCAAGCAGTTGGCCATTTCCATGTCACATCATGAATAACATCAGCAACCGTAGTGTTCAAAGAAACCCCCGCTCTCTTTATCTCTCTAGGCGTGATAAAATTACTAAGTGGGCAGATAGAATTCCATCTATCAAACCAACTTGATGTACCTATTCCATTACCAATTTTTGAACATATATGATATCGGATGGAAGGTCTTAATTTTAAAATCTTTCGCTAGCTCCAGCTACTCGTATTTTGTATAGGAACATCCCAAAAGTTTCAGCCCTTAAGCTTATAATCATAGATCCAAGCAACCCAAAGAGACTCTCTTTTAGTTAGAATACTCCAAATATGATTTGTCATCAATGCATTATTCACCTCAGATATACGACGCATACCCAATCCACTTTCATTTTTAGGTACACAAATAGACTTCCATGAAGCTTTTGCCTTCCCTTTCTGCATAGGGCCCTGGCACCATAAGAAACCCCGCATTTTCTGCTCAAGATCCTTGATAACTCTTGATGGTAATATAAATACCGATGCCCAATAGATATGCAAAGAAGAGAGGTCAGATATAACAGGTTTTTTGGTATAATAGGGTAGAAGATACCCCTGGTTAGCTTGTATTACACCAAAAACAATAGAGTTCAGGCGATATGATGGTAGTACCATATCGACTTTACACAACAGATACATTTGTGTTACCACCTAATCCAAAACAACCAAAGGCATAACATGCCACAACCAGGCAAAAACATCTAGACACTATGCAAGAACTACAAAGACATCTAAAGCCAAAAAAAGACTTCTATCTATTGATCATCCTCGTTAAGGGAATATTCTAATTGTGAAGTGCAACTTCCATCTCGCTATTCTTCTTATATCGAAAAGTAAGAAGCTTGAGTCTCATTTTTCAATAATCTCCTTAGCTACACGATCTGCATTCATTTTCTGATTTTTAAAGATTCGTGAATTACGCTCTTGCCATATAAAGTACACTGAGGCAGCAATGGTCAACTTCATTGTGATAGCTTTAAACGATTTCGCCTTTGCAATCGGTAGAAAGTCGTCCAGAATGACATCCCATCTTATTGAATTAAATGCAAGATCAAATTTAGAGCCAAGCTGTCGCCATACCTGTGATGAAAATAAACATTCAAAAAATAAATGGGTATGTGAGTCAGGTTGGGACTCGCACAAAGGGCACACTAACACCGTATCAGAAGGCAAATGTTGAACATCCCATGAACGTAACAAATCTTGTGTTTTAAGTTTCCTCTTGAACACTAACCACAGAAGAAAAGCATGTTTCGAGATAGAGTGCTTATGCCATACCAAATCAGTCCAAGCAATTCTCCTATCTCTGATCCGTAAGTCTTCCCATACAACACCAATTGAAAAAGGATGGAAATTACCATTTCTATCTTTCCATAATACTATATCAGGTCGATTATCATGTAAGACAGGTGGACTTAAGTTCTGAAATCTGGAATTCCAAACCGACGGCGAAGACCATATCCCATCATTCACAACCTCAGAAACCGTAGCATTAAGTGTGAGACCAGCATTAGCTATCAGACGAGGGGAAATACCATCAATAAGTGGGCCAAAATCAGACCAAATATCATACCAAGCTTAGGTATTTCGACCATTCCCTAACTTATGCCAAAAGAACTTTCGTACAATAGATCTAACCTGTAATAACTTTCTCCAGCTCCAAGTCATACTACCCTTCGGCTTCACATCCCAAAAATTCTGACCTCGCAATTTATAAGTATGAATCCAACGAACCCACAAAGGCTCTTTTTGAGTGACAATATTCCAAATATGCGATGTAAGAAGTGCAACATTAAAAATATCTAACCTGCGAATACCAAGCCCTCCTTCCGCTTTTGGTAAACAAACCACATCCCAAGCCACCTTAGCCTTGCCCCTACAGATCTGACCTTGACTCCAAAAGAAAGCTCGAAGGATTTGTTCGATTTCTTGGATCACTCTATTTGGCAACATAAAGACAGAAGACCAGTACACATGCATCGATGACAATACAGATTGGACAAGCTGAAGTCTACCTGCAAATGAAAGAAACTTGTTTTTCCAATCCGCAACTCGCTGATGAACTCTATTAACCAGCTCTTTACAGTCCCTATATATCAGTCTGGAAGATACTATAGGAACACCCAAATACTTCACAGGCAACCATCCCTCTTCAAAAGGAAGTATCCCTAAAATACCTAATTTAACATGATTTAATACATTACAAAAATAGGCCGTACTCTTCTGTAAACTGGGTGCAAGACCAGACACATTTTTAAATTCCATGAGACCTTCCATAATAGTACTAGCCGAAACCATATCACCATGCAAGAAAATAAATAAATCGTCAGCAAAGCAAAGATTAATGATACCATTTGACTTGTGATGATACTTGAAATGCCCAGCATCCCGAACTTTACGCTGAAAGATCAAGGTTAGAATCTCCATCACAAGCGTGAATAAATATGGGGATAAAGGATCTCCTTGCCGAAGACCCCGTTGTCCTTTAAAATAACCATATAATGAGCCATTTATACTTAAAGAAAACAGAGTACTAGATACACATTCCATGATCCAACCAACCATTTTATCAGGAAAACCGAAACCAACAAGAATCTTGTGCAAAAAGTTCCAATCCACTGTATCATATGCTTTTTGAATATCCACCTTAAAAGTACATCTTGAAACACCTCTATCCAAGTGATAATTATGCATGAGTTCTTGGGTAAGTAAAATATTATCAGAAATTCTTCTGCCCGACACAAATGCTGATTGATTATTGCTAATAAGCTCATCTAAACATCCTTTTATTCGATTTGCAATAATCTTGGTAATGCATTTAAATATCACATTGCAGCACCGAAAGGACAAACGTCTTGTTCCTCCAATCTGTAATTCTTTTCTCCATTTTCTCAACAAGAATTTTACAATCTCTATATAGGAGACAAGAAATTAACGGGTAGATACTGTGACAATCGTCAATTTTCGGATAAGACAAAAATTTTAAATCTTTTATTAATTAATATTTAATCTAAAAATATTTAGAAATATTAAGTATTAAGCTTTATATTAAATAGAAATTGCTCTATTTAATATAATACGTTGTAAACAACTAGAATAGTTGGAATAATGAAGATATTTAAATTAAAGTAAAGGATACCAAATCTTTAGGTATTATGTCTAAAGCTTTAATAAGATTACATTTAAATTTTGGTAATTTAACGACAACTATTTAGATTAAATCACGGACTAAACATCTGGCGAATGATGGTGTAAATTTACCTATTATAAAATATCCAAAATATTTATGCTCCTTGTTTGCTTCTGCCTTCTTTCTATTCGACCCCCTAGCATTGTTTATTAAATCCCCAACTTGATATAGAGAAGATCGATGTTCATGATCATTATATATATATATATATATATATATATATATATATATATATATATATATATATATATATATATATATATATATATATATATATATATATATATATATATATATATATATATATATATATATATATATATATATATATATATATATATATATATATATATATATATATATATATATATATATATATATATATATATATATATATATATATATATATATATATATATATATATATATATATATATATATATATATATATATATATATATATATATATATATATATATATATATATATATATATATATATATATATATATATATATATATATATATATATATATATATATATATATATATATATATATATATATATATATATATATATATATATATATATATATATATATATATATATATATATATATATATATATATATATATATATATATATATATATATATATATATATATATATATATATATATATATATATATATATATATATATATATATATATATATATATATATATATATATATATATATATATATATATATATATATATATATATATATATATATATATATATATATATATATATATATATATATATATATATATATATATATATATATATATATATATATACATGTATATAATATATATATACATATATATATACGGTATTATATATACATATACATATATATATATATATATATATATATATATGCATATATATATATATACGAGCTTTTAAGCAAGTATGATTACCTGATATATTGACTGAGCTTTTAAGCAAGTATGATTACCTGATATATTGACTGAGCTTTTAAGCAAGTATGATTACTGATATATTGACTGAGCTTTTAAGCAAGTATGATTACTGATATATTGACTGAGCTTTTAAGCAAGTATGATTATCAGATATATTGACTGAGCTTTTAAGCAAGTATGATTACCTGATATATTGACTGAGCTTTTAAGCAAGTATGATTACTGATATATTGACTGAGCTTTTAAGCAAGTATGATTACTGATATATTGACTGAGCTTTTAAGCAAGTATGATTATCAGATATATTGACTGAGCTTTTAAGCAAGTATGATTACCTGATATATTGACTGAGCTTTTAAGCAAGTATGATTACTGATATATTGACTGAGCTTTTAAGCAAGTATGATTACTGATATATTGACTGAGCTTTTAAGCAAGTATGATTACTGATATATTGACTGAGCTTTTAAGCAAGTATGATTACTGATATATTGACTGAGCTTTTAAGCAAGTATGATTATCAGATATATTGACTGAGCTTTTAAGCAAGTATGATTACCTGATATATTGACTGAGCTTTTAAGCAAGTATGATTACTGATATATTGACTGAGCTTTTAAGCAAGTATGATTACTGATATATTGACTGAGCTTTTAAGCAAGTATGATTATCAGATATATTGACTGAGCTTTTAAGCAAGTATGATTACCTGATATATTGACTGAGCTTTTAAGCAAGTATGATTACTGATATATTGACTGAGCTTTTAAGCAAGTATGATTACTGATATATTGACTGAGCTTTTAAGCAAGTATGATTACTGATATATTGACTGAGCTTTTAAGCAAGTATGATTACTGATATATTGACTGAGCTTTTAAGCAAGTATGATTATCAGATATATTGACTGAGCTTTTAAGCAAGTATGATTACCTGATATATTGACTGAGCTTTTAAGCAAGTATGATTACTGATATATTGACTGAGCTTTTAAGCAAGTATGATTACTGATATATTGACTGAGCTTTTAAGCAAGTATGATTATCAGATATATTGACTGAGCTTTTAAGCAAGTATGATTACCTGATATATTGACTGAGCTTTTAAGCAAGTATGATTACTGATATATTGACTGAGCTTTTAAGCAAGTATGATTACTGATATATTGACTGAGCTTTTAAGCAAGTATGATTACTGATATATTGACTGAGCTTTTAAGCAAGTATGATTACTGATATATTGACTGAGCTTTTAAGCAAGTATGATTATCAGATATATTGACTGAGCTTTTAAGCAAGTATGATTACCTGATATATTGACTGAGCTTTTAAGCAAGTATGATTACTGATATATTGACTGAGCTTTTAAGCAAGTATGATTACTGATATATTGACTGAGCTTTTAAGCAAGTATGATTATCAGATATATTGACTGAGCTTTTAAGCAAGTATGATTACCTGATATATTGACTGAGCTTTTAAGCAAGTATGATTACTGATATATTGACTGAGCTTTTAAGCAAGTATGATTACTGATATATTGACTGAGCTTTTAAGCAAGTATGATTACTGATATATTGACTGAGCTTTTAAGCAAGTATGATTACTGATATATTGACTGAGCTTTTAAGCAAGTATGATTATCAGATATATTGACTGAGCTTTTAAGCAAGTATGATTACCTGATATATTGACTGAGCTTTTAAGCAAGTATGATTACTGATATATTGACTGAGCTTTTAAGCAAGTATGATTACTGATATATTGACTGAGCTTTTAAGCAAGTATGATTATCAGATATATTGACTGAGCTTTTAAGCAAGTATGATTACCTGATATATTGACTGAGCTTTTAAGCAAGTATGATTACTGATATATTGACTGAGCTTTTAAGCAAGTATGATTACTGATATATTGACTGAGCTTTTAAGCAAGTATGATTACTGATATATTGACTGAGCTTTTAAGCAAGTATGATTACTGATATATTGACTGAGCTTTTAAGCAAGTATGATTATCAGATATATTGACTGAGCTTTTAAGCAAGTATGATTACCTGATATATTGACTGAGCTTTTAAGCAAGTATGATTACTGATATATTGACTGAGCTTTTAAGCAAGTATGATTACTGATATATTGACTGAGCTTTTAAGCAAGTATGATTATCAGATATATTGACTGAGCTTTTAAGCAAGTATGATTACCTGATATATTGACTGAGCTTTTAAGCAAGTATGATTACTGATATATTGACTGAGCTTTTAAGCAAGTATGATTACTGATATATTGACTGAGCTTTTAAGCAAGTATGATTACTGATATATTGACTGAGCTTTTAAGCAAGTATGATTACTGATATATTGACTGAGCTTTTAAGCAAGTATGATTATCAGATATATTGACTGAGCTTTTAAGCAAGTATGATTACCTGATATATTGACTGAGCTTTTAAGCAAGTATGATTACTGATATATTGACTGAGCTTTTAAGCAAGTATGATTACTGATATATTGACTGAGCTTTTAAGCAAGTATGATTACTGATATATTGACTGAGCTTTTAAGCAAGTATTATCAGATATATATACGGAGCTTTTAAGCAAGTATGATTACCTGATATATTGACTGAGCTTTTAAGCAAGTATTATATCAGAGTAATAAGATATGATCTATGTCTCAGATACATATTTACGCGAGCTATGACTCGGTAAAGTTATAATGTCAGTGCTCCAGGGTAGAACACGCATTATATTACAATCAGGATATAATGTTAGTGCCTGGAGGTAGAACACGCATTATGTTATATACGGAGCTTTTAAGCAAGTATGATTACCTGATATATTGACTGAGCTTTTAAGCAAGTATTATTACCTGATATATTGACTGAGCTTTTAAGCAAGTATGATTACTCAGATATATTGACTGAGCTTTTAAGCAAGTATGATTACTGATATATTGACTGAGCTTTTAAGCAAGTATGATTATCAGATATATTGACTGAGCTTTTAAGCAAGTATGATTACCTGATATATTGACTGAGCTTTTAAGCAAGTATGATTACCTGATATATTGACTGAGCTTTTAAGCAAGTATTATATGATATATTGACGAGCTTTTAAGAAGTATGATAGTATCAGATATATTGATAGCTTTTAAGCAGATAATCATTTGGTATCATCAAAGAGCTGTGAATCAGAAACTGTTTACAATAGTTTTTCATAGAGAGACCTATAAGTTATGTTTATTAATGCTCGCATCCTGGACTATGGACCCATGGGTGACATATTAATAATGATTGTATGGTTGTTATTTGCATATTATTTGTTGTTTGTATACTGATTTAAGGACAGTTTAAATGTAAGGGTGTGCCTAATAATAAGAGTTGAAGGTAAGTATTTCTATAACTCTATGATATTATATAATTACTTGATATATTAGTATGACCGAATTTGTTATCTGAACCCTACATATATATATATATATATATATATATATATATATATATATATATATATATATATATATATATATATATATATATATATATATATATATATATATATATATATATATATATATATATATATATATATATATATATATATATATATATATATATATATATATATATATATATATATATATATATATATATATATATATATATATATATATATATATATATATATATATATATATATATATATATATATATATATATATATATATATATATATATATATATATATATATATATATATATATATATATATATATATATATATATATATATATATATATATATATATATATATATATATATATATATATATATATATATATATATATATATATATATATATATATATATATATATATATATATATATATATATATATATATATATATATATATATATATATATATATATATATATATATATATATATATATATATATATATATATATATATATATATATATATATATATATATATATATATATATATATATATATATATATATATATATATATATATATATATATATATATATATATATATATATATATATATATATATATATATATATATATATATATATATATATATATATATATATATATATATATATATATATATATATATATATATATATATATATATATATATATATATATATATATATATATATATATATATATATATATATATATATATATATATATATATATATATATATATATATATATATATATATATATATATATATATATATATATATATATATATATATATATATATATATATATATATATATATATATATATATATATATATATATATATATATATATATATATATATATATATATATATATATATATATATATATATATATATATATATATATATATATATATATATATATATATATATATATATATATATATATATATATATATATATATATATATATATATATATATATATATATATATATATATATATATATATATATATATATATATATATATATATATATATATATATATATATATATATATATATATATATATATATATATATATATATATATATATATATATATATATATATATATATATATATATATATATATATATATATATATATATATATATATATATATATATATATATATATATATATATATATATATATATATATATATATATATATATATATATATATATATATATATATATATATATATATATATATATATATATATATATATATATATATATATATATATATATATATATATATATATATATATATATATATATATATATATATATATATATATATATATATATATATATATATATATATATATATATATATATATATATATATATATATATATATATATATATATATATATATATATATATATATATATATACTATTCACTATCTGTGAATTATTTCATATTTTCGATCTAATTAATACATTTCGGTATTAATACTTTCATTTAAAATACCCATCTATATATATATATAGATGTACATTTTTGTATTTATTCTAGAATACATTCATTATGGATCTCGTATTGAGATTAAGTAAAATTATCTAGTATATCTTCATTTCTGGAGGATATACGTATTTTACCTAATAAGCTAAATACTTAGCTTATTTATGAAATTTCAAAAGAGATTTTTAATGGTTTTAATAAAAATAAATGAGATTTAATTTATAAAAATTCCAAGTATATGTTTCAAAATCTTTGAAACAACTCAAAAATCAATTACGTTGACAAGAGTATTAATGAATAACTATATAGTTAAATTAATTGAAAACAAAGAAATTAAAACAAAAGATAAATTATAGTCAACTGGGTTGAATACTGATGAACCTAGACTATACCCCGTATATGACAATACCTATATACATGTTATGATTTCTCCTGATGATGAATGTTACTTGACTACTTGATATAGGATGCTTTATAGTAACATATGAAAATGCTTAACGAATTTAAAATGTTGTAATATAAAATCCTAATAATGACTGCAGCATTATTATGATCGTATATTAGAATATCTTAAATACGTTAAATATGGAAGTATGCTGGTATAAAGACTTAGAATTTATATTTGGTTATACATACTAAAAATGTGTATATGTATACATTGCTCGGAAACATGGATTTAATTGATACATATATTCTCATATATGAATGCAGAAAATGTCTGGAATTAATGGGTTTGGATATTTTGATGGTAAACAGAAATTACTGCAATATGTTATTTGCTTAAGAACGTAAGCAATGATGTCATTCTTATGACCGACAAAGAATAAAGTTTGACAAAGTAAAATTCTCGGCTTAGAGTATAATAAGGAACCGATATACTTAATGGGAGTTGATTGAGTGGAGGGTTAGCCGCTGGTACACCCTGTATACATACCCAGTCAATAACTAGAGGGCATATTAAATTCAGATTATACTTTAAACCACTTGTTTTAGTTGACTTGTTTTAGTTGCTAAGTGTAGGTACGCATTATTTTAGTTAATTTTAGATTGAATATTTTGGCACATCTGAGAAAACTTAGGGCATATTAAATTCAGATTATACTTTAAACCACTTGTTTTAGTTGACTTGTTTTAGTTGCTAAGTGTAGGTACGCATTATTTTAGTTAATTTTAGATTGAATATTTTGGTACATCTGAGAAAACTTAAGATATTAATGAAAGATATATCATTTATAAGAGAATCAACATAAATTCTATAAAATCTCTATTAACTTCAAGAATTTGGAGTTCTGTCCGAGCTCGACCCTGAAATATTGCTTCCATCAGCAACACCTCTTGTTCTTCTCCTAAGGGGTTGAACAGTGAGATCTTCCGTTATATCATCTTCTTCAGATGACATATCAAAGATAGATTTCTCCCTTCGTGAGAGATTGTCTTCTTCTTGCTGAGCTAAGGCTTTAGCAAACTCTTCGTCTTCTTTTATTTGACGGTTGACGAGAATAGATTTTTCTTCTTTTAAAAATTGAGACAAAAGTTGTGCCAACTTTTCATCTTCAGAAGTTTGCTTCTCGAAAAGATGGACATCTTCGTCTACCATCATCTTGTAGTCTTCATAAGAGATTCCTAACATCACGGCCTCCTGCTTGATTCTCTTGACCCTATTTGTTTCAAGATTTTCAAGATCATCTTGAGCCATTGGCCTTTTACCTTTTGGATCGCTCGAAGAGGCACCGAAAATTTTCATTATCTTATGATAAACAAACAATATTAACTTTGGTATAAACAATATTGTTAATTAAGCGAACAAAAATTCAAAGATTAAATGTTTTACTTAAAACATATAAATTGATAGTATATTATTTAAGATAAGAAAGATAGCTTACCAGAAAGAAAATTCGGAGAACTGTTAGAACACAAACTGGATATGAACGGAATAGCTTAAGACAAATTAGCATATGAAAGTAAATATAAAAGATAGAGAAAGAAGATTTGGTGTGTATTCTTCTTTAACAATAAAGGTACTTTAGTACCAGTCATTGTGTAAGCTCATTCTACTCTGTTGAGAGTAAAGGGTACTTTAGTACCAGTCATTGTGTAAGCTCATTCTACTCTGTTGAGAGTAAAGGGTACTTTAGTACCAGTCATTGTGTAAGCTCATTCTACTCTGTTGAGAGTAAAGGGTACTTTAGTACCAGTCATTGTGTAAGCTCATTCTACTCTGTTGAGAGTAAAGGGTACTTTAGTACCAGTCATTGTGTAAGCTCATTCTACTCTGTTGAGAGTAAAGGGTACTTTAGTACCAGTCATTGTGTAAGCTCATTCTACTCTGTTGAGAGTAAAGGGTACTTTAGTACCAGTCATTGTGTAAGCTCATTCTACTCTGTTGAGAGTAAAGGGTACTTTAGTACCAGTCATTGTGTAAGCTCATTCTACTCTGTTGAGAGTAGAAGGGTACTTTAGTACCAGTCATTGTGTAAGCTCATTCTACTCTGTTGAGAGTAAAGGGTACTTTAGTACCAGTCATTGTGTAAGCTCATTCTACTCTGTTGAGAGTAAAGGGTACTTTAGTACCAGTCATTGTGTAAGCTCATTCTACTCTGTTGAGAGTAAAGGGTACTTTAGTACCAGTCATTGTGTAAGCTCATTCTACTCTGTTGAGAGTAAAGGGTACTTTAGTACCAGTCATTGTGTAAGCTCATTCTACTCTGTTGAGAGTAAAGGGTACTTTAGTACCAGTCATTGTGTAAGCTCATTCTACTCTGTTGAGAGTAAAGGGTACTTTAGTACCAGTCATTGTGTAAGCTCATTCTACTCTGTTGAGAGTAAAGGGTACTTTAGTACCAGTCATTGTGTAAGCTCATTCTACTCTGTTGAGAGTAAAGGGTACTTTAGTACCAGTCATTGTGTAAGCTCATTCTACTCTGTTGAGAGTAAAGGGTACTTTAGTACCAGTCATTGTGTAAGCTCATTCTACTCTGTTGAGAGTAGAAGGGTACTTTAGTACCAGTCATTGTGTAAGCTCATTCTACTCTGTTGAGAGTAAAGGGTACTTTAGTACCAGTCATTGTGTAAGCTCATTCTACTCTGTTGAGAGTAAAGGGTACTTTAGTACCAGTCATTGTGTAAGCTCATTCTACTCTGTTGAGAGTAAAGGGTACTTTAGTACCAGTCATTGTGTAAGCTCATTCTACTCTGTTGAGAGTAAAGGGTACTTTAGTACCAGTCATTGTGTAAGCTCATTCTACTCTGTTGAGAGTAAAGGGTACTTTAGTACCAGTCATTGTGTAAGCTCATTCTACTCTGTTGAGAGTAAAGGGTACTTTAGTACCAGTCATTGTGTAAGCTCATTCTACTCTGTTGAGAGTAAAGGGTACTTTAGTACCAGTCATTGTGTAAGCTCATTCTACTCTGTTGAGAGTAAAGGGTACTTTAGTACCAGTCATTGTGTAAGCTCATTCTACTCTGTTGAGAGTAAAGGGTACTTTAGTACCAGTCATTGTGTAAGCTCATTCTACTCTGTTGAGAGTAGAAGGGTACTTTAGTACCAGTCATTGTGTAAGCTCATTCTACTCTGTTGAGAGTAAAGGGTACTTTAGTACCAGTCATTGTGTAAGCTCATTCTACTCTGTTGAGAGTAAAGGGTACTTTAGTACCAGTCATTGTGTAAGCTCATTCTACTCTGTTGAGAGTAAAGGGTACTTTAGTACCAGTCATTGTGTAAGCTCATTCTACTCTGTTGAGAGTAAAGGGTACTTTAGTACCAGTCATTGTGTAAGCTCATTCTACTCTGTTGAGAGTAAAGGGTACTTTAGTACCAGTCATTGTGTAAGCTCATTCTACTCTGTTGAGAGTAAAGGGTACTTTAGTACCAGTCATTGTGTAAGCTCATTCTACTCTGTTGAGAGTAAAGGGTACTTTAGTACCAGTCATTGTGTAAGCTCATTCTATCTGTTGAGATTAAATGTTTTACTTAAAACATATAAATTGATAGTATATTATTTAAGATAAGAAAGATAGCTTACCAGAAAGAAAATTCGGAGAACTGTTAGAACACAAACTGGATATGAACGGAATAGCTTAAGACAAATTAGCATATGAAAGTAAATATAAAAGATAGAGAAAGAAGATTTGGTGTGTATTCTTCTTTAACAAAACGCGTTTCTATTATAGAGGATGAAAAAGGTAGTATGACCTGAAAGAACAGACAGGTGTCCGTAAACTACAGAAATTTCAATTATTGTTACAGTAATTATCAATTACTGAATTATTTTACTAAAGATAAAAATTTCAAAACTTTACCATCTCTGTAAATTGTTATTACCAAGATTGAGAAAAGAGTTATTCAAAAATCATTTTCTTGATTTCTTGATAAAATTTTTGATCCAAACTGTTGTTTCAGGAGTGAATCAACTTATATATGTTTCTTTGAACCATAGATCGCCTTTAATGGTTAAACGTAAGAGATATAGAGCAATAAGATGAATATTACAAGGAAAAGTTGCATTTCATTATTAGTACAATACACGAACGAAAAATCGTTACATTATTCAAACAGAAAAACAAACAAACAAACAAAAAAAAAAAAAAAAAAAAAAAAAAAAAAAAAAAAAAAAAAAAAAAAAACAAGAAATTACAAGGAAAAGTTGCATTTCATTAATAGTACAATACACGAACGAAAAATCGTTACATTATTCAAACAGAAAAATACAAACAAACAATTACAACATTTAGAAACCATACAAGTTAATCCAAGTTACTGAAAACAAAAGGGGTAACCCGATGAATAAAAACACAATTAGGAGCGGAATAGCCACATCCGGTGGAAGATGGAACACGCCGTATAACCAGGGTATGATACCCAAGTACACCAAGATAATAAGAGGATTCAACATCTTTGAATGAATGGTTTGTTTCAGTTATAATTTTAAGAAAATTTGAGAAGGTTAGGATAACATTATATAAAGAAATGATAGAGATGAATTCAAAAGATGTGTATTGTGGTGTTATTTATATATTTGAAAAAGAGCTGTTTCTAACGGTTAGATATTGAAAAAGAAAAGTGAATTTAAGACTTAACCGACAGATCATCTATACTATGCTATAGATATACAAATTATAAATTTCTACAGACATACAAATTTTGAAATATTTGAAAATGTAAGTTCAAATGTAGATCCTGTTGAGGATTGAATATTGTTCTTATGATAAACTGATCATAATGTGCATGTCTTTCCTACTCTGTTGAGAGTAAAGGGTACTTTAGTACCAGTCATTGTGTAAGCTCATTCTACTCTGTTGAGAGTAAAGGGTACTTTAGTACCAGTCATTGTGTAAGCTCATTCTACTCTGTTGAGAGTAAAGGGTACTTTAGTACCAGTCATTGTGTAAGCTCATTCTACTCTGTTGAGAGTAGAAGGGTACTTTAGTACCAGTCATTGTGTAAGCTCATTCTACTCTGTTGAGAGTAAAGGGTACTTTAGTACCAGTCATTGTGCATGTCTTTCTACTCTGTTGAGAGTAAAGGGTACTTTAGTACCAGTCATTGTGTAAGCTCATTCTACTCTGTTGAGAGTAGAAGAATCCTGTTTAGGATCGTATAAAGTTCATTTTACTCTGTTAAGAGAAAAAGATATCTCGTTGAGATAAGACTATTTCCTATATCTTGATACACTTTAAATTTCGGGACGAAATTCATTTAACGGGTAGATACTGTGACAATCGTCAATTTTCGGATAAGACAAAAATTTTAAATCTTTTATTAATTAATATTTAATCTAAAAATATTTAGAAATATTAAGTATTAAGCTTTATATTAAATAGAAATTGCTCTATTTAATATAATACGTTGTAAACAACTAGAATAGTTGGAATAATGAAGATATTTAAATTAAAGTAAAGGATACCAAATCTTTAGGTATTATGTCTAAAGCTTTAATAAGATTACATTTAAATTTTGGTAATTTAACGACAACTATTTAGATTAAATCACGGACTAAACATCTGGCGAATGATGGTGTAAATTTACCTATTATAAAATATCCAAAATATTTATGCTCCTTGTTTGCTTCTGCCTTCTTTCTATTCGACCCCCTAGCATTGTTTATTAAATCCCCAACTTGATATAGAAGACGACACCCCCTGCTATATATTAATTAACTACTAATATAGATATTGATAAAGAAGATCGATGTTCATGATCATTAGCTAGCCACGACACCCCCTCCTCCCTTTTCTTGTGTTTACATGCAAAGTCTTCATTATGTTTCTTAAATTCCTACAAAGCTGCGCCCCTTTTTGTTTCATACAGACTAATATAGATATTGATAAAGAAGATCGATGTTCATGATCATTAGCTAGCCACGACACCCCCTCCTCCCTTTTCTTGTGTTTACATGCAAAGTCTTCATTATGTTTCTTAAATTCCTACAAAGCTGCGCCCCTTTTTGTTTCATACAGACTAATATAGATATTGATAAAAGATGTCGACATTGTTCTTCTTATCCCTTCTAGATCGACCATCCCCTTGTAATATATTTAACAAGTTCTATTATTTCTTCCTTCTTGTTTCATTCACAGCTGCCCATGTTATTTTTTTATATGAATGTCGACATGTTGCTTTTTGTTTCTTCCGTTCTTTCCAAACGCAGCACCCCCACTTGAGATATAAAATTTATACTCAAAAATCCATTTGAGTTCCTTCACTTATTGCTCTCGTCGACCTCCCAAAACTCCTTGTTATATAAATAAATGATATAGATATAAATATGAAGGGAAATAGAAAACATATATATATATATATATATATATATATATATATATATATATATATATATATATATATATATATATATATATATATATATATATATATATATATATATATATATATATATATATATATATATATATATATATATATATATATATATATATATATATATATATATATATATATATATATATATATATATATATATATATATATATATATATATATATATATATATATATATATATATATATATATATATATATATATATATATATATATATATATATATATATATATATATATATATATATATATATATATATATATATATATATATATATATATATATATATATATATATATATATATATATATATATATATATATATATATATATATATATATATATATATATATATATATATATATATATATATATATATATATATATATATATATATATATATATATATATATATATATATATATATATATATATATATATATATATATATATATATATATATATATATATATATATATATATATATATATATATATATATATATATATATATATATATATATATATATATATATATATATATATATATATATATATATATATATATATATATATATATATATATATATATATATATATATATATATATATATATATATATATATATATATATATATATATATATATATATATATATATATATATATATATATATATATATATATATATATATATATATATATATATATATATATATATATATATATATATATATATATATATATATATATATATATATATACATATATATGTATATGTGTGTGTAGTGTGTATGAGTGTTTATACATATAGATATATATATATATATATATATATCATCGAACGACCACCACCACCTTTAAATATCACCACCACCGAATTGCTACTACTTTCGTTCTGCTACTGCTGCTGCTATATAACCGACTGCTACGTACTCGTTCGTAGCTACTTCTACTCACTATCACCTTTGCACATCACCACCTTATACCTCACGACCATCATCATTCAAACACCCCCACGGCACCAGTATCACCATAATCACCATCATGAACTAAAAACCAAGAAAGAAAGAAAAGAATGATTTTTGGGAAACTTTCGATTCATGTTACGGAAAAGTTACACGTTAGTTTTCAATTCTGAAAGTTGCTGGGAGTTCGTTATTGACCCATCTAGTTGTACGGTAAGTTTCGTTACAATTGGTTAACGTTTATTTTTGGAAGATTTTGTTAGTTTATAAGTTCTTGTAAGGTTTTCGGGTTAAATTTAAAGATAATCGTTAAGAATTCCAAGTTGTTATTATAATAAAATGGGTAGACTGGGATACAGAGAATATAGGAAAGAAAACGGATTTGTTGAATCTCGTTTCGTTTACAAGTTATTCGCATCGTAAGTTGCTCCGTTGAAACATACCTCACGACCATGTATCACCATCAACACCATCGATCACCACCACCCTACGTAACTCCACCACCATTAAAACATCACCTCACGACCATGTATCACCATCAACACCATCGATCACCACCACCCTACGTAACTCCACCACCATTAAAACATCACCTCACGACCATGTATCACCATCAACACCATCGATCACCACCACCCTACGTAACTCCACCACCATTAAAACATCACCTCACGACCATGTATCACCATCAACACCATCGATCACCACCACCCTACGTAACTCCACCACCATTAAAACATCACCTCACGACCATGTATCACCATCAACACCATCGATCACCACCACCCTACGTAACTCCACCACCATTAAAACATCACCTCACGACCATGTATCACCATCAACACCATCGATCACCACCACCCTACGTAACTCCACCACCATTAAAACATCACCTCACGACCATGTATCACCATCAACACCATCGATCACCACCACCCTACGTAACTCCACCACCATTAAAACATCACCTCACGACCATGTATCACCATCAACACCATCGATCACCACCACCCTACGTAACTCCACCACCATTAAAACATCACCTCACGACCATGTATCACCATCAACACCATCGATCACCACCACCCTACGTAACTCCACCACCATTAAAACATCACCTCACGACCATGTATCACCATCAACACCATCGATCACCACCACCCTACGTAACTCCACCACCATTAAAACATCACCTCACGACCATGTATCACCATCAACACCATCGATCACCACCACCCTACGTAACTCCACCACCATTAAAACATCACCTCACGACCATGTATCACCATCAACACCATCGATCACCACCACCCTACGTAACTCCACCACCATTAAAACATCACCTCACGACCATGTATCACCATCAACACCATCGATCACCACCACCCTACGTAACTCCACCACCATTAAAACATCACCTCACGACCATCATCATTCAAACACCCCCACGGCACCAGTATCACCATAATCACCATCATGAACTAAAAACCAAGAAAGAAAGAAAAGAATGATTTTTGGGAAACTTTCGATTCATGTTACGGAAAAGTTACACGTTAGTTTTCAATTCTGACAGTTTCAGTCCTAACCCGTTAGATTTTCTGACAGTTTCAGTCCTAAACCGTTAGATTTTCTGACAGTTTCAGTCCTAAACCGTTAGATTTTCTGACAGTTTCAGTCCTAAACCGTTAGATTTTCTGACAGTTTCAGTCCTAAACCGTTAGATTTTCTGACAGTTTCAGTCCTAAACCGTTAGATTTTCTGACAGTTTCAGTCCTAAACCGTTAAATTTTCTGACAGTTTCAGTCCTAAACCGTTAGATTTTCTGACAGTTTCAGTCCTAAACCGTTAGATTTTCTGACAGTTTCAGTCCTAAACCGTTAGATTTTCTGACAGTTTCAGTCCTAAACCGTTAGATTTTCTGACAGTTTCAGTCCTAAACCGTTAGATTTTCTGACAGTTTCAGTCCTAAACCGTTAGATTTTCTGACAGTTTCAGTCCTAAACCGTTAGATTTTCTGACAGTTTCAGTCCTGAACCGTTAGATTTTCTGACAGTTTCAGTCCTAAACCGTTAGATTTTCTGACACTTTTAGTCCTTTTCCGTCAGTTTCTAATTAAACTCCTAATTCTATAAAAATGGATTATTCTATACAGTTTCGCTTACCGAGGACTAAATACGTTTGGACTATTCGGATACATTTCAGACCGTTACATATCTTGTACTATTCTACGCGCAATCAGGTGAGTTTCGTAACTCCCTACTCAATTGAGATTCGGGCTGAAAAGTATACTTATACCTTATGTGCTTATATTAAGTGTACTTAATTATTTATCTGTTTATATAAATATGTGTATGCTTTTGGGAAATGAATCATGTATTGTGTTATACTGGTTATGGTTTGTTGGATTGTTATATATGAATAAATGATCATTGGATGAAACTAAGTTGATAGAGAAAGCTGAGAAACTAAGTTAGCCTAGATGAAAACTATATGAACCCTAGTTTAATCTATGGTAACCCAAGCCGTGTGTAACAGCAAGATTAAGACGTTATGACGTATTAGTATACTAGAGGTTGATAAGATTAATATGAATACTTATGTGATTACATGATCTTCTTTCAACTATTTTACGCATATTCTGGCAGTTGGAAATCAGTAAAATAATCATTTGGCAACTGGCATACATCAAGATAATCATTTGCATAATCATTTGCATACTTCTTCTATATTACTTTCTCGACTCCCGATTTATAGCAGATATAATATACGGGGATATACCTATATCTAGCATTGTGTTTGATCAATGGCTACCCTGAATTTGAGCTTTATAAAGCAGATATAATAGCAGGGGGGAACTTATTTACTCGAGTGACGACTCGGTAAAGTTATAATGTCAGTGCTCCAGGGTAGAACACGCATTATGTTATATACGGAGCTTTTAAGCAAGTATGATTACCTGATATATTGACTGAGCTTTTAAGCAAGTATTATATCAGATATATACGGAGCTTTTAAGCAAGTATGATTACCTGATATATTGACTGAGCTTTTAAGCAAGTATTATATCAGAGTAATAAGATATGATCTATGTCTCAGATACATATTTACGCGAGCTATGACTCGGTAAAGTTGCATATATATATATATATATTTGGTTGAAATAAACCATGATTACTTGATATTCATATTGGACATTATACGGTTGACTAGTTGGTTTTATTAAGCTTTATATATATATATATATATATATATATATATATATATATATATATATATATATATATATATATATATATATATATATATATATATATATATATATATATATATATATATATATATATATATATATATATATATATATATATATATATATATATATATATATATATATATATATATATATATATATATATATATATATATATATATATATATATATATATATATATATATATATATATATATATATATATATATATATATATATATATATATATGTAAGGGTATGCCTAATATAATAAGATTAATAAGTATTTATATAATTCTATGATATTATATAATTTACTTGATATATTAGTATGACCGAATTTGTTATCTGAACCCTACGAACTCACCAACCTTGTGTTGACACTTGCTAGTATACTTTTCAGGTAACCAAGAAAGTATTATAATTCATGGACAATTGGATGCATATTTTGGAGTCACAAACATTTCAAGGTGTCTTAGCTTGTTGATATTTGAAGTCATTATATCTTTTGTAATATCTCAACAAGTATTATGTATAAAACTTTATCAAAACGTCTCATTATAGAGGGCGTTCATTGTAATATGTGTTTGTGATGTCCATTATCGTTCACCCCTGTTTTCCGCAAATAAATATATTTTGGGGGTGTGACAGATTGGTATCAGAGACACAAGTTATAGTGAACTAGGTTGCATTAGTGGGCTTAAAAAAAGTTGTACTCTTCTGAATACTAGGATCCAATCTAGAAATAGATTTGAAAGTATTCAAAAATCCATGATTACCTTTGCCGAATGAGAGTATCGCCTCTAAATAAGAACAGGTCATCAGCAAAACATAAGTTAATAAGCTTCTGTTTTTGGCACTGGTTATGAAACCTGAATGATGAATCCAAATGATGCAGAATAAGAGTTAAGATTTCCATAACGAGAGTAAATAAGTATGGGGACATTGGATCACCCTGCCTAAGCCTCGTTTTCCTTTAAGTAAGCCATAGTATTACCATTTATGCACAAGGAAAATGAGGTATTAGAAACACACTTCATTATCCAATTAATCATAATCTGATGAAAACCAAACCCACAAAGAGCCCTTAAAAACTTCCAATCGACAGTATCATAAGCCTTCTGAGTGTCAATCTTGAATGCACATCTCGAGAACCTTTCTATGACAAAAGCAGATTGATTTATATACTACCACCCCTTCTAACCCCTCTTTAATCCGGTTTACAATGATTTTGCTAATACACTTATAAATCACATTACAACAAGATGTGGGTCGAAAATCAGAATTAGTAGAGGGAGTTGTAACCTTTGGGACTAAAGCATAAGTGTGATTAAGCTCTTGAAGCAGTTTTCCTTTTCTAAAGATTTAAATTCCATGAGACCTTCCATAATAGTACTAGCCGAAACCATATCACCATGCAAGAATAGTATGGCGATATGGTGATCTGCTCTATTCCTCTCTTTTTGACCTAATTCGTGATTTCCTAGCTGATTATGGTGATTCTTTGTGATCATTGTTTCTCCTTTGATGCTCTGATTATGATTAATTACTGTTTTTAGTTCAGTTTTTAGCTTTTTTTGGTTTTTTCTTCGTTTTCTATTATCTCTTGAACCCTAGTTTGCTTTTCTCTCTTTTGATTGATTACCAGGTTTGTGTTCGCGGCTAACTTGATTAGTCCACCTAGATTTACGAGCCTGTTAACTGATTAAGAGGTTTCTGCAAATTAGGGTTTCCTAGGGTTACGGTTTGTATTTTATTTTTTTTGGATAAAGGAAAACGTTTTATTAATGAAAGACATTTACAAAGAAATGCCCTCATGGGCCCCCCACAAATGATAAGGGGGACCAAACATGAGAATAGAAACTAGCAATCTAAATATATCAAAATAAAGAACCTAACATGAGAATAGAAACTAGCAATCTAAGCAATAAGCATGTAATACAAAGCTAGTCATCCATCTTCATGAACTGAGCATTCTCTCCTGTATCTGACTTAACATCCTCCTCGACATCATCTTCAGCAGGTTTGACAGGGTCAACAGATGGAATGCTAACCTCATCAGTGTTAACCTGACAAAGTGCATCATACTGGTTCCTAGTCTCAACAATAGGTGTAGGAGGGGTAAGGATAGAATCATGATCTGTACTAGCCTGTGTACCTGAATACTCATCTGGGACTGTAGTATCATCTGTATGAATCTGAATTGGTCTCTGTAAATCAGAAGCTGGAGCAGTAGGAAATCTAATTGGAGATGAAGAACCTGTGGCTGTAGTAGATGTAACTGTTGTTGCTGCTTTACCCTTTGGATCCTTGGTCTTCTTTGGAACATATATCACCTTGGGGTTAGGAATAACAATGGGTTGAGGTTTTTTGGACCTCCTCTTACGTCTCTTGGGCTGCTGAAACCAGTCCTGTGCCTGGGCCCCAACTGGGTCAACCTGCTTAGCCCCTGATGAGCCATCCTTAGTTCTTGATGGACCAACCTGAGAAGCTGGAGCTACTGTTTCCATACGGGCATCCATCTCAGCATGTATCCTTGGTCTCACAATGCAATCATCAAGCATTTTAGGAATGCCCAATTTGTGACCATAAATTTTGCAATGTGAGCACCTAGGAGGTAATCAGTGATACTCAAGTATGAATCTTCTAACAGAATCTAAAATCACAGCCTCAACAAACAAAGGAATATCTTTTTCAGAATTAAACTCAACGAAAGCTTTAGTAGACACTGCCCTACCTTTCTTATTCTCACACATATCAGCAGTATATCTATCAACAGCAATCGGAATACCAATAGAATTGACCAAATGGCTAAGAATCTCATAATCCCACATAATAGCTGGTAAATCATAAATGTTAACCCAAATGGCTACCTTATTAAGAACTGGTTTTCTTGTCTGTTTGTTATTGAGATACTTGTTCTTGCTGTTCGTGTTTCTTAGACTGCATGACTTGTCATTACCGGAGATATCGAAATCTGGGAAAAATATTGATCTTAGTGGTGGTCTTGCTGCCAAGGTCAAAAACATTGATGGAAAGAGGTTCATGTGCTTGGCAATCTGAAATGCACTAATAAAGGTGCATCACCAGCCAATCCATTTAGGCTTTTTTCTGATGATAATAAGGATAAATCTCGATCTGAGTGTGGTGATGAGTCTGCGCAAACTGGTTTGGACGGGGAAAAAAACCTAGGTGGAGATACTAATGTCTCTAATGAAACTCCTAGTGGTTTGGGTAAGAAGAATGATCTGCCACCTGTGGACCAGACACTTATGAAGGATGGAACTGATGTGCAAGCTTATCAAAAGTCTTCTATGAATGATAAAGCTAATGATGGGCAACAACCCATGCATGCAAATCCTAAACCTAAGTTGTCTAATATTATGGCTAGTTCGGTATTTGAATCAAAAACTCAACCACCGCCATTGGTTGAAGAGTTTGACTGGGCAAAAGGTGTAAAGATTAATGATAAAAAGGAGGTGGATTCGTCTGACCAGCAACCTAAGCCGACTTATGCAAATGCTATTCAAACGGAGAAAGTTGCTCGGAAGGTAAACTTTAGACATACGAATGTAGAAAGTGTGATTGATGATATTGATGTTGTAATTCCGGTGGGTTCTATTAAGACTACATCTGATCGTTATACTAATACATTGTATGGCTATTTTTTGGGTAAACGCCAAGCTTATCCAGTTGTGGATAATTTTGTTAGAAACTCTTGGAAAAAATATGGACTTTCAGGTGTGATGATGAATTCTAAAAGATTTTTCTTTTTCAAGTTTGTTTCAAAAGATGGGATGGAGAAATTGTTGGAGGATGGTCCTTGGCTTATTCGTAATGTTCCAATTATCTTAAAAGTTTGGTCATCAATGGTTGACCTAAAGAAGGAGGATATTTTATCCATTCCTGTTTGGGTTAAGATGCATGATGTGCCGCTTGTGGCTTTTTCTGAAGATGGTTTGAGCATGATGGCTTCTAAATTGGGCATTCCTAAAATGCTTGATACTTATACTACTGAGATGTGTGTTGATTCGTGGGGTAGGAGCAGCTTTGATAGAGCTATGATTGAAATTAAGGCTGATCAGGAGTTAAAGGACAACCTCAATGTTGCGATTCCTGATTTGGAAAAGGGGGTTTTTTCAAAAGCTAAGGTGACACTGGAGTATTAACGAAAACCCCATCGGTGCCCTACTTGTTGTGTTTCTGGACATACTAATTCTCACTGTCCAAAACAGATTCAAATTGCAAATCAGGATGCGGTTAAAAAGAATGGTGATGGATTTTAGGTTGTGAAGAATAAGAATGCAAAGAAGGGTAAAAACAAGCTCCAAATTTGGTGTATAGACCAGTCGTGAAGCAGACTAATAACTCATATAGTAATAATATGACTAGTTCTAAAGTCGGTGGTGCAAGTTCTTCAAAGGCTAGCACTAATAATCCGTTTAATGTGTTGTCTGATTATGGGGAGTTTGATGAACCGGCTGTGCAACAGGATGCTAAGTTAGCAAATAATTATTAGAGAAAACAGGTAGAGGAAAAGGAAGAGGAATCTGATGATGATGAGGTAGTGTATGACGAAACCGAAACTACCAAATTTATGGCTGAGGACTCTTTGCATGCATCTATTCAAAATAAGATAAAGGAACCTACGATTTCGACTGCTGAGGGGGCAAGCACTCCCGGTGTACCTGGTTACGATGGGTAGTGTTGCAACATGGAATATACGGGGTTTGAACCGCCCCTTGAAGCAAAAATAGGTTCGTCAGGTGGTTATTGAGAACCATCTGAATGTATGTGCTATTTTGGAATCTCATGCGGATATTTCTCGTCTTTTCACTATTTGTAAGAAGATTTGTAGATCTTGGTCATGGACTTCTAATGGCAGCGTTTGTTCAAAAGGCACCCGAATTATTGTCGGGTGGAATACAGATGTTGTTGATCTTATGGTCCTGTCTCAATCTAATCATGCCATGCATGTGCAGCTTAACATTAAAGTTGATAAAATGGTTCTTTTATGTTCTTTTGTTTATGCAGATAATTATTATATGAATAAAAGGGTGCTTTGGCGGGACTTGTGTATGCATAAAGTCTTTGTTCGTGATAAAGCTTGGGTAATCCTTGGCGATTTTAACTCTGCTTTGAACTTGGGTAATACTTGGAATCAAAAATCGAAGAAGGGTGTGGGCATATTGAAGAAGTTTGATCGTGTTATGGCAAACAACCAGTTTATTACTGATTTTCCAGCGTCGTTTGCACTTTTCCATCCTTATCGAGTTTCTGATCACTCCCCTTGTACCTTAAGTTACCATCCCTTTCACGTGACCGTCCAAAGCCATTTAAATTTGCAAATTTGCTGATTCATAAAGACAGTTTTAAGGAGGCAGTTGAGAAGGAGTGGGCGAAATCAGTGGAGGGTTATAATATGTTCAAAGTAATAAAAAGCTTTGAGCACTAACGACCCCAATGCGCAAGTTGCTTAATGAACAAGGCAATCTTCATTCTAAAGTTAAAAAATTGCGTGACCTACTTGATAGTCTTCAACATGATATTGATTCTGACCCTTCGAATATATCTTTGTGGGAGAAGGAATCAAAATGCCTGAATGACTATAAAGAAGCATTGTTAGATGAGGAGCGGTTTTTAAAGCAAAAGTCTAAAGTTGAATGGCTCAAAGTTGGTGATTCTAACTCAGCTTACTTTCATAATTCGGTTAAAGCTAAAAACCATAGGAGCAGAATTGATGTTATTACGGATGCTAATGGTGTTGTTTGTGAAGGTGGTGAAGTTCAATCCGTTTTTCTTTTTGGGTAAAGGGTTACCCCGGTGATTCTTATTAATACCCAAAACAGTTACAATGCAAGTAGTGTGACTGAAGTATCACACTAGTTCATATATAGGACATGCCCCATATATGTAAACAAAATAACAATCATACTAGCCTAGCAAAGAAAAACAAGATTGACAAAACAAAAGAAATAAACTATTCAGCCATCCTTGGAAAAGTTCAACGAACTGATGTCTCCTCTGATATTTCAATATGCTCCTCTATAGCAGCATCGAAATCATCTATACATCACATTTAGACGGTTGGTCTCTCATAGACTCTGAATCCGATACCTTTTGGATCAGTGGACCTAAGTCATCTCCATAGTCATTGAGAAGATCATATTGATTAGTTGTATCAATTTTTGAAGTACTCGCCCCTGCATTAGGTGTGCTTGGTTTAGAAACTGGCCTGTAAACAAGGGTTTGCTTGTGTTTTTGAATTTTAGTGCCCTTTTTTGCCTTCTTCTTAACCTCCTGGAATCCATCATCATCCACCATTGGTGTTGGCTTCGAGACCACAATAGAAGTCTTTGAACATTGTACATCGCTATGGCCAAAAAATGCAGCAACGGTGACACCTTGGTGGTTTCCATTCATATTCAACTCTTATTGTTTCTTTTGAAAATCCATCACCTTCAAGGTCTGGTATAGCCCTAGCAAAATTGCTTCTCCCCCAAGATTTCAAACACATAGTATTCGTGTAAGAATCAAGCATTTTCGGATTCCCCAGCTTTGAAGCCAAAAGACTCAGCCCGTCTTCAGTGTAAGCTGCCATAGGAACATCATACATTTTAATCCAAACCACAATATTCTTGATCTCCTCCTTTTTCAAGGACATAGAAGGAGACCATTCATTCAGTAACAACGGAACACTACGGATCATCCATGGCCCTTCTTCTAAAACCTTGTTCATACCAGCTTTTGCATTAAACTTAAAGAAAAAGAAACCATTCCCGTTCATCATGACCTTAATCAAGCCACCCTTTACCCAATTATTTTTCACAAAATTCTCTACAACTGGGTAAGCTAATCTTTTTCCTAAAAAATATCCAACAAAAGTGTTTTGAAACCTGTTATTTACTTCACGCACAGACTCCTTTGGAAGAACAATATCAACATCATCACCACGTACCTCTTCAGTTTCAAGCTTCCTAAAAGTAACTTTCGTCTTGATTGTGTTACCTCCTTGAAGCTTAAGAGCATAAGAAAGAGGGTGAGCCACATCACTCCCAGCCACGGATTTACCTTTATTAACCTGGTCTTGTTCTTGTGTAGATAGATCACCCTCCACGGTACTCGTTTTGGGTTCCCCATTAACCGAATCAGGAAGAGAGAACCCTACCTGTTTAGGGCTGCGTTTTGCCAACACACACCAATCAATATTGACGACCTTACTAGCAATATTATACCCTAAATGATCATCCGACACAACACTCTCATTAGTATCACCCACCATATCATTCAGATTGGAAGTAACATCAGATGGACTAACGACCAATAGCCAAATGCACAGTTTCCGGTCCTATTCTTACTGACTTTCTCCTCGACCGAAGGTCACTTCACTCTTTATAGCAAGGAGGCAAAGAGCTGACCTAAAAGCGGAAGCTGCCTTGATCTTCTTCGTTCGTCTAAATAGATAATCGATGTCCTTCGCTTCATCTGCAGTTATCGGTGTAATAAAGCAAGGGGAGAGGAGCATATAAGTCAGATTGCTTAATTAATGTATAAGACTTAAGATCAAGCTAGGAGAAGCGCTTTCAGGCGCGTTCGCTTAGCAAATCTCTAATTAGTCTTCTAGGGTGTCGGCACAGTCCAAGAAGTAGTCTTTTTCCTTTTTATAGCAACAATAAGTAGCGATTCGCCTTCTTTCAATAGTAGTTCTCTCTCTCCTTCATCTGATCCTATCTCTTGGTTGGCCTGGTCTGGTTCTTTCTTGAATGTGGAATTTAGATCGTATCCAAGTGAAAGGTTATCCCAAGTGGATGCTAAGATAGCAAGCTTATAAGTTGAGTTAGCCCACAGGGATAGACAGTTGGCTAGTCTCATGCCCCAAAAGGAGGGGCTGGTCGCTCAATTTTTTTCTCAAGAAAGACAGACTCACCAATAGCCAAATGCACAGTTTCCGGTCCTATTCTTACTGACTTTCTCCTCGACCGAAGGTCACTTCACTCTTTATAGCAAGGAGGCAAAGAGCTGACCTAAAAGCGGAAGCTGCCTTGATCTTCTACTTATTGAACGCCAAATGAGACTGATTCAAAAACTGCTATCCCACGACCAAGATTCTTCCCTTCCTCGTGCTAATCTAATCACATCTCTCTCTATTTCCGGCTTAGCCTACCCCTCCGTGGGCTTCTATCCCCCTGGTCGTATGAAACTCTCAAGAGAAAAAATCTCTCTCCCGGCATCACAGCCTATTCTATTCTCTATTCTCTACCAGCTTCTGAAACAAGATCGGATTGGTCATGCTTCCTCTCCCGCTGGTCGAGCTTAATTCCATCCAGCCTCTCCTCGGCTCACTTCACTACCTTTAGAGAAAAGAGTTCCAGCAAAAGACGAAGAAGACTCTCGGATGGCACTTGATCTCCTAACTGTAACGGGATTTGATTCTTTATAATAGTGACCACCTCTTCTTCACATAAAATCATTCGTTCAGAGTCGACAACCAACCACCCAAGGTCTTATGGTCCGGAGAAAGAGTGAGGGGTTCAGAGCTTCCCCCTAACGAAATCCCAGTGGGAGTAGAAAAGGCCAAAGCGGGTTCCCCCTCAGAATGTTCACCTGTAACAAGAGAAAGATCCCTGTCTATCACAGGGGTATCCGTATACTGTGACCTTACTTCCGAGTTAGAAGGGCCTTCACCCCGCGGGACCAAAGAAGAAGCTGACAACTCACCCTGACTGTTGAAGGCTAGAGGAGCATTGCTAACAGGATCCTCTAAACGATCAGAAATCCTCTCAGGCTCAAGCGGACAGCAAGACTAATATTCAAAAGCCTCGCTCTTATGAAGAGACAGGCAGATCGGAAACTCTGTTATCTAGAACATCTTTCCCCTTCTCATACTACTTTAGGGGTAGATCTATTAGGACTGGTATGACTGTTATCCTTTTATCCTGGTCGCTCATTCACTTAGCTGGAAGCACGCATTCATATCTGTCTTGGTAAGCAAGATTAGGTTAGTCTTCCTTACGAAGAGTGGGCATGATCGATTTGAAATGTGAGCGGCGGATCAGAAAATACCTAATAAGAATGCACTTGAGCACCTCAGATCAGACATAAAGCGGGAAGAAGCTGCCTTGATCTTCTACTTATTGAACGCCAAATGAGACTGATTCAAAAACTGCTATCCCACGACCAAGATTCTTCCCTTCCTCGTGCTAATCTAATCACATCTCTCTCTATTTCCGGCTTAGCCTACCCCTCCGTGGGCTTCTATCCCCCTGGTCGTATGAAACTCTCAAGAGAAAAAATCTCTCTCCCGGCATCACAGCCTATTCTATTCTCTATTCTCTACCAGCTTCTGAAACAAGATCGGATTGGTCATGCTTCCTCTCCCGCTGGTCGAGCTTAATTCCATCCAGCCTCTCCTCGGCTCACTTCACTACCTTTAGAGAAAAGAGTTCCAGCAAAAGACGAAGAAGACTCTCGGATGGCACTTGATCTCCTAACTGTAACGGGATTTGATTCTTTATAATAGTGACCACCTCTTCTTCACATAAAATCATTCGTTCAGAGTCGACAACCAACCACCCAAGGTCTTATGGTCCGGAGAAAGAGTGAGGGGTTCAGAGCTTCCCCCTAACGAAATCCCAGTGGGAGTAGAAAAGGCCAAAGCGGGTTCCCCCTCAGAATGTTCACCTGTAACAAGAGAAAGATCCCTGTCTATCACAGGGGTATCCGTATACTGTGACCTTACTTCCGAGTTAGAAGGGCCTTCACCCCGCGGGTCCGAAGAAGAAAGTCGTAGCTTGTGTGTTTCTGGAATCTGGACTGGCTTCGTCTTCCGAAGGGACCCTGCCCACGCACGGAAAGCAAGCGCCAGTGGCGGTACGGCCTGAGCTATCTAGGCAAGAGTCGTCCGAGACAGAAACAAGTGGTACTGACTACACGGATGCCACTCGAACTGATGACCCATATAGGGGGAGCACGTCGCATGGGAAGAATCGGCGTTTAATGCGGGCATTGTTGCAAGTAGGCATTATAATAGTAAATGGACATTACAAGTAGTGGAGAGTACAGAGTACTACTCCAAGCGAGACTCGTCTAAGGGTTCAAAACCTGTGACAGCGGATGCGGACGGTACTGAATGGCGGGTTGGTGAACCAATAGGAAGGCCAGGGGCATACGGATCTTTTTAACCGAAAGAGAGGCTGAACCAAGGAAGCAACCATACTGACTGAAGCCAGAAGAAGCGCGGGGAATGACTATCAGACAGAACGGAAGAGAGGGAAGGGAGCTCAACCAGTAGATCAGAGGTATGGAAGTGAACGATAGTAGGAAGAAACACAGGGTTTAAGCTGGTAGATCAGAGGGAAGGCAGTGAACGATAGTCCCACTAATGCTAGATGAATTTCCTTGTCATGATAGGTAGATGAAGATGGAAGATGGGAGATCTGTAGCTAGAAAGCTGTAGCAAGCGAGGGCTTTCGTGGATCCTTCCGCGGTGGAATTGCTGTCAGTCAAGCTAGAAGGAAGGCAGGATTAGCTTTCAAGCAGTCTTCAAGCATGACATGAATTCAAGACAGTCTGCTTCTGAGAATCTGATTCTACTTTCATGCCACCTTTCACTTCCCCATGGCAATGCCTTTGATTCTGGCTTTAGATTAGGGTCTTGCTTACAATAATCAATCTTTCATTCTCTTTCCCAGTTCAGTGCACTATAAGCAATTAAAGAAGAGCTTAGGGCTATGGTCTCACTTTCCCTAGTCTCATAATCAAAGACTACTAACCAATCCTAATATGTGAATAGCTTAGGTGTTTTGGACTCTCTTGCTTACCGTAGACTCTCCTTATAAGCCATAAAAGAGGGATAGGCAGTGTGCATTCTTCTCTCGGCTCTAGAACAGAAATCGGAGAAGTGCTACCTGTCGACTGACCTTAGGAGGGAGACTACCGTTGACCGACCTTAGAAGGGAGACTACTTCCCACGAGGGGAGGAAAGTCAATAGCGTAGATAAGGAAGTGCGTTGCGAACACTTTCATTTTGAGCGTCTCATCTTCTCTATAGAAGCAAAACTCGAACGGATAGAACAGATGGTGCAACTACATAACTTTTTCTTTTTCATTACTTCCATGGTCGTGCCTCGTGGCACGGCAGCACCCGTACTATTGAAATGGTTCGTCAGTAGAGATGTTCCCACAGGTGCCCCTTCTTCTAATGGTACTATAATTCCTATTCCTATCCCTTCATTCCCTCTTTTGGTCTATCTACATTCCAGGAAATTCATACGCTCCACGGACGGAGCAAAAAGCGGAGTCTTGGTCAGAGCAAGCCGACCTATTCTATTACCAGACATAATTGGGAGAAGCTCATCCGAAACTAGAGCTAGAAAGGCCTTATTTCGTTTCGTTCCTGTTCTTCATTTCCTTCTTATCGAAAAAAAGGGGGATTTCTCATATTTAGAATCTTTCTGTGGTGTGCTCCGTTTACTATTCTTTCGTACTTTCTTCTCTTTACCACGCGATAGGTCAGCGAAGCGTGAGCGGGCGCGGAGAAGGAAAGGCCAAAGACTTCAGCCTAACGGGAATGAGCAAGGACGAAATGACAAGATGAGGTGCCCTGGGCACCCCCAAAGAAGGGTCGAAGTTTTTGGGCCTGTAGCTTTACCCGTCCCCCCTTCGTCGGGCGGTGCTTGTGTGGGGGGTGCGCCACCAGAAATCGGGCTTGAAGCTCTCACCTTACCAACGAGCCGGCAGCTGATGGCTGTTGGTCACGACTACTACAAAAAAGCTCCAATGAAGATGAATATTTCACATGGAGGAGTGTGCATCTTTATGTTGGGTGTTCTTCTGTCGTGCGACCCGGCGGCTTTTGTGCGACCTGTGGCCCACGCCTCCTATTTGTTCAGGGCGGGCGGCGTGAACTCTGATTCGATCCGGGTATTCAATCCCGCCGCTGAGATGCTCAGTTGACTCCTTAACCTTGATAGGAAGATGGCTTATTCAATAATTCGTGCATAAGGGTAAGGAACTTTGGATGAACTAATGCGAATGGGTGTAAGCCTCGCTGCTCGGAAACACCCAGTGCTGACCACACTGAGAGACACGAAAGCGCAGGTAACGCCAGTTGG
>CM067174.1:64222588-64260088 GCA_034093135.1 Erigeron breviscapus | reverse complement strand
GGTGCGCCAAATGGAAAATGCCCGAACAAAACGACCGAGACCACTGGCCGATATGCCTAGGATAGCGGGCAAGTAAGTACAGGAACAGACCTGGAGTAAAAGGGAAAGCTGCAAGTAGGGTCAAATGCCTAAACCAAGGGGTCAGACTTGGTGAGGAACGCTGGGAGCCTATCCGACATACCCCTCACAAAAGAGAAAGATCGACGGCAGAAGCGGATAGAAGGCCTTCAAGTATAAGATCCTAAGCTTAAGCTCCGACCGAAACAACAGTACGGTGCCTAGTATCCCAGGCAACAGTAGACAAACTGAACATGTACCGTAAAGGTATACGCTTACAGCCAGGAAGGTGCCGAGCGCTGACGACGAGTATAGAGATAGTAAAAAGGTATACGAGGAGGAAGAAGGCGCTGGCTGATTGACGTTCGTAGACCCATACTCATCCCCGAAAACAAGATCTGAGTCAACCTCAGAGTCGGAAGGTGCGCCAAATGGAAAATGCCCGAACAAAACGACCGAGACCACTGGCCGATATGCCTAGGATAGCGGGCAAGTAAGTACAGGAACAGACCTGGAGTAAAAGGGAAAGCTGCAAGTAGGGTCAAATGCCTAAACCAAGGGGTCAGACTTGGTGAGGAACGCTGGGAGCCTATCCGACATACCCCTCACAAAAGAGAAAGATCGACGGCAGAAGCGGATAGAAGGCCTTCAAGTATAAGATCCTAAGCTTAAGCTCCGACCGAAACAACAGTACGGTGCCTAGTATCCCAGGCAACAGTAGACAAACTGAACATGTACCGTAAAGGTATACGCTTACAGCCAGGAAGGTGCCGAGCGCTGACGACGAGTATAGAGATAGTAAAAAGGTATACGAGGAGGAAGAAGGCGCTGGCTGATTGACGTTCGTAGACCCATACTCATCCCCGAAAACAAGATCTGAGTCAACCTCAGAGTCGGAAGGTGCGCCAAATGGAAAATGCCCGAACAAAACGACCGAGACCACTGGCCGATATGCCTAGGATAGCGGGCAAGTAAGTACAGGAACAGACCTGGAGTAAAAGGGAAAGCTGCAAGTAGGGTCAAATGCCTAAACCAAGGGGTCAGACTTGGTGAGGAACGCTGGGAGCCTATCCGACATACCCCTCACAAAAGAGAAAGATCGACGGCAGAAGCGGATAGAAGGCCTTCAAGTATAAGATCCTAAGCTTAAGCTCCGACCGAAACAACAGTACGGTGCCTAGTATCCCAGGCAACAGTAGACAAACTGAACATGTACCGTAAAGGTATACGCTTACAGCCAGGAAGGTGCCGAGCGCTGACGACGAGTATAGAGATAGTAAAAAGGTATACGAGGAGGAAGAAGGCGCTGGCTGATTGACGTTCGTAGACCCATACTCATCCCCGAAAACAAGATCTGAGTCAACCTCAGAGTCGGAAGGTGCGCCAAATGGAAAATGCCCGAACAAAACGACCGAGACCACTGGCCGATATGCCTAGGATAGCGGGCAAGTAAGTACAGGAACAGACCTGGAGTAAAAGGGAAAGCTGCAAGTAGGGTCAAATGCCTAAACCAAGGGGTCAGACTTGGTGAGGAACGCTGGGAGCCTATCCGACATACCCCTCACAAAAGAGAAAGATCGACGGCAGAAGCGGATAGAAGGCCTTCAAGTATAAGATCCTAAGCTTAAGCTCCGACCGAAACAACAGTACGGTGCCTAGTATCCCAGGCAACAGTAGACAAACTGAACATGTACCGTAAAGGTATACGCTTACAGCCAGGAAGGTGCCGAGCGCTGACGACGAGTATAGAGATAGTAAAAAGGTATACGAGGAGGAAGAAGGCGCTGGCTGATTGACGTTCGTAGACCCATACTCATCCCCGAAAACAAGATCTGAGTCAACCTCAGAGTCGGAAGGTGCGCCAAATGGAAAATGCCCGAACAAAACGACCGAGACCACTGGCCGATATGCCTAGGATAGCGGGCAAGTAAGTACAGGAACAGACCTGGAGTAAAAGGGAAAGCTGCAAGTAGGGTCAAATGCCTAAACCAAGGGGTCAGACTTGGTGAGGAACGCTGGGAGCCTATCCGACATACCCCTCACAAAAGAGAAAGATCGACGGCAGAAGCGGATAGAAGGCCTTCAAGTATAAGATCCTAAGCTTAAGCTCCGACCGAAACAACAGTACGGTGCCTAGTATCCCAGGCAACAGTAGACAAACTGAACATGTACCGTAAAGGTATACGCTTACAGCCAGGAAGGTGCCGAGCGCTGACGACGAGTATAGAGATAGTAAAAAGGTATACGAGGAGGAAGAAGGCGCTGGCTGATTGACGTTCGTAGACCCATACTCATCAGAGGTAAAATAGGCACAAGCATAAGAAGCGGTATATTCCGAGGTGTATGCGTTAAGCCAACTACGTGATGAGAATTGGGAAGCAGAATTGGCAGATTCCGCTGAAGCTACAAGGTTAGGGACAGCATGTGTTAAGCCAATGCGTAAGTGGTTTATTTAGGATATCCGTCCATGGAAGTTGTACTGGTGAACTGCAGAGAGTGAAGCTGCCCAAAGTACTCGTCGTAAACGTGAACGGTATTTTACTTACTCAAGAGTTAATGCATGAGTATCATCGAGAAATGGGTTCTCCTCGATGTGCATTTAAAGTTGATATTCAAAAGGCGTATGACACAGTTGATTGGCAATTTTTATTTGCTATTCTGTTTGAATTCGGATTCCATGCTAAAATGGTTCATTGGATTATGGCTTGTGTTTCATCTACCTCGTTCTCAATTGCTATCAATGGTAACCTGTTTGGGTATTTCAAGGGAAAATGAGGCCTTCGTCAAGGTGATCCCATGTCGCCTTATTTATTTACATTAGTCATGGAGGTATTTACACTTTTGTTGCAGCAATCGATTCGAGACACTACATTTTTTAAATTTCACAATCGATGCGAAAAACAGCAAATTGTTAATCTATGTTTTGCTAATGATTTGTTCTTGTTTGTAAGGGGAGACATTAATTCAGAAAAGCTTATCATGGACTCTTTGAATACTTTTAAGGATATGTCGGGATTAGTTCCAAGCATTCCCAAAAGTACAGCTTTCTTTTGTAATGTTCCGAGCCGTGTGAAATCATCTATCATGTCCATCATGCCATTTGAAGACGGTAAATTACCGGTTCGCTACCTAGGAGTCCCTCTTATTTCTACTACATTAATCTATCAAGATTGTAAAGTGTTGGTGGAAAAGATGGCAAACCGAATTAATGATTGGAGAAACAACTCATTTTCATTTGCGGGCCGTTTACAACTTATCAGGTATGTGTTATCCTCTATGTCTGTGTTTTTTTTTTTTTTTTTTTTTTTTTTTTTTTTTTTTTTTTTTTTTTTTTTTTTTTTTTTTTTTTTTTTTTTTTTTTTTTTTTTTTTTTTTTTTTTTTTTTTTTTTTTTTTTTTTTTTTTTTTTTTTTTTTTTTTTTTTTTTTTTTTTTTTTTTTTTTTTTTTTTTTTTTTTTTTTTTTTTTTTTTTTTTTTTTTTTTTTTTTTTTTTTTTTTTTTTTTTTTTTTTTTTTTTTTTTTTTTTTTTTTTTTTTTTTTTTTTTTTTTTTTTTTTTTTTTTTTTTTTTTTTTTTTTTTTTTTTTTTTTTTTTTTTTTTTTTTTTTTTTTTTTTTTTTTTTTTTTTTTTTTTTTTTTTTTTTTTTTTTTTTTTTTTTTTTTTTTTTTTTTTTTTTTTTTTTTTTTTTTTTTTTTTTTTTTTTTTTTTTTTTTTTTTTTTTTTTTTTTTTTTTTTTTTTTTTTTTTTTTTTTTTTTTTTTTTTTTTTTTTTTTTTTTTTTTTTTTTTTTTTTTTTTTTTTTTTTTTTTTTTTTTTTTTTTTTTTTTTTTTTTTTTTTTTTTTTTTTTTTTTTTTTTTTTTTTTTTTTTTTTTTTTTTTTTTTTTTTTTTTTTTTTTTTTTTTTTTTTTTTTTTTTTTTTTTTTTTTTTTTTTTTTTTTTTTTTTTTTTTTTTTTTTTTTTTTTTTTTTTTTTTTTTTTTTTTTTTTTTTTTTTTTTTTTTTTTTTTTTTTTTTTTTTTTTTTTTTTTTTTTTTTTTTTTTTTTTTTTTTTTTTTTTTTTTTTTTTTTTTTTTTTTTTTTTTTTTTTTTTTTTTTTTTTTTTTTTTTTTTTTTTTTTTTTTTTTTTTTTTTTTTTTTTTTTTTTTTTTTTTTTTTTTTTTTTTTTTTTTTTTTTTTTTTTTTTTTTTTTTTTTTTTTTTTTTTTTTTTTTTTTTTTTTTTTTTTTTTTTTTTTTTTTTTTTTTTTTTTTTTTTTTTTTTTTTTTTTTTTTTTTTTTTTTTTTTTTTTTTTTTTTTTTTTTTTTTTTTTTTTTTTTTTTTTTTTTTTTTTTTTTTTTTTTTTTTTTTTTTTTTTTTTTTTTTTTTTTTTTTTTTTTTTTTTTTTTTTTTTTTTTTTTTTTTTTTTTTTTTTTTTTTTTTTTTTTTTTTTTTTTTTTTTTTTTTTTTTTTTTTTTTTTTTTTTTTTTTTTTTTTTTTTTTTTTTTTTTTTTTTTTTTTTTTTTTTTTTTTTTTTTTTTTTTTTTTTTTTTTTTTTTTTTTTTTTTTTTTTTTTTTTTTTTTTTTTTTTTTTTTTTTTTTTTTTTTTTTTTTTTTTTTTTTTTTTTTTTTTTTTTTTTTTTTTTTTTTTTTTTTTTTTTTTTTTTTTTTTTTTTTTTTTTTTTTTTTTTTTTTTTTTTTTTTTTTTTTTTTTTTTTTTTTTTTTTTTTTTTTTTTTTTTTTTTTTTTTTTTTTTTTTTTTTTTTTTTTTTTTTTTTTTTTTTTTTTTTTTTTTTTTTTTTTTTTTTTTTTTTTTTTTTTTTTTTTTTTTTTTTTTTTTTTTTTTTTTTTTTTTTTTTTTTTTTTTTTTTTTTTTTTTTTTTTTTTTTTTTTTTTTTTTTTTTTTTTTTTTTTTTTTTTTTTTTTTTTTTTTTTTCCCGGTAAAAGGCCGTCACCCCTGGTTAGCTTTATATATCAACAAAAAGAAAGTTTTGGCGCACTAACAGAGTATTAGTGCGACATGTACAAAACAAAGCACAAAAGTGAAAGAAATCAAAAGAAAAATGCAAAGTGACATACCACTTTACATAACAGCCAAGAACTATCTAAACAAATGTTAAACAGAAATTTAAGCTTGATTTGTGCAAAAATGGAGTTAGTGTGTGAAAAGGTGTAGTGTGTGTTTTGGAGGTTGAAGATGAAGATCAGAGAGAAATATGGTTGAATTATTGTGATTAATTAAGGAAATGGGGGAAAAGCTTACAATTTTTGGTATGGAAAGGAGTATTTATACACTAGACTAACTTTCACTAATACTCCTTCCATTGTTAAAATAATTACATTTTAACACCATTTTTGGATTTCTAACATTCTTCCCCTTGGTGTTGAAATGTAATTCATGCACGATATCATCTATAAATACGAATTTGTTGATGAAGGTCTTCGAAGCTTTCTCATTGTCTTCAAGATCTTCCATCAAACTTGGCTTTACGTCTTTAATCTTCACACTTACCTTAAAGATGTATCTTTAAGTCTTGAACTTCTCAGAGTATGAGCATTGCGGAAACTTGATCTTGGCTCTTTAGATTTGAACATGATAGCCTCTTCTTGACAATCTTAACTTTGTCACACTTCCCCTTAATTAATGAATCTTTCTCTTGAAGCATTTGGACAAACATCTTTTTCATCACAAACTTCCCTCGATCAAACAATCATATTTGCGTACCACCAACGCTTATGTATAGGGTGTACCCTCGGCGTACCCACCACGTTGGCGATAACTATCTTCAAAGAATAATTTGGGGATCACTTTAGTCAACAATTTATCTTTCTTCCCCTCAACTGATGAATTCTTCTTTCTCCCCATCAAAATTCAAGAAAGCAAACAAACTTGTTCGACTTCATTATCCTCTTTCTTCCCCTCATGATGAATGTGTGGCTACATGTTCATCATGTCTCTTTGAAGTCGAAACTGGGAATCAACCATTATGAAGTAGTAGTCCAATAAACAACATCTTTAGCCCGGGTTATACACTGACATGTGTATAAGCCATCTTCATCGAATCACTTATGAACAACCTTTGGGACCCATTTTTGTGTAGGCCCAACGGTTTTTGTCTTGACATTCCAAATGTACGTGTCATCGATTCGACGAATGGAATCTGCAGTCCATGGTGGGTGAAAACTCGAGGTTGTTGAAAAGTTGAGTTTTGTGGACGCAGTGGAGATGCAAAGACATTCACTTCTTGCACGGTAATTGGTTTTGGTGCAAGTTCATAGAGTTGCCAAAGTGAGTATTTGATTGTCTTTGACTCAGTTGACTTTGGTTTGTAGACAGGTTTCCATTTGATCTTGGTCAACTGAGCTTTTGCTTGAGAGATGAACTGAGAGTTGTCTTCAAATGATAAGAATGGAATGAGTGTCTGTGTTCCATCAATAGTAGGCTTCGAAGAATACTTTCTATCCTTGAATAAGGCATAGTTAGTAAATTGAGAAGCTTTACGTTCAGCAGGTGATGAAACTTTGATCTTTGAGTTCTTTGGGATGGACTCAGTGCAAACTTTCTTTGAAGCATCAAGTTTAGTTGGAAGTATTGGACTTGCATCATGATAAACTGATCCATCATCACTTTGAGTGTCACAAGATGTTGATTGTGTTTGCAATTCCATCTCAAGTTCAGAGATTCTCTTTTGTAGAGATGTTTCATTTGATTGAAATTGCAAACAATTCTCTTCAAGAGTCTTGATTTTCTTGCAAGCATCTTGTCTCTCCTTCTCAACTTTGTTCATCTCATCAATAAACTTTCCCTCCATGGTTAAGAAAATGGATGTCTCATTTTGCAACTGAATTTGAAGACTTGAAATCTTCTCTTGCAAAATAAGTTCTCTTGATTTGCTCTCCAAGATACTATCATTCAGCTTTTTGTTGGAAGTTTCCAATTCTTTTGACATTTTTGAAATCTTGGACTGCAAAAGATCATGTTCTTTTTGAACACTTTCCATGTTGGACAACTTTAGATCATTTGCATGTTTGAGCTCTTTGTTTTCTTCTTTGAGATGTTGAACTTCAAGTTGGAAATTGTGGTGTTGTTCCAAAATTAAGAAGCTTTTTCAAATTAGCTTGTTTTCGTTCATATTCAGCCACAATACAATTCGTTGAACGATACTTGTCACCACATGAACAAGTTTGAGTACCATGATAATGTATCTCTTTCCAACTTGGTTCTAAGCCCGTTAAATCTTCTGTTAAGGAATGAATAAAATCTTTGGATATTTCAATTGACATTTTGTTAAGCAAAGGGTGAAATGAAATGAAAAGGTAGTTGTGATTGAAATTGAAGTGAAAGAATTAAAATTGAAATTTGGAGATTTTGTACTTCAGGTTCAGGTTTCCCTCCAAATTTTTCCGCCGAAATATGTTCTCACGAAACTTTGAATTTCATGTAAACTTTGGATATCATGAACGTAGGAAAAATTTGATAATTTCTAAAAAAATTTCGCCAAAACCGCGTCGATAACGGATGAAAATTGGCCTAAAATTTTTTTAACGCTATCAAATTTTAAATCTTCATGAATTATCCCTTTTTTTTTTTTTTTTTTTTTTTTTTTTTTTTTTTTTTTTTTTTTTTTTTTTTTTTTTTTGGTGAAAGATCTTTTGAGTAAGATCGTCTTGAGCAAGATCGTTCTAGGAGTTTGATGAAAATTTGGTTAAGTCAAAAAAATGAAACGATCTTGGAAAACAGAATGTGAAACGATCTTGAAGAACTGGGACGATCTTGATTGAAGATCGTCTTGGAAATTTTGGTGAAATTTGGCTAAGTATGAGAAATGAAACGGTCTTGAAAAACTGGGACGATCTTGATTGAAGATCGTCTTGTTTTCTTCTTTGAGATGTTGAACTTCAAGTTGGAAATTGTGGTGTTGTTCCAAAATATTAAGAAGTTTTTTCAAATTAGCTTGTTTTCGTTCATATTCAGCCACAATACAATTCGTTGAACGATACTTGTCACCACATGAACAAGTTTGAGTACCATGATAATGTATCTCTTTCCAACTTGGTTCTAAGCCCGTTAAATCTTCTGTTAAGGAATGAATAAAATCTTTGGATATTTCAATTGACATTTTGTTAAGCAAAGGGTGAAATGAAATGAAAAGGTAGTTGTGATTGAAATTGAAGTGAAAGAATTAAAATTGAAATTTGGAGATTTTGTACTTCAGGTTCAGGTTTCCCTCCAAATTTTTCCGCCGAAATATGTTCTCACGAAACTTTGAATTTCATGTAAACTTTGGATATCATGAACGTAGGAAAAATTTGATAATTTCTAAAAAAATTTCGCCAAAACCGCGTCGATAACGGATGAAAATTGGCCTAAAATTTTTTTAACGCTATCAAATTTTAAATCTTCATGAATTATCCCTTTTTTTTTTTTTTTTTTTTTTTTTTTTTTTTTTTTTTTTTTTTTTTTTTTTTTTTTTTTTACTGAACCACTTTTACTCTTTTTTTTTTTTTTTTTTTTTTTTTTTTTTTTTTTTTTTTTTTTTTTTTTTTTTTTTTTTTTTTTTTTTTTTTTTTTTTTTTTTTTTTTTTTTTTTTTTTTTTTTTTTTTTTTTTTTTTTTTTTTTTTTTTTTTTTTTTTTTTTTTTTTTTTTTTTTTTTTTTTTTTTTTTTTTTTTTTTTTTTTTTTTTTTTTTTTTTTTTTTTTTTTTTTTTTTTTTTTTTTTTTTTTTTTTTTTTTTTTTTTTTTTTTTTTTTTTTTTTTTTTTTTTTTTTTTTTTTTTTTTTTTTTTTTTTTTTTTTTTTTTTTTTTTTTTTTTTTTTTTTTTTTTTTTTTTTTTTTTTTTTTTTTTTTTTTTTTTTTTTTTTTTTTTTTTTTTTTTTTTTTTTTTTTTTTTTTTTTTTTTTTTTTTTTTTTTTTTTTTTTTTTTTTAACACCATTTTTGGATTTCTAACAACAAAGATACTAAAACATCACCAAAACACTAAAACCACAACAGCTACACAGCTACTATGATCTTCTTTGGCAGCTTCCATTTCTCCAAGTACCTTGTAACTCTATCATTTTGCTTGAACTTCAAAGATAATAACTTTAAACGAACCGTAGCAATGATGACCTCAATAACCTGCTTGGTAGATCGCTTGCTTCCCTTGAAAAGTCTTGCATTCCTTTCTTGCCATAAAAAGTATGTAGATGCTGCAAGAACTAGCTTCATAATAACAATATCAATTGTTTTTTGCTTAGCAACGCCACTCACTTGCAGAATTATGTCTTCCCAATCCGAATTAAAGGTGAGCCCAATAAGATCACACAACTCCTTCCAAACCTGTGAAGAAAAATGGCATTCAAAAAACAGATGATTATGGGAGTCAGGTTCGCATCCACAAAGAGAACACAATATCGGATCAGTTGAGTGAATATCCTATGCCCTCAACCTATCTTGGGTCTTCAACTTGCGCCTCATAACCAACCAAAGATGAATAGCATGCTTTGGGATGCAGTTTGGAAACTACACAATATGAAACCAGCTTACTTCATCATCTCGTGATCTAATTGCATCCCAAGTATTAGCAACCGAAAAATTAGTAATTGCCCCATGTCTATCTTTCCAAGCTAAACTATCAGGATCATCAATTGACAAGACAGGAGCATCTAAGTTAGGGAATTTAGTACCCCATTCCACCGGCCATGTCCAAGTACCCTCCGAAGCAAGGTCAGAAACAAAAGTATCTAATCGAAAACCAGCTCTATTAATATCTCTGGCAGATAAACTCTTGCATAAAGTACTATAGTTGCACCAATTATCATACTAGGCTGAATTAGACGATCCATTTCCAAGCCGAACCCAAAAGAACTCTTTAAGAACAGGACGAATTTGAAGTAGTTTCCTCCAGCTCCAAGTTATGACACCACGGTACGGGATACTCCAGAAACTCCTTCCCTTTATTTTGTACATGTGAATCCATTGAACCCAAAGAGATTCTTTTCGTGTGAGTAGATTCCAAACATGCACAGATAAGAGAGCAATATTAAAATCATGAAGACTTCGAATACCCAAGCCTCCTTCAATCTTTATACGACAAACAACATCCCAGGCAACCTTAGGCTTGCCTTTATGTAGAGAACCTTGGGACCAGAGAAAACCCTTTAGAATATGTTCTATATCATGTATTACCCCATCTGGTAACATAAACATCGTCGCCCAATATACATGCATAGAAGATAGAACAGATTGGACAAGTTGTAATCTACCCGCAAATGAAAGAAACTTGTTTTTCCAATCAGATATTCTATTTCGAACCCTTTCAATCAGGCCTTGACAATCTCGATAGATCAATCTAGTGGAGACTAAAGGGACACCCAAGTATTTAATTGGGAGAGTACCTTCCTCAAATGGCAACACATTCAAGATTGTCACTTTCACATGATTTAGCACATTACAGAAAAAAGTCGTACTCTTAGGGATGCTTGGGGTTAAACCTGAAACACTTTTAAATTCCTCTAACGACTCCATAACAATCTTTGCAGATGCAACATCAGCACGTAAAAAATGATAAGATCATCTGCAAAACAAAGATTAATGAGATTAAGTCCTTCAAACTTCGGATGGAAGGTGAAATCATCAGACTCCCTGACTCGTTTCTTTAGAATGAGTGTTAGAATTTACATGACAAGCGTGAAAAGGTAAGGCGAAAATGGGCTCCTTGTCTCAATCCCCTTTTCCCAGCAAAAAAACCATGAAGAGATCCATTTATACAAATCGAAAATATGATGTAGCAACACACGTCATAATCCAATGCACCATGAGTGGATGAAATCCAAATCCGAGTAAGATCTTTTTCAGAAATCTCCAATTCACCGTGTCATAAGCTTTTTGAATATCCACCTTAAACGCACATCTTGGAATACCCCTATCCAAATGATAATTATGCATATAGGAGAATATTATCCGATATACTTCTGCCAGGAACAAAAGCTGATTGATTTGACTCAACCAAATCAGATAAACAACCCTTTATGCGATTTGCTAAGATCTTTGTAATGCATTTGAAAATCACATTACAAAGGGAAATCGACCTATCTATAATTGAAGAAGGAGAAACCACTTTAGGAATTAAAGAGATAATAGTGTGATTAACCTCCTTTAAAAGCTTTCCACTCTTGAAAAAATCTTGCACAGCTTCTACCATATTGCTTCCAACCGTATCCCACGTGGTCTTAAAAAATGCTGCAGAAAAACCATCAGCTCCAGGGGCTTTATCATTTCCCATCTCAAACATTGCAAGTTTAATCTCTTCAGCAGTCACATGTATCACCATTAAATTTGCTTGTTTCAAAGATAGCTTCTTGGAGAAAAGATTAGATGGATTAAAATTTGAGACCAGACCAGGAGAGCCCAAGAAAGCTTTGTAATGAGAAACAAAAAACATAGCAACCTCATCCCCATCCACCTTAGTGCCAAGCGAATCCACCACATAATCAATTCTATTTCTTGCTTTTCGGGCCTTAACCACTTTGTGAAAATAAGCAGTATTAGAATCACCAACTCTAAGCCATTCAACTTTTGCCTTTTGCTTAAGAAATCTTTCCTCATCGATCACAGCTTCATTGAAAGCTTGTAAGTAAATTGCATGCTCCTCCCTTAGTAGGGAATTCAATGGGTTTTTGTCAAGCTCTTTCTGATCGAGCAAATTTATTAGGATGGTATGATATTAATGGGGCGGAAACTGAGTTTTCTTCAAGGGCTGTTTGGAATACTATTCGTCATCAAGGTAGTGTCGTCCCATGGGTTAAGTTGGTGTGGTTTCCACAATGCATTCCAAGACATGCATTTCATTTATGGCTAGTCATGCGTAACAAGTTAAAAACACAAGACAGAATGAAGAGCTGGGATGCTGGAAATGAAACAAATCTTCGGCTGATGTGTTGTTCTTTATGTCAAATTGGGCCGGATTCTCATTCTCATCTTTTCTTTAAGTGTGGTATTCGTATCAGGTATGGAACTGTCTCAAACCACTTGCAGAGCTACAACATATGTCGAATAAATGGGCAAGCATTGCATCGGATTTAGTTGTAGTTACTAGGCCAAATTCGGTGAAACTGTTATCTCTAAGATTCTTGTTGCTGCTACTTCTTACTTTATTTGGCAAGAACGGAATCAAAGGTTGTTTACCAATCAAAGAAGATCCTGCTCTGAGCTGGTTGATGTAGTTAAGCATACGGTCAGATTGAAGCTTCTTTCAATGAGGTTCAAAAGCACAGGTCGAGTGGCTAGATTGCTGGATAGCTGGATGTTACCACGTCAGTTGGTATTTTATAATGGCTGATGTTGATTTGATTTACATGTTAATGATCTGTTTGTAACGACTATTAAAAATGTAGTTGTATGCTAGGTTTACGGTCTAGCTAGTCTTTATTGTTTCCACATACATATGGCATGTCATATGTATGAACTAATGTGACACTCAGTCAAGTTACTTGTAATTCTTTGGTTGGTTTATATAAAATTCATCGGGGTATCCTATTTACCCAAAACAAAAAAAGAAATCCTCAATAGCCAGCGACACATCCTTCCCTACAATGTCCCATGAACCTTAAAAAAAAGCAGAAGTAAAACCATCAGGACCATGGGCTTTGTTTTCACCAATTGAGAACATCGCATTTTAATTTTCTCATCAGTCACTATACGAATCATGTTAAGAGCTTGCTGCGTTTCAAGTTTTTTAGTGAATAAATCCAGTGATGGATTAAAGTTTACATCACCTTCACAGCCCAGGAACAGCTCAAAATGCTGAACGAATGCTTGTTGCACCTCATCTTCTTCACGTAAGAACCCAACATCATCTTTAATCACATCTATTCGGTTATGATGATTCCTGCATTTCAAAGACTTATGAAAATAAGAAGTGTTAGAGTCACCTACAGCCAACCATTCCACCTTTGCTTTTTGTTTCAAAAATCTTTCCTTATCGAGCACAACCTCATGAAATCGTTTCAATTTGATCACTTCTTGCTCCCGCAAAGATACATTAGCAGGGTCTACATCAATCGCCTTTTGCAAATCATCTAGCTCAGCTTGTAAGCTTGTCACCCGATTATGAAGATTTCCCTGTTTAAACAATAATTTCCTGAACGGGTCTTTAGAGATCTTAACTTTTTCACAACTTTAAGTTGGTTAACACCTGTAATCTGCGCATCCCAAGCTTGGCCAACAATCTCAAAAAAACAACTTTATGTATAAGAAAATTAGCAAACTTAAAAGGTTGAGGGCGATTTTTTTGAAACACTAGGAAGTTTAAAGACACATGGGGAATGGTCAGAAACTCTATAGGGCCGAAAAATAGCACACAAACCAGGAAATAAATCAGTAAAGCGGGTTTTCCCGCATGTCAAATTCAATTAAGCCACTAAATACTCAAAACTCTATCTCACCCTAGGCAATTTATTTCTTCATGGCTTTCTCTAATTCAATCCATCCCTTTGCTTAATCTTCTTGGTTATTCAAAGATTGTTTCGTGTTAGGGATTGTTTCAAATTGTTTAAACCCCATTCTGTTTGTGAGATCCGTTTTAGGGTTTTATTCGCAGTTTCAGGGTTTCTAGGGTTTCAGTTGTGTCTCTTTTATTATTACTACAATCGTATTATTCCTTGGTTGTGCATGATACGATATGGGTTAGAGGTTGAGTGTGTGATTGTTTCTTGAATTCCTGAGTGAGTGGGAGTTCTTCCAATTTTAATCTTGATATTAGGGCTACAAAATCTGCTAATGTTAATGAACCGGTGGTGTTTGATTTACCTAAGGAGGCTAACGTGTCGGCTGCTAGCATGGATGGAGAAGTTGTGAAAAATCATAAATCTAATGCTGTATCGGATGTTAATCATTCTAACAAAGATGGCAGAAATGAGGAACATGTTTCTTTTCGATTTGAATCTGAATTTTTTACTCAAAATCTAGCATGGGTGATCAGAATGGCAAAGAAGGGATGAAGAAGTCGACTTCTCCAAACCTTAAATTTATTGAAACCGTTTTTCATAATCTGGATGGGGAACAACTAATGCTGGGAAATCACAAGGAGGTGTGTCTTACGCATCTACTTTGAAGAAGGTCAATGTGCAAAAATAAGTTAATTTTAGAATGCTTAATGTTGAATCTGCAGTTGAATGTGTTGATTTAGTGATACCTTTAACCTCTGTAATGGAGGTGAACAGTCGTTTTGTTAATTCTCTTTATGGTTATTTTCTTGGGGAACGATTGGCATATCCAGTTGTTGAAGCTTATGTTAAAAATGCATGGGCAAAGTTTGGCTTGAAGAAAGTTATGATGAACAATGTTGGATTCTTCTTTTAGTTTGAATCAAAGAATGGAATGACACAAGTATTGGAAAAGGGTCCTTGGATGATTAGATCGACACCGATTTTCTTCAGTGAATGGACACCTAATACTTGTCTGACGAAACATGATTTAACTTCACTCCCAGTTTGGGTCAACTTATATGATGTGCCTCTTGCTGCCTATACGGAGGATGGACTAAGTATGATTGCATCCAAATTGGGAAACCTATTTTACTTGACTCATACACAAGCCAGATGTGTTTGAGTTCATCGGGAAGACATTCTTATGCTAGGGCCTTAATTGAATTGGATGCGACAAAGAAGTGGAAGGATGAGTTGATCATTGGTATTCCAAACTTGAATGGAGTTCGCATTACAAAGGAGGTGGTTGCTGTTGAATTTGAATGTGAACCACCACATTGTAGTTGTTGCAAAATATTTGGCCATGATGATAACTTATGTTCTCTACATACCCCAAAACAAAAGGAAGCATCTAATATGGAGACGAATAAGGATGATGGGTTTACCGAAGTAAGTCGAAAGAAGGCAAAAGGGAAAGCAATTAATGAGATGCATTTGTAGGGGGTTAAACTGAATAAACCCAAGCCAAATTGGGTATATTAGAAGAAACAATCCATGACTAAAGCTGCTACTGAACCACAATCTACAACTATGAACACTTTAGCTCCAGAGTATTATTTTGTTCTTTTATTTATGCTCATAATAGATATGTTCAAAGGAGAGCCTTGTGGAATGATCTTTCTATGCACAAGCAGTTTGTTGGCAATAATCCTTAGTGTCTTTTGGGTGATTTTAACGCAACGCTTAGTTTGGAGGATAATGCTAGTGGCTGCTCAAACATGGATATTTCTATGCGGGAGTTCAATGATTGTGTTAGAGATATAGAAGTGACTGATGTTAATCGGGTAGGTTTACAATTCACTTGGAATCAAAAACCTCATGGTGATCATGGTGTGTTAAAGAAATTGGATAGAATTATGGGTAATGTTGGTTTTGAGAATATTTTCAGGGGCAATTGCTATGTTTCAGCCATATCGGATTTCAGATCATTAGCCTGCTGTTCTTAGACTACCTATGGCTTCCAAATTTCGACCCAAACCTTTTAAATTTGCCAATCTACTTGTTTATCATGGGAGATTCAAAGATGTAGTTACTGAAGCCTAGTCTCATGATGTTACTGGACATGCAATGTATTGTGTTGTGCGAAAGCTGAAGGGTCTCAAAAAACCTTTACGTAAATTACTTTATGAAAAGGGTAATTTGCATGATAAAATTTCGAAGTTACGTACTGATTTGGATGAAGCTCAACTAGCTTTGGATCGAAATCCTTTTAACAAGTAGATTAGAGAAAAAGCCGCTATTTCTTTGCAGGATTTTAATGAGGCAGCGTAAGATGAAGAGAGATTCCTGAAACAAAAGGCGAAAGTGGAGTGGCTCCGTGTTGGGGACTCAAACTCTACATACTTCCATAAAGTGGTTAAGGCACGTACAACAAAGAGTCGAATTGACATGGTTATGGATTCCAATGGCGCGATGATTAATGATGGGGATCAAGTTGCCTCAGCTTTTCTTGGTCATTATCTCCATTTTCTTGGGCAAGTTCATGTGGTTAGTCCTCTTAATTCTTCTAATCTCTTTAAAAAAATTTTAACACAGGATCAGGCCTTTACTATGGTATCATCAGTGCTGAAGAAGAGGTTAAGCTTGTTATATGATGTGAAGCTCACCAAAAGACATTTTTCATGTTTTGATTGAACATTATTATTTCTTACTAACTATTTAGATAGTAAAAAAATTATGACCAAATATGTAATTTTTTTTGTAGGTGTCTAAAATTAGACATACACCTTCAAATATGACTATTTAGGTAATTTTCCGTTTATTAAATGCCTTGAAAAGAGTTTTACACACATAGCTTAAAAGATGTTTTTAATATTATAAAAGGAGTTTTAAATGATTAAAAGAGTGTTGATAAATTAAAATAAGTTTTGAATGAGATTGATACTTTGAGAAAATTAGATTAATCTCGTTTTTAGTTTTGTAAAACGAATAAGTTGATTAAAATGTTGTTTTAATTGCATGCGAATTGTTTGTGTTTATAACACGCTTAGGTTACGACCTTAGTGCCACACAAACATTCCTTTCACGAAAATTTATGTGTTAAATTGTGTTAACATGCTTAGTGCTTTAAATCCTATTTTGCATGCGAATTGTTTGTGTTTATAACACGCTTAGGTTACGACCTTAGTGCCACACAAACATTCCTTTCACGAAAATTTATGTGTTAAATTGTGTTAACATGCTTAGTGCTTTAAATCCTATTTTGCATGCGGAATAGGATTGCCTTAAACTACTCTACACTAGTTTATACTTTCTACCCTTTTTATAAAGAAATCCCTGCCATCATATGAGATGCACTTGATTGTACACACTCCCTATTGCTCTGGACTGTTACCTAAGCCATAGTGTGGAAACGAGGTAGTTCTCGAAGTCGTCCGGACCGTTGCCGATACGTCAGTCTACACGCCACCTTATAGGCGGATTTTGCTAGGTCGCCCTGGACCGTTTCCTAGGTACTAGTCGGCAAGGATGAGACTAAACATGCCTTAGGATCAAGTAGTGATCAAAGTCTCATTAAGAGTCGCAATGTGCGATCGGTCATTAGACCGGCCAATTGATAACACAAACATGTGGTCGTCCTGGACCGTTGCCTAGATACACGTGATGTGGGTTCGATGTGGTTCTTTAAGCTTTAGCTATATAAGATTATAAGATACATGCGTAGATTAGAATCAAAGGGTAGTTGTTTTAGTTGAAGCCTTAAATATCTAAATCCCTATGTTTGAACCTTACTTTTAGATGGCCTCTACAGCTCAAAATTCCATTAAGTCTGCATTGCTCAAGTCCTTGTTTGATAAGGAAAAGCTAGATGGCAAAAACTTCAATGAATGGTATCACAATATGAGAATTGTGCTTAAACATGAGAAGAAGTTGCATGTTCTTGACACACCGCTTTCGGTTGCTCCAACAGTTAACAGTACCCCTGAATATCGTGCTAACTATGAGAGTAAGTATGATGACCAGAGTGAGATAGCATGTCTCATGTTATCGAGTATGAACTTTGAACTTCTGAAAGATATGGAGAACTTGGATGCTTATAGCATGATTAAGGAGCTCAAGGGTATGTTCGAGAAACAAGCTCAACAAGAACTATTCCAAACTGTTCATGCATTACATGCGTGCAAAATGGAAGTAGGTCAGCCCGTGAATAGCTATGTCCTTAAGATGAAAAGCTATGTTGATAACCTTCAGTGACTCGACTCACCCATTCGTCAAGACCTTGCGGTGAATCTCATTTTGAATTCACTTACAAAGGACTATGACACATTTGTAATAAATTACAACATGCAAGGGTAGAAGAAGAGTATCTTTGAGCTGCATCAAATGTTAAAAACGGCTGAAGATGCTATGCTAGCCAAGGGTCCGGCTGTGTTGCATATCGCTGAGGGAGGTGTTAAGACGAAAAGGTAGAAAAGTGGAAAACAAGGCAAGCTAGATATCTCGAAACCCGCTTCACACAAGAAGAAGAAAAGAGATCACCCTGCGAAAGATGCTACATGTTTCCATTATGGAAAAGTAGGACATTGGAGGCGTAATTGCCCTGACTATCTTACTGAACTCAACAAAGTCAAGGCAAGTGGAAGCTCCAAATCAGGTATCTCTATATAAACTAGAGTGAGAGCTAGACTGAAGATTCAAAGATCTGATGTTTGAAGAACATTTATTAAATGTTGAATCTTATTTTTTAAGTCTTGTTTATTTTAAGACAATTTAGTATCTTGTTTTAGTCAAGATTTTTCTTTTAAGAATGCTTATGGATATTAGATTCATTTTGAATCTTTAAGGTTTAATAAAATTACTCTTTTTAGTTTTATATATCTTGAGCATTAATGGAAATTGTCGTTACTACTTTGGTTGTTTATATATGATTGTTTTGGATATTTTAGTAAGTACTTAATTGAAGTATTTTAGATCGAGAAGCACTCTAGATGTGACTAGATATAATCCGAAATAATGTTGTCTTAAGTTTGCACCACCAAAATTCTATCAAAGAAGGTTATAAGAGATTTTGAGTAGGTCAATGTTTTATACATTGAAGGATTTCGTGAGTTAGCCATGACACATCCTACAACCTTGATTTGTAAAAGTCGAGACTAGTCTTGATTAACTTATCCCAAATAAGTAAAGTCTTGAATTCACTAAGATCGAGGATTGTTCTTAGATTAAGTGGAAGCGAGATTTACATACTTATTAAATCAAAGAGTTATTAGAATTCTTAGATTAAGTGGGATTTATTTGAGATTATTGAGACTTAAAAGAGGAAACGCGAATCATAAGCCTTCTTAGGATTCTTACCTAAGATACGTTACATACTTGAGAAAGAGATCTCAAGAAGTGACATGAAAACACGATAGCATTTCTAATGATCGATAGAACTTAGAGTTCATTCGAGTTCTATATCGGATTTAGGATCCTACATATAGTTATTATAAATGCTAATGGATGCAATATATGACGAGTTATTGGAAACTTGTTTTAATTTTAGACTTCTTTGAAAGATAAGATGTGCGTAGATGGTGATGAAAACATACCTCACTTTACATTTTTGGATTCTTCGGGATTCAAGGTTAGTCTTAGAATATAAAGATGCATAATAACCGTTAGCGAGGACGATATGCGGTATAAGAGTATCTTGAAAGATTGTTCACAAGGAAGCATTCTAAATGTGGGTTATGTAATAAAGGGAATTTTATGAAAATATCTTTTATAACGACATAACTAACATACGTGTTTTAGCTTGGTAAGTCAATGTGTGACATTTCCAAAGTTCAGACTTGAAGGTACAAGTAAGATATGGAAATGACGTACATGAATCATAATGAAAGGATAAGTTAGCTAGAAAAGCGATGCCCAATAATGATTAGAGATTCCATTAGAGAATTTTTAAATCGGGAGACATTAAGTGAGTCTTGGAAATTTGTAAAAATGAACAAGATAAGCGAGATCTTATGAAAGTCTTACAAGCACTAAATGAATATATGGAATTTGAGAAGTGCAGAAGTTCGATTTTAAAAATCGGATTGATTAGAGGCGTAAGGAAATTAAACGTTGTAATACCAAATGGGAAATACGAGATTTCCGCATTAAGCTAGATTCGTCTCATGTCTTCTTTGAGGATACACGATGGATTCATAAGTATTACGATAAGGAATATGATGACACATTGAGAGTATCACTCTTACTAAGTCAAAACACATAGTTGAGATTATGAGAATATTCCATGAAGCTCAACACAGTTGAAGAGAGTTGGTAAAAGGAACCTATGGTCTAATGCATAAAGATAGGTGTTCTTTTACAAATATCTTCTTGTGATTTATTTAGATATCGGGGCCGATCGGAGGTATTTGAGAACGTTTGGAATTTCACTACTCATTTTTGTTCTTGCATTTATGAGCTCCATGTTTGCATGTTTAAAATATATCCATGAGATTGCATAGAGCAATTTCTAAATAAAGATCCATTACTAATAATTGTCATGGGAGTGAAATGATAAAAGTAATTGTGAGAGACGAGCTATGGGTAGAAAGATCGTTTTACAAGTATTCAAGAGAGAGAGAGTTGAATATTGGGACGACCCGCTCCTCAAGAACATCACGTGGATCTAAGACATTGACAAGTACCGAGAAGTGGTCATGTTTATGTGTCCTTACACTTGAGATACATAGGCGTGTTTCGGAGTACGTAGTCACATGCTTTGATTGAGTATCGAACCTTCATCTCTTTTTTTTGGGTAGATGGGGAATAACCCCGTTGACTTTTATAACACCACCCAAAACAATAAAGTACAAGTAGTGTAGCAGATTACTACACTAGTTCATATATAGGACATGCCCCATATATGTAAGCAAAGAGAAACGATCTAATCAAGAGATGCTAGCTTTCTAACACTACCTATTTTTGACTAGGAAACCGTACACATAACAATAAATCACATCTAGTCTAATATAATAGGTGACCACGAATGTGCCAAGTCTCCAGCACACGCTCCACTTGAGATGTCTTTTTGAACTTCATTCCCATGAGCTTAAGTCTGACTGTAGCTTTAATAGTAGCACAAAGGATACCAAGCGGTCTAGCATGGTTATTAAACAACCTGAAGTTGCGTTCCTGCCATATATAATAAACCGCAACAGCTACCATAAGACGAGCAACAACACTAGTAATTGTTTTTGCCTTTGGTCGGGCCACTAGTGAATTAAGAACAGCACTCCATGATGGTAGGATGTTCCTCATATCAGCAGCCTCTCGTAAAGCCAACCAAACCTGTGAGGAGTAGTTGCATTCAAAGAACAAATGGTTATGGGAGTCATAATCAGCAAAACAAAGTGGGCAGCACATCATATTCATGTCCTTCTTCCATAGTAGAATTTTTTCCTGTGTTAATAGCTTCCCGCGCACACTGACAGTAGTATGGGCTGTTTTGGGTGTGTCGTGAAATATGGAAGAGACGTATGTAGTTAATAAAGGATTTGATCGCCAAGTTTGTTGGATAAGATGGCACCTGGCCAATCGATGAATAAAACTGATTAAAGTGTACGGCCGTACCCCGAAACATTACTAGAATTCGTTTTTAGTAAGTATTTTTGGTTTCAATCATTTCATTCAAAGGTCGAGGAACTAAGTCAAGCTAAATGAGTATGGAGGGGATCCATGTCTCTTGGTTTGATGTGCACATCAGAAGCATAAAGGGAGATGTAAACATTAGTCCAAAACATTAAAAGGTAGTTTTAATGTACAATAGTCAATAGTTGATGGTTGTCATAAACATATATAGTCATATGTATCTGGGGCATCTTCGTGTGGCTAGACAAACGTTCGATGTCGTTATATATGTTTGCGTTATAGAGATCTCCTTTCCTTTCCTATCCGTTCGGGGTACCTACTCGGTACCACAAGTGGGAATGTTGTAATTATGGAAATATCTCAACGAAATTTATACGGCCATTTATATATGATCTAAGAAGGGTCTCACGCGAATAACATTGAAAGGCTAGTTGAATTTGTAAATATATGTAAAATATAAGAACTTTCCAAAAATAGATTTGGAAATGAGATTCGGGTCGAAACCGAGAAACGGGTAAAAATCGGACCGGGCACCTAAGCACCATGGGCCAATCCATTTTTAGCATGGACCAAACAAGATTGACCCATGGATACCCCTAGAGGCGGTGGACGAACCAAAGGGACGGAGGAAAAGGATTTTTGGAAACTCCTTTTCCTTTTCTTTTTTTTGGGTAAAAAGGATTACCCTGTTTAAAAACTGCTTTTCCTATCCCACATTGGAAACATAGGAAAACCCCAAAGGGTTATCACCCTTATAAATAGAGGGCTTTTCTAAGGTTTTCAATAATAGAATTCTCTTCTCCCTCTCTTGGCTTGGTCGAATTCCACAACCAATTTGGTTAGGGTTTTTGACATTAGTCTTCTAATTATATTTTATATATATTGAACATATATATAGACTTTCCTTATTTTGAGAACCATTTTTTTGTAAGAACCATGAGAACTCTCAAATTATGTATTGGATCACATGTTTTTTTGTTCATTCACATGTGAAATGATATAAAAAGTATGTTGTAGAAGAAACTTTTTTAAAAAACCTTCAAAATAGCCTTTTGTGAACTTGTGAATGAATATGTTCACGTTTTCATTCACATGTTAACAAACGGGTATATATAAGGTTTTGAAAAAAACTTTCTTCTGCAACATATATTTTTATAACATTTCACATGTGAATGAACAAAAAAAACATGTGATCCAACACGTAATTTAAGAGTTCTCAAGGTTCTTACAACAAAATGGGTTCTCAAAATAAGGGTGCCCTATATATATTTATATGTATTCAATACGAGTTAAGGCTAGCAACTAGCTAGTCTTTGTGATTTGTTCGTGTGTGTGTACCTCTTGAGGGGTTCTACTTTGGGCTCTAGTTTGTGGCAAGGAGGTGCTCGAGATTCAAAGAGGTGTTTGACTTCTTAGGTGGTCGAATTTTTAGGGTTTGCTACTAAGGTGGTTAGTATTTTTCTCTTCTATTTATTTATTGTTTATCTATTTTAGTTTACTATATTTGCATGCATGTTAGGCTCAATTAGGGAATTAAAGTTAGTTTAATTGTTTTATTAATTATTCCGCCTTTATAATTAATAGAATTAGTCTTCAATAATTAAACTAGATTAATTATTCAAACGGGTCAATTCTATTGATTCGTTTACGTAAGACTAATTGATATTAATTAGGAATGTTCATGGTTTTTAAATTAACATGTTTATAATAAACTAAAATTGTTTACGAAATAATTAAAGGTTTTAATTATTAACACATTAAACCCTCATGTTATAATGACTCTGATAACCTCGCGAAAAAGGAACATTCATAGTAGACACAAAATAGTTGTGCGATTAATAAAAACCCAACAGACGTACCATGAGGTAGGTGCGGCGCACATCGTGTTGCTGAGAAGGAGTGCGATGAGGAGTGCGACACACCCTTACCTTTCCTCTAACCATTCCTTCAGCTAGTGTGGCGCACCATGGATGAGGGTGCGGCGCACCTAGCCTATTTTGTGTTGAAAGTTATTGTTAATTTCTTAGCTCAGTTCGTCGTTCCTTCTAGGTTTATCGGGCGTACGTATCAAGCACCGTAAGCTTACTTTATGTTGTTGAGAGCCCATATAAGGTAAGATACACTATTTTGTCACGCCGAGGGTTCAACAAAACATATTTTTCATATAATAATTTCCCCAAATGATATCTTGTTTTGTTTATGAGTATCCGGGATTACACGGGAGGTGATATGGGCTAAGTAGATGTATATTGAAGCCTAAAATACTACCCCAATGATATGTAATGTTATGATATGTAATGATAGATTATATGCAATGATATACTATAGATGATGAACTATGAAATGCAATGAAAGCTGATATGCAATGATACACGATATGCAAATATGTATGATATGTACAGAGGAATTAGGGTTTTATGTTCTGGATTTTTATTTGTTGGCTGCTAGATTCGTTGGTTATTTGGTTTTCATGGTTTTTTGTGTGCCTGAAGAGAGATAGTAACTTTGATGTACAAGCATTTGAAGCTAGATTTGCTAGATTGAGAGGTGGTGAGATGTCGGGCAAGAAAAATAAGGGTGATAAACCTAAAAACGCTACGCCGGATAAAAAGAAACCTGTGACTGATTTATCTAATGAAACCATAGGTGGTGGTTCTCCGACCATTGGTGAAACTCCCGGGGTTTCCAATCCCTTGAATTCGAATGTTGATGGTAGTCATGGTGGTGATATGAAGGAAACTTGATCAGTTGGGGGTTCTGTGTAAGATATTCAGGTCGCCCACGTTTGTCGGATCGTCGAAACGAGATTGACTAAAGATATGTTGTGGTGTGGAATCCCTCAAGATAACCCACGGTTTCTATATCACCTTTTGGAAGATATATATATATCACTATAGTGAAAAGTTAAATTAGGAACCCAAAGAAAAGTAAGAACCATTAGGAACTCTTTTTCCATCAATATAGGTAAGGGTAATATTGTACTTTCTTATTATTATTCAAATAAAGAAAATTAAGTAATTAATATTCAATGAATATCTCCTCCTGTGGTTACTTAATTATCAGTTATAGGATCCTATAACTTTTACAACCTATTAAGTTTTTTACCTCTCATAATCAGACGCTATTTATTTTTCATATCATAAAATGGAATCATAGTTAATTGATAATTCTAACCTTGTTGAAAGATAAAATTCAATGGTTTTAAATGGAAGTGACAATCTGCCATATGAGGGTAAATTACACTTTTGGTCCCTGAAGTTGACACATTTTTCACTTTTAGTCACTAAACTTCAAAAATTGCAAATTCTATACTAAACTTGACAATTTCAAAAACATAGTATTCAAACTTATTCACAATTTTACATGCATATATATGTTCCAATTTCAATTGTACATCTATGATCAACATGCATAGTATTCAAAACCAAGTTGCATACATCTGCTACACATGATTATATGTGAGTAAACAGCAGTTGCATACATATGTTCCTACCTGAATTGCATAGATATGCTACACATAAGTATATATACTAGCCTTACTCCTGCCTATGGCGATTGGCGATTCCTTCTTCTTTCTAACCCTTAATTCGTTGTTGATTTAGGTTTTACATCTGGTTATTGATTTTCTTACGAATTTCAATTCTCTAGTGTATCATCTCTTCATCTTCGAATTAGGGTTTCTGTTTCCTTCGCCTCCAAATCCCTAATTCCTTCTTGTTGTGTCTTTTCAATTACCTGGGTTTAGATCGCGGCTACCTGTGTAGTTTAGCTAGATCACTTAATCCTTTTAATCGATAGAGACCTGCAAGTCGTGTGGTTAGGGTTTTAGGTATTAGGGTTTTTATGCTTTTTCATTCTTTTGGATTTCTGGCTACGTTTGTCTTCTTTGTTATGCATTGTTAGTTCTTGATTATGGAGAGTAGTATACCGGCTAAGGGATCATCTTCTGGTCTAGCATCTAAAATTAAAAACATCGATGGTAAAAAGGTTCCTGTTCTTACTATTTTGAAAAATCCTAATGCTTCTAAGGGTAAAGATGAAAGTGGGGGTAAGAGGACGTCAGGTGGTGGTGTAAATACCACTGGAAAAACTCCTGGTGGTTTTGTATCATCTAGCACGAATTCTGTTGACAAGGATAATGAGGGTAAAGCTAGTGAGTTGGATGATCATGGGGTTCCAGTCATGACCAAGCCTACTGAGGAGTGTAGTAACAAGGGCAAAAAGTAGAGAATGTAGAGCAACCTAAGGTGCACATCAGAATGACTCTACACCTGCTGTTGGTGAACAGAGGGACAACCAAAGCATTCCTCAAAAAACTGTTTCATATGCTTCAAAACTCAAGACCAATATTGAGCAAAGGAAGGTTAATTTCAGGTTGTTGGAAGCTTCTGAAAAGGTTGATAATGCTGACATTGTTATTCCTAGAGAATCGGTTAGGCAGGTACAAAATCGGTTTGTCAATGTCCTTTATGGATATTTTCTGGGTACTAGAGTTGCTTTTCCGGTTGTTGATTATTATGTTAAAACCAATTGGACGAAATATGGGTTAGAAAAAACTATGATGAACTCGCAAGGATTTTTCTTTTTTAAGTTTAACTCTAGTGAAGGACTTAACAAATTGTTAGCTGATGGTCCATGGATGATTCGACATGCTCCATTCTTTTTGAATACTTGGTCACCTAATGTGTCATTAAAGAAACATGATTTGGAAATGGTGCCTGTTTGGGTGAAACTACATAATGTACCACTGGCTGCGTATACAGATGATGGACTTAGTTTGCTAGCCTCTAAGATTGGCACTCCAAAACTTCTGGACAGTTACACAGCTTCAATGTGTGTTGATTCATGGGGGCGTAGTAGCTATGCTAGAGCGTTAATAGAACTTAATGCAAAACAGATTCTGACTGAAAATCTAGTTGTAGCTATACCTAACTTGGATGGAGAAGGACATATTCGGGAGACTATTAAAGTTGAATATGAGTGGAAGCCACCGAGGTGTGCCACTTGTTGTGTATTTGGTCATCAAATAGAGAACTGTCCTAAGTCGATCAAGGTGACTACGAAGGATACTCCTACAACTGATTCGGATGGGTTTACAATGGTGAAAAATAAAAAGAAAGCTAATTTTCAGCATAAAAAGACAAAACCTCCACTTGTCTATAGACTGGTGTCGAACCCTAAGGATCAATCATTAAAACCAAGCTCTTCTAATGCCCGTGTTGAAACTAGTAACACATTTTCAGTTCTTGGTAGTACTACTGATGTACGTGATCAGCCAAGCTCAGTCGTTGAAGAGGCTACCAAAGAGGAACAGGAATTGAAGAGAGCTAAGTTAAGTGTGGAGGATGATACTTCTGATGTGGATGAAGTTATTGAACTTCCCAATGAAACTACTGAGTTTATGGCAGCCAATTTGGGTCAAGCTGAGGGGGCAAGCAATCCCGGTTCTAATGGTTCTAATGGGTAGTCTCGCATGCTGGAATATAAGGGGTTTGAACCGACCCCTGAAACAAAGGGAGGTTCAACATGTCATTCAAGAGAATAAACTCCAGATTTGTGCTATAATGGAGTCTCATATGGATGTCTCTCAGTTATTTAATACGTGTAAGAAGATTTGTAGACAATGGGACTGGACCTCGAATGGTAGTATATGTAGTAAAGGAACTAGAATTATTCTTGGTTGGAATGCTGATCTTGTGGATGTAATGGTCTTATCTTAAACAAATCAGGTGATTCATGCCCAGATTGTGTTTAAAGTTGATCGTAAAGCTCTCTTTTGCTCTTTTGTTTATGCATCAAATGATTACAAGGAAAGAAGAGAACTCTGGCATAATCTGAATGTTCATAAACAGATTGTTCGAGATAAGCCATGGGTTGTGTTAGGCGACTTCAACGCAGCTCTTAATCTTGCAGATAGCTCCTCTAGCTCTTCAACGATCAACACTTCTATGAGGGAATTTAAAGAGTGTGTGGATTATGTGGAAATTATGGACATGAATAGTTCAGGTTTCCACTTTACCTGGACACAAAAACCTAAAAAGGGTGTGGGAACTTTGAAGAAGATTGATAGGGTGATGAGTAACATTCATTTCATTGATGAGTTTCCATCGTCGTATGCAGTCTTTCAGCCTTATAGAGTCTCGGACCATTCACCTTGTGTGCTTAAGATCCCTAATGTTTCTAGATATCGTCCTAAACCCTTTAAATTTGCTAATTTTCTTATCAATAAAAATGGGTTCCGGGATATGGTTACAAAGGCGTGGCTTGATCCTCTTGTGGGGCACAACATGTTCCGTGTTATTAAGAGATTAAAAAACTTGAAGAGCCCATGTAGGAAGCTTCTTTATGAGCAAGGGAACCTTCATGATCGTGTAATTAGGCTGAGGAAGCAATTAGATGAGGCGCAATCTGCCATTGATAAAGATCCATCCAATTCAGCTCTCCGCTTAGAAGAATCAAAAGTTAACAAACTGTTTGAGGAAGCAACTCTTGATGAAGAGAATTTTATCAAGCAGGAGGCTAAAATCGAGTGGTTGAAGGTGGGGGATTCTAACTCAAAGTTTTTCCATAACTCACTAAAATGTAAGAACCATAGAAGTCGTATTGAGCTTATTAAAGATTCTAATGGTATTGAGGTGGAAGGTAGTGTTGTTAAACAGGTTCTTGTTGATCATTATAAACAATTTCTTGGCAATGGACAAACGACTGATCTTGATACTGCTGGGCTGTTTACAAATAAATTGGAGGTGTCGAAAGCATTACATATGATCAGACCTATCAGGTGATGATGAGATTAAGAACGCCATTTTTAACATAGGAGATAATAAAGCTCCTGGTCCCGATGGGTACATGACAGCCTTCTTTAAGAACTCTTGGGATATTGTTGGTGCTGATATTTGTGTTGCTATCCAGGATTTCTTTAGTAACGGGGAGCTGCTTCGTGAGGTAAACCATACCTTCCTAGCTCTTGTTCCCAAAGTGGCTACCCCATCCCGTGTTAATGACTATAGGCCTATCTCGTGCTATAATGTTCTTTATAAATGCATTAGTAAAGTCATCACAAACCGGTTGAAAGAAGGGCTAGAGGATGTGGTCAGCATTAACCAATCGACGTTTGTGCCTGGGAGGCTGATTTCGGACAATATCCTTCTCACACAGGAACTTATGCGAAATGTTGGACCCCCGAGGTGTGCGTTTAAAGTGGATATTCAAAAGGCGTACGATACCGTGGACTGGAAGTTTCTAAAGACTATTCTCATTGGCTTTGGGTTTCATACGACTATGGTTAAATGGATCATGGCATGTGTTACTAGTGCTTCGTTTTCTTTGAGTATTAATGGTGACGTACATGGCTACTTTATGGGTAAAAGAGGTTTGAGACAAGGTGACCCCATGTCTCCCTACCTATTTACCTTAGTCATGGAAGTGTTATCACTTATTCTCCAAAAAACTATTAGCAACTCGAACTTCAGATTTCATAGTAAATGTCAAAAACAAAGCATCATTAATTTATGTTTTGCTGATGACCTTTTTCTGTTTGCTTGGGGTGATAGTGATTCGGCTGGTGTTATTATGGAGGCTTTGAATATATTTAAAAATGCTTCAGGTTTAGTACCAAGTATTTCTAAGAGTACCATCTTCTTATGTAATGTACCCGATCATGTCAAACAACAAATTTTATGTGCAATGCCATTTGAAGAAGGAGTCCTCCCTGTCCGTTATCTTGAAGTGCCGCTGATTTCATCAAGACTGGTATATAGAGACTGTCGTATATTAGTAGAAAGGATGGAAAAGCGCATTACTGATTGGAAGAACAAAACGTTGTCATTTGCAGGCCGTCTCCAATTGGTAAACTCGGTCCTAGCTTCTTTACATACTTATTGGGCTTCTGTTTTTATTTTGCCTACAAAAATTGTTAAAGAGTTAGAACAGAAAATGAGGGGGTTTCTATGGTCCCAAGGTGCGTTGCAAAAGGGTAAAGCTAAGGTTGCATGGAGCAAAATATGTCTCCAAAAGGCTGAAGGTGGTCTGGGCATAAAAAGGATTTCTGAAACTAATAATAGCCTAATGTCTAAGCACATTTGGAGCATCTTGCAGCGTAGGAAGTCATTATCGGTGGAATGGGTGTATTCTTATAAACTCAAAGGACAGATTTTTTGGGCTGTTTCCCCCACGGCTGATATGAGTTGGGGGTGGCGAAAACTTCTCAAATTGCGTGATAAGGTACGCCCTTTTATTTGGTCGAAAATTGGTGATGGAAGAACCACCTCGGTTTGGTTTGATAGGTGGGGCGATACATGCCCATTATGGAGTCACGTATCTCCACGCCAAATTACAAATTCCGGTTTTAGTATTAACTCTACCATTGCTGAGGTAGTAGAAAGTGGTCGTTGGAAATGGCCTAGGGCCTGGCATGATCTGTTTCCAGTCCTAATTAATACCCCTGTCCCATCTATACATGCTGATCGATCCGATCATTTGGTTTGGCATGATAAGAATGGATATGAGAAGGGTTTCTCTTCACATGTAGTGTGGGATACGATTAGGGGATATGGGGATTCGGTGTCTTGGGCTCAATTAGTTTGGTTTCCTCAAGCTATTCCACGTCATTCTTTCCACTTGTGGCTGGTGTGTAGGAACAGGTTGAAGACCCAAGACAATCTCAAACCGTGGGATGTTGGTGGTCCTGTGAACTTGAATCTCCAATGTTGTTCTCTATGTAAACGGGGCCCCGACTCACGTAACCATATTTTCTTTGAATGCTCTTATTCTATTGGCAGGAACGTAACTTTCACATGTTCTCTAACAAGGAACGAACTCCTGTTCAGCTGAAAGAAGTTGTGATCAAGCTCGTTTCTCTCAAGCTCAAAAATACCCCTCTGATACAGCGAATGCTGAGCTTGTGGAATATACCTCCTTCAATTGATTGATGGCGCAGCATTACCAGTTCTTTAGATAGTTGTCTTGCAACTGATTTGGTTGAGGGTAGTTTCTCTATGTAAACGGGCCCCGACTCACGTAACCATATTTTCTTTGAATGCTCTTATTCTATGCAGGTACGACTGTCCATTAGATATTTGGCGCTTATGGAACGTGTTCCAGCTAGATGGTGTGATATTGTAAACTGGCTTACTCCTTTCTCCAAAGGTAACTATTGCAAAGGTGTCGTGGGAAGGCTGCTAGTGGCTGCTACTTCTTATTTTATTTGGCAGGAACGTAACTTTCACATGTTCTCTAACAAGGAACGAACTCCTGTTCAGCTGAAAGAAGTTGTGATCAAGCTCGTTTCTCTCAAGCTCAAAAATACCCCTCTGATACAGCGAATGCTGAGCTTGTGGAATATACCTCCTTCAATTGATTGATGGCGCAGCATTACCAGTTCTTTAGATAGTTGTCTTGCAACTGATTTGGTTGAGGGTAGTTTCTCTATGTGTCGTTTTAATTGTTTAGCTGTCTAGAGCTTGATTACTTTTTTATTAGTCTTTGTTAACACACTTACGGCCTGTCGTAGTGTGAACTAATGTGATACTCTATCACATTACTTGTACGAACATTATGGTTTGTTGTTGAAATATAATTCATCGGGGTAACCTTTACCCAAAAAAAAAAATATATAATAGCTTTATTTAATCCACCAACCAGTCGTTATATACATCAAATGGAAATACAATTAAGAGATAATTTTATCATTGATGGAGTTTACAAATCAACTTCGGATACAATTGAACCTAATACTTTAACTATAAATACAAATAGATATGTTCTCAAATCAAAAATAATTTGTCTTTAGTTTGATACTGTATCTGTCATTTCCTTTTCTTTCTTACTTGTATTGCCATTTGCCTTACTGCCTGTGGTAGGCTTTTTACTCTCCACAACCATTGCAACTGCAAAATCACATACGCACGTTGATCTTTCAGTGTCAATTGTTAGTATTTTACCATATATGTAGACAAACTATCAAAATTAAATCTGAAAGCACATATGATTCTGTCCGTATCCAACTTGACAGCATAACTAAAACCTGATATGTTCTTCAAGTATAATATGACCTATACACTAATCACATACAATAATGTGTATGACATAACATATGCATGCTCACACTTGATATTAAAACCCCCACTATTCCCATATTCAAAGTATAAAATCATATTATTTTTTTTACATATATGTGGACAAAAATAATCATATATGCTCATGAACATATATAACATAGAATGCACATATGATCATGGGCATATAAACGAAAAGATGGGCATTTAAACAAAAGAAATCGATGAGCACAAATAACCAGGTTTATATTGCTGTAAGTCCCAACTTGTTAGATGGTACTACTGAAGACACCTCTATGTCGATGGTGGAGTTACTTTGCAATATACTTACTGAACTGGAGACGACCAGTTGCAGTGGTATATACCAAGTTCTAGATAGATTACTTATAAAAGACAATAAGTAAAGAACAATGCAATAATACAAATAACTTGTAAACAATCTTGATGAGACAATATGTAGTTTTCAAAGTGTAATTTATTTATTGATATTAAACAAATTACAAGGTTGATGCGGAACCAAGATAATACACGAATGTAAATATCCTAACAACCTATGAAATACAATTGATCTATACTTGGAATTTCTCTTCAACAATCGAAACACTTAAAGTAGTGAAATGTTCCTTTTAGCGATTGAGAGAATATTGCACAAGTTCACCAAGAATATTGCAGGTTTGCAAAGTATGAAGTTATCCGTTTTTGTGAAGTAACTTAAATTCTTGGTTGTGCAATGACTTGTATTTATAGGCAAAGTTAACATTGGGATGTTAACTTTAGCCGTACAAATGTGGTTGGAAGCATTTAAGGAATAGCATTTAATTCCTTAAAAAGTGTTGTAAAGTCGCATGTTAAAGTGACTTTACACAACCACCTTTATGTACCTTTTAATACTTAAATAATAAGATAAGGCTTATTATCCGGGTAAAGGTACATAAAGTATACAAGTCAATTCCTCGTAATCAGTGTAAAGCTTTGTAAGGGCTTTCCACTGATGGTCTCCAGTTTGTAACTGACTAGAATGTCAACTGGGCTTCGCTGCCATTGTCATTCTCTTTCTTCCATTTGTTGTCTTCGACTTCAACTGGAATGTTTCTTCAACTTGGTCAGTTCTCAACTGGAGGAAGTCTTCAGTTGCGTTAACTGTACGGTGCAACTGGACTTCAATATATTTCTCGACAAATCTTCTTGGTCACCAGTTTACTGGTCACCAGATGCAACTGGTGAACTGGTCAGTGTGAACTGGTGACTGGCCAGTTCCAGGTGAACTGGTCCTAACAAATTCCCCCTATTTGTCTAGAAATATAGTCTAAGTCTTTTTCTAGTTCTTGTATCTATACAAGTGTGAACTATAGAGACTTGTTTGATTTAAATCTATTTAAGTTATCTAAGGCATTTTTATAGATCAACAAATGCCTTAGGTTTTTCTTTTTATGTTTGTTAGATTTTAACCTATTATCTACCTTGTGGTTACAAACTGGTAACTTCATTTATACAAGGAATGAAATTTACACAAGTTACAACAGAATGTAAAACAAATAACAAGTAGATAACTGAAGACAGAACTTAAACAGATGGCCCTTCGCCAGTTCTTCTCTTTTGGTCACTAGAGAAATAGGTTGAGTGTCTTCAGGGTCAATATTCAGCCTTTGCTCCAGATTCTCTTTATGTTGAATCTTGCCCTTTAGGAAATTTACCCATGCCTTCTCAAACCTATTCTTTTGTGCCTTCGCATCTAGCACATTTACCATTTCGACCCATTCACTGAACCCAAATTGCAACACACCAGGATCATCAGTTCTCACTAGTGGCCCACCAGCATACTTTACTTCAACTTGAAAGACCTTGGTGCCTGGCTTAATTGTAATATTGACATTAGTGATAGTACCACCATGTCTTCTGGTTGACATGATCTGGGAGTAGTAGTTTCTTGCTTCAGTTTCATTAGTGATTTTAATACTCCCAGCACCAGCAGCCAGTACGGCGGACTTAATGTCTTCATTTGTTACCTCGCCAGTTGGTTCAACGAATGTTCTAAGATCAGCATCCCTGGCAGCTTTGGTCAGTGGTCTTCTAGGTTGTGGAATCCTTCTTGGTGGATTCATCACTTCCTTCACAACCTTCTTTACATTGGCAATTCTCTTCAGAATCCCACTGGCCCTTAACTCCTTAGCCCTCTCCAAAGAAATGTTCAAGCTTCTGGCATCAAATTCAGCCTCATCCTCATGATAGTGTCTTTCCAGTTCAACATCTAGCATTTCATTTAACTGGTCAACTATCCTAGGATCATTCTTAACACTGAGATACTCCTCCTTAGTGATACCTAGAAGATTGGCATCACTCATATCTAGCAAATTCAATTGTGTGAGATGTGCCCTGGCTTCAGCTTGGTTCCTTTGTTTCATTTTCTTTCGTTCTTTAACATTATCACCAAGTCTGGCCAGTCTTCTACTATCACTATCTGAAACTGGAGGCAGTACATCAACATTACCAGTCTCAAGCATTTCCATTTCAGTGGCCGGCTGGGCTTCATCAGATACTTTGCCCTTTCCCTTATCCAACACATTCCCCCTTTCACTAGCCTCACCAGTTTGCTCACCAGCATCAGTACTGGTAGCTAAGCTCAATTCCCTTCTAGATACAACTGGTGGTGCAAGGACTGTACTTCTTTCCCCCTTGGCAGCATCTAGACCTGCCCTAATTGCTTCCCATTCAGAAGGGTGTGATGGCAACCGGTCAAGAGGCTGCCACGACTGCATGTCCTTGCACTCTTTAAAAATCCCACACATCATTCTGAAGGACCTCCAAAGGTGGTTGGTTTCTTTAGACTGGGCCAAGACATTTGCAATAACTTTGTCTTGACCAGTTTTCAATTCATTCAAAACCTTTGATTCTTCATCAATACCAGCAACCACCTTTTCCTTCATATCATCATCCCTCTTCTTCAAATTCTCCACTTCATTGGTCAGTTTATTCAATGTTTCAGTATGAAGAGATACTTGGGTGCTCAAACCTTCAATGCTGCCCCTCAACTGGTTGATCTCACTGGTAAGTGGGGCCAGATCAACCTGAGGAGTGGCCAGCTTGGTGATCTCAGATATCACCCTTTCAACCAAACGCTCTTCCCTAGCACCCAACGTATCCTCTATCTTTTGACCAACTGAAGAAACCAACTGCTCTCCAAGGCCAGTTAAATCTAGGCCAGGTCTTTCAATTAGTTCCTTGACCTGCCTTTCAATCTCCTTCAAATCTACTTCAGAAGTTCTGACAGTGTTGGTAAGTAGACTTGAGATAGAACTGGTGACCTTGGAGTGAGTTAGGTCAAAGGCTTCCTTCAATGTACCTGCCAGATTGTTACTGCCAGTGACCAACTCATTCAATTTATGAAACACCAAGTCCTCATTTGATGAGAACTTGTTTATCCCCAGATCAACCACCTTGATATTTGTCAATGAGTCTTTGTGGTATCTGGAGAAGGACTTGGTGTTCTTATCAAGTGTCTTCTGAATCTCCTCCACCCTGGTAAGAAGGTTTTGGAGATCGGATTGTATAGAGACAACTTGACTGTCCAGTGACAAAGGAGAAGGTGTCACTGGACCACGAGCAGTTACTACTGGAGCAACTGGAGGAGGCAAACTAATGGAAGTCTCCCCAGTTGTCAGGCCAGCAGTTGAATATATAGGAGGAGTGGTAGAAGAAGAAAGGATTGGAAATACAATGTGTTGTTCATGCTGAGAAAGCTCAGGTGTGAACAACGGCGACGGTGGTGGGGGCATTTCTCGAGCAAAGGAGAATTGCCCAGTTGGTAAAGGAGCGGTATATATTGGTAAGGAAATATTTGTAGGCACATTTTGCTCAGATGGTGAAAGTGAAATTGATGCGTCTGGAGGGCAGACTGGAGATGAAGGGTCTTGTGCTTGTACAGAAGCATCAAGAATCTCCAAGTCTGTTTCAGTACCTTCTGAATCCGAAGATTCAATAAGGATTTCCTCGTCGTTAACACCCATGTCCAGATCCATGAATGTGACAGAGGGCTGACCAGTTACCTGGTCAGACTCCAGATGACCTTCCCCAGTTTCCTGGATGGGTACATCTGTTGGTGGATCAGATACCGAAGTATCGTCACCAGGGATAGATGTGATTGGAGTTGCTTCAGTTATGGTAGCTCTATCCTCTACCACAACATTAGACACACTGGAGGGTCCCTCATTGTTTTGAGGCCCGCCCAGTTGCCTTTCTGACTCACCTACCAGAGGTGCATCAGTTGAAGCGAATGCCAGCTGCATTCTTTCAGGAATTTCAACCTCACCAGCTTCAGATACTAGTGAGTCTAGATTCCTAAGCATATCTGGAGCATTGAATGGTGAATTTGTATCATTGTATGCTTCCCTGCCCAGAATTTGCTTAAAACAGAGTGAGAGGAACCTTGAAAAGGGGATACATACACCCCTTGAGCCCTTCAGTTTTTGTACCAGGCTTCTGTACAAAATGTCTGCAAAGTCCACCCTCAAACCGTTCCACAAGCAGTAAGCCATCTCTGCTTGTGAGGAGTTGATCTGGTCAAGTCCACCAGAACTCCCACCCATACTTTCCACCAGGTGGATGAAAAAATACCTCCATGAAGGGGTAAGACCCTTCATGGTCATCGCACCTTTTGTCTTGAGCACCCCATTCTCCAAGCACTCTTTGTGTCCCATTTCCAGGAGCACTTGGCGAAAATTTATGCTAGGGGGCAAGACGACTGGAGATTCATTCTCTCTCCAGTAGTTAAGGCGTAAGGCATCCCTTAACACGTCAGAGGTCAAGGTACACTGGATTGTTCCATCCTTTAAAGTGAAACTGATGGAGGAACAATCAGAAGAAAGAACAGCAGTGTACCAAAACTCACACAAGTAGTTGTGAAACAACTTGCGTGGGTTTAGAGAGAACGAGGGTCCTATTGGAGAATTCTTTAAAAACTTTCGAATTCTACCAATAAGGGTATCGGACCCTTGATTTCCTCGTAGGCTGGCCATAGGATTATTTGGATTTAGTTTTATGGCAGCACTATAAGGAGCACCAGGTGCCTGTGAGGCATCTGGCGAGGGATTATATGGAACAGTCAAGAGATTTACATCTCTCGAACGGGATGATCTAGGAGCCATAGAATGAAACTGAAATTTAGGATTTAGGGTTTTAGATTTGTGAAGCAAAGAGAAGAATGAAGCAATGTTTATGATTGGAAGTAAATGAAGAGAGTAAATGAAGAGAGTAAATGAAGAGAATGAAAAAGAAAGTAAATGAGTTTTGGAGTAAATAAGGGTATTTATAAGGGGATTCAAGATCCCAATGTAAAACCAAAAATCATATTTTATTAAACCAAATCAATTTGAAGATATTTTGACAAAATGATTTTGAATTTTGAAATAAAAATATAATTTTCCATGTAAGCATTAAATGTTTCCATGTCAGCATTAAATGCTACGACGGCTTACTTTACCCATGACCCCACACACTTTTTGTTTTCCCAACACAAACAGTTGTCAAGTACTTAAAATGGTTCCAAACACGTCAGATCACGATATCAAGTGGTTTAAAACACTCGAGTATCATCACGTGTCACACATATAGACCAGGTATTTGTAACGTTATAAAAATTTAGACAAAGACTGAACCTGGTAACTGGAGGATCAGTCCAGTACCAGTTTCCAACTGAAGAGTTCTCCAGTTGCATTTTCAAACAAAAACGAATTTTAGTCAGAAAATTATTTTGAGTCTTTCCCCCTAAAATGATGATCCAGTAATCAATTAGTGCCAAGATAGTATCACAAAGGCGTTCGATAGCCTGGCGAGCAAAGATTATCTGGACCTCCTCAACTGGAGAACTTCATCAGTGTCACTGACGCGTTCAATAACAAAGAAAGCTCCAGTTAAGGGTTCAACATTCCCAGTTCGCTGATGAGATGTTTAAAGGTTTTCTCATCGAGAGGTTTAGTAAAAACATCAGCTAACTGTTTGTCAGTGGGGATGAAATGAATTTCAATATCACCTTTCATAACATGATCTCTAATGAAATGATACCTGATATCAATATGCTTTGTTTTTGAGTGCATCACTGGATTGTGAGAGATAGCAATTGCACTGGTGTTGTCACAAAAGATTGGGGTCTTGGTATACTTCTGACCATAATCTAGTAACTGGTTTTGATCCAGAGAATCTGGGCACAACAACTGGCCGCAGAAATGTACTCTGCCTCAGCAGTGGACATAGAGACTGAAGTCTGCTTCTTGCTGGTCCAACTCACCAGTTTTCCTCCAAGGAAATGACAACCACCAGTTGTGGATTTTCTATCAATCTTACAACCTGCATGATCAGAATCTGAATAACCCATTAGATCTAATCCTGAGCC